>SZWC01000044.1:279607-410915 GCA_023375785.1 Penium margaritaceum | reverse complement strand
CTGTTTTCCCCCCCCCCCCCCCTGACCGTTTGTGACTCATGTTATGGTTGGTGAACGTTGACCACCCATATTGAAATTCTTGGGTCATGGTCAGTGACATATGCCTAGTTTGGTTGTTAGGTGTGTATATTAGCCACACCGTACCACTATGTATTGAAGTTATTTGTCCTTTCTAGTCCATACATAGGGTCTCTCCCTCTGACCATTTGTGACTTGTGTTATGAGTTGTCAATGTTGACCACGCATACTGGATTTCTTCGGACATAGTCACTGACGTATTCATCCTTTGGTTTGTCACTGTGCACGCTAGCTAATATGTGCCACTACTTGTTAAAGTTCTTCGTGCTTGTTAGTTGACAATTAGTGTTCCTAACCCATTGTTTCCCCCTCTGACCATTTGTGACTCGTGTTATGAGTTTTCAATATTTACCACATACTGTGGAAGTCATTTGGTCATGGTTAGTGACATATGCCTAATTTGGTTTGTCACTGTACATGGTTACCACGCCGTGTCACCACATATTAAATGTATTTGTGCTTTCTAGTTAATAGCCAGTGTTCCAAAACCATTGTTCCCCCCTTTGACTATCTCTGACTTGTGTTGCGAAGTATCAATGCTGACCTCATAAAGTGAAATTTGTTGGTCATCGTCAGTGACATATGCATACTTTGGTTGGTCACTGTGTATGGTAGCCACACTATGCCACTACATGTTGAATGTATTTGTACTTGCTACTCAATGACTAGTATTCACAGACCATTGTCTTCCACTCTGTCCGTTTGTGACTCGTGTTATGAGTTGTCAAAGTTTACCACACTTAGTGACATTAATTGGTCATGGTCAGTGACATATGCCTACTTTGGTTGGTCATCGTGCATGGTATCCACACCGTGCCACAACTTGTCGAAGGTCCTTATGTGTGCTAGTTGATACCTGATGTTCCCAGACCAATGTTTCCCCCTCTGACCATTTGTGATTTGTATTATGAGTTGTCAACGCTGTCCACACACAGCGGATTTCTTTGGTCAAAGGCAGTACATATGCCTACTTTGGTCAGTCATTGTGCATGGTAGCCACACCGTGCCTATACTGATTGAAGGTCGTTGTACTTGCTAGTTGAGAACTGAGATTCCTAGACCATTGTTTCCCCCTCTGACGGTTTGTGACTCGTGTTATGGTTGGTGAATGTTGACCACCCATATTGAAATTCATTGGTCACGGTCAGTGCCATATGCCTACTTAGGTTGTTTGGTGTGCATAGTAGCCACACTGTGCCACTACGTATTAAAGTTATTTTTCCTTTCTACTCGATACATAGGGTTTCCAAACCATTGTCTATCCCTCTGACCATTTGTGACTCGTGTTATGAGTTGTTAATGTTGACCAAACATAGTGGACTTCTTCGGTCATAGTCAGTGACATGCATCCTTTGGTTGGTCACTGTGCACGCTAGCCACACCGTGCCACTACTTGTTGACAATCATTCTACACGCTAGTTGATAACTAGTATTCCCAACCCATGGTTTCCCCCACTGACCATTATTGACTCGTGTCATGAGTTTTCAACGTTCACCACACACTGTGAAATCCGTTTGGTCATAGTTAGTCACATATGCGTATGTTTGTTTGTCACTGTACATGGTTACCACGCCGTGTCACAACATATTGAAGGTCTCTGTGCTTTCTAATTGATAGCAAGTGTTCCCAACCCATTTTTACCCCCTCTGAATATATGTGACACGTGTTGTGAGTTGTCAACATTGACCACATGAAGTGAAATTCTTTGTTCATGGTCAGTGACATATGCGTGCTTTGGTTGGCCACTGTGCATTGTAGCCACACTTTGCAACTGAATATTGAAGGTATTTGTACTTTCTAGACGATAACGAGTCTTCAGAAACAATTATCTTCCACCCTGACCATTTGTGACTCGTCTTATGAGTTGTAAAAGTTTACCAGACATGGTGACATTCTTTGGTCATGGTCAGTGACATATGCATACCTTGGTTGGTCATCATGCATGGTATCCACACCGTGCTACAACACATTGGAGCTCCTTGTGCTTGCTATTTGATACTTGGTGTTCCAAAACCATTGTTTCCCCTCTGACCATTTGCGACTCGTATTATGAGTTGTCGACGTTGACCAGACACAGGCAGCACACATGCCTACTTTGGTCGGTCATTGTGCATGGTAGCCACACCGTGCCTATACTGATTGAAGGTCGTTGTACTTGCTAGCTGAGAACTGATATTCCCCAACCATTGTTTCCTCCCCTGACCGTTTGTGACTCGTGTTATGGTTGGTCAACGTTGACCACCCATACTGAAATTCTCTGGTCATGGTCAGTGAAATATGCTTAGTTTGGATGTTTGGTGTGCATATTAGCCACACCGTGCCACTACGTATTGAAGTTATTTGTCCTTTATTGCCATGCATAGGGTTTCCAAACCAGTGTCTCTCCCTCTGACCATTCGTGTCTCGTCTTATGAGTTGTCAATGTTGACCACACATAGTAAACTCCTTCGGTCATAGTCAGTGACGTTTTCATCCTTTGGTTGGTCACTGCGCACGCTAGCCACACCGTGCCACTACGTGTTGAGTTTCTTTGTACTTGCTAGTTGATAACCAGTGTTCCTAACCCATTGTCTCCCCCTCTGACGATTTGTGACTCTCTTGATGAGTTTTCAACGTTGACCACACACTGAGAAGTTTGTTTGGTCCTGGTTAGTGACATATGCCTACTTTGGTTTGTCATTGTACATAGTTACCTTGCCGTGTCACTACGTATTGAAGATGTTTGTGCTTTCTAGTCAATAGCTAGTGTTCACAAACCAATGTTAACCCCCAATGGTTAGTGACATATGCATACTTTGGTTGGTCAATGTTCATGGTACCAATGCGGTGCCACTACATATTGACAGTATTTGTACTTGCTACTCGATGAGTAGTATTGACAAACCATTGTCTTCCACTCTGACCATTTGTGACTCGTGTTATGAGTTGCAAACGTTTACCACACTTGGTGACATTATTTGGTCATGGTCAGTGACATATGCCTACTTTGGTTGGTCATCGTGCATGGTATCCACACCGTGCCACAACTTATTGAAAGTCCTTGTGCTTGCTAGTTGATACCTGATGTTCCCAAACCTTTGTCTCCCCCTCTAGCCATCTGTGACTTCTATTATGAGTTGTCAACGCTGACCCCACACAGCGGATCTCTTTGGTCAAAGGTAGTACATATGCCTACTTTGGTCGGTCATTGTGCATGGTAGCCACACAGTGCTTATACTGATTGAAGGTCACTGTACTTGCTAGTCCAGAACTGATAATCACATACCATTGTTTCCCCCTCTGACCGTTTGTGACTCGTGTTATGGTTGGTGAATGTGACCACCCATATTGAAATTCTTTCATCATGGTCGGTAACATATGCCTAGTTTGGTTGTCTGGTGTGCATAGTAGCCACACCGTGCCACTACGTATTGAAGTTCTTTGTCCTGTCTAGTCGATACATAGGGTTCCCAAACCACTGTCTCTCCCTCTGACCATTTGTGACTCGTGTTATGAGTTGTCAATGTTGACCATACGTAGTGGACCACGGTGTCTTTGGTCATAGTCAGTGACGTGTACATCCTTTGGTTGGTCACTGTGCACGCTAGCCACACCGTGCCACTACTTGTTGAAAATCTTTCTACTTGCTAGTTGGTAACTACTGTTCCCAACCCATGGTTTCCCCTGCTGACCATTTGTGACTCGTCTTCCTCGATCTCTTGTCCTCTGCCTCCTAAATCTCATCAGCCACCTGACTCATCTTCGTCCGCTCCTCATCTCCGCATCATCATCTGCGCCATCTTCGCATCGCCTCCTCCTCATCAGTATGGTTCCGCAGCCCACGAGGTTCCGCCCCTGCGCCCACTCATTCATCAACTGCCTCCACCGCTTCCGCATCGCTTTCCGCTCGGCACAAGGATCGGAACTGTCGCATTGCCTATTCCGCGACAGCCTGCACCCACGCCGAAACTTCCTTCAGCGCTTGTGGTTTCGCCCCTGCGCCCACTCCGTCATCATCAGCAGCCTTCGATTTTTTTCATCAGCAATCATCAGTATCTGCGACCAGCACTAGGACCTGCACAAGCTAGGTGCCCGCTTTGCAGCAGCCTGCACCCACGCCAGAAGCAGGTTTCTTGCGGCGCCTTGTTTCCTGCCTTCCCCTTGCCACATTCTACTCCTCTATTGCGCAGCGCACATGGTTTCGCTCGTGCGCCCACTCCATCATCCATCATTCCTCCGCCATCATCCGCTTCCACTGTGCTCGGCATAAGGGTCCACCCGGTCGCATCCCCCACTTCGCGTCGACCTGCGCCCACGCCGAAAACTTATACAGCGCACGTGCTTTGACCCTTTCTCCCACTCCGCCAAATATTGCCTCCTCAGTCATATCTCACGGAGACCCGCACACATACCAAATTTGTCTCACTCAGAAACTTTCACCGTCCCTCATGCTCCTCCTTTCTTGCCTTGTATCAGCAACCTCGCAGCCTCCGGCTTCTGTGCTAGTGTTTCCTCAGAAACACCAACAATAGCAGCTCGCAGCGCACCATCCACCAGTCTCCCTATTGGTCTTCCTCGTGACGCTCCTGGTCGATCTCCTTCCAAACCTTGTGGCCCACGGACCCCAAGCTAACACATTCAGCACTTGCATCCGGACGGCAGGAACAAGCAAGTGGCAATGCCTCCTGCAGAGCGACGGTGTGGCATCGTCCTCCACTAACACCATTTTCATCTACAGACTCCTCTTCCTGGCCTAACGACCATCTTTGTATTTTTGCCATCCCTACTCCCTTTTACGGCACTGCACAAGCATTCCTCTAGTGACAACTCTGTCGCCTCTGCTCATTGCATGTCACGAGCAGCCATTTGTCATCGGAATATTCCAATGGCAACTAACCCCTGCACTCACTATCCATCTGGTATCTCGCCAGTACCAACACTTATCAAACCAGCTGAGAGAACAGAAGGACAATGTGACGCATGCGACTGTGTCAGACGTACAAGGAAATTCCCCTCACCCTGCAGTCCAACTGCCTACAGGAGCCCGCGACCAGCTCAAGGCTTCGTACAAGATCCTCTACAAGAACTTCAAGGAAGCCCTCCATGTGAATCAACGGCTCCTCTCGACTCGGACACTCAAGACCAATACGATGACTTTCCACTAGGACGCTTCTCTGTCGACTGGATGTCTTCCCTACCCAGTCCTCCTCTCAGCTCTCTCC
Source organism: Penium margaritaceum (assembly GCA_023375785.1). Classification (NCBI taxonomy): domain Eukaryota; kingdom Viridiplantae; phylum Streptophyta; class Zygnematophyceae; order Desmidiales; family Peniaceae; genus Penium; species Penium margaritaceum. The sequence continues at coordinate 405,635 of SZWC01000044.1, read as the reverse complement.
ACTTTCTTCTAGCCAAATTGCACTCTTGAGTCCTGTCAGTTTTTGGGAGGGTGTCAGAATAATTTCCGTAAAACTGACAGGACTCCCACCAGCTGGAAAAGAAATTCTCATTAAACGGTTCAGCTCTGGCCTGAACTACTTCGGTTGACATACTAGCCATTGTCAATGCACTGACCGTTGTCAGCGCCTTAGCCAGTAAAACGACTATCGGACCGAGTGACTCCCCAATAAACGGTCACCTTGCACGCGCGTCGACTAGCGCACACAAAGCCGTTGCTTGTTTTGCCTTGCTCTGTTTTGAACATATACGGAGGATGTTTATTCCCTCTAGTTAACCATAACAGCTATATTCATCCTGTTCCCTTTGGTTCCACAGCTTAGCTCCCGTGTTCTTGCTCTGCTCGCATCTCGCTCCCATTGGTTTCTCCTATCACTTTCTCCTCAAGACTCTTTGCTTTGCCACCCTCAATCTTTCACTTCCACCGCCCTCCTCGTTCCTCTCTCAAGCTCTCTCGTCTGCGCTCTGTCTACCTTGGAGCCTCAGTTCCTCGCGTCCTCTCGCGACCCTGGAACTAATTTCTTGGGCCCGGTCTCACCGCTCTGGTTCCGCCACTTCCCTGCATCACTTCTGCCTGGTTACGTGCTTCTGCTTGCTTCTGCTCCTGCCGACCTCACTCATTGCATTCATCTGACAGGACGTGCTGTGTCGCGCCACCCTAACGCTGCTGTCGGGTGTCAGAAGCTGGGTCCAAACTATCCATCTTGGCGAGAACAAGGTGGGACACCGACAACTCGAGCCACATCTGAGTATGAAGGCGGAAGTCCTCTCGACTAAAGGCAATGCCTTGCGCACCAGCCTGGGCAGTGCTCACACCACCTCAACCCACATTGGAACAAGGAAGTGAAGCTCACGGTCCGTAGGGAGGAAGGGGCCAAACTGCATAGAAAGGGCCTGAAGCACAGATCTTGTCGTGCAAGCATAGGTCCGAGGGGTCAAGTCACTGGCACCCAGCAGCCCCACCCCTCCAGAGNGGACGTGCTGTGTCGCGCCACCCTAACGCTGCCGTCGGGTGACAGCAGCTGGGTCCAAACTATCCATCTTGGCGAGAACAAGGTGGGACACCGACAACTCGAGCCACATCTGAGTATGAAGGCGGAAGTCCTCTCGACTAAAGGCAATGCCTTGCGCACCAGCCTGGGCAGTGCTCACACCACCTCAACCCACATTGGAACAAGGAAGTGAAGCTCACGGTCCGTAGGGAGGAAGGGGCCAAACTGCATAGAAAGGGCCTGAAGCACAGATCCCGTCGCGCAAGCATAGGTCCGAGGGGTCAAGTCACTGGCACCCAGCAGCCCTACCCCTCCAAAGACGAATGGGAGCTGGACCCATTGACGCGCTGGCATCTGTAGGTCAAAGCTCGTCGATCCCTCCGTAGGTGCCTGACGACCTGGAGGAGCTGGAGCACTACCTCCTATACCTCCATGTCAAATCGGTGCAGCACCGCAAGCCAATGTGCCTCAGGTTGCAGCGCACGCACCTAGAAGTCTACTCGCGGTACCAGACAGAAGCGGAGGAGTGTCATCGCTGCCTGCACCTCATCCATCCTACCCATTTGTGCTAAGCCACACATTTGCTCCTGAAGCCACCGGTATGCCCACAACACCTGAAAGGACTCAGAGCCGACTGGACAACCCAGCACCAAAAGCCCGTCACGCCTACATGGGAGCTCAACTAGTGTTCACGGGACCCTCTCCTCCGACTGTTGAATTACAAGACACTTTGGCGGTTGGGTCTGCAAGCCCCGGAGTGCTGCGGCCTCGACCATGGCCGCTAAGCACGTCCATACAAAGTGTTGATTTGCGACAAGGTATTGATTTGTGACAAGGTGTTGATTTGCGAGAGGGTGTTGATTTCCGAGAGGGTGTTGATTTGGAGCAGGGTGTTGATTTGCACCAGGGTGTTGATTTGCGACAGGGTGTTGATTTGCAACAGGGTGTTGATTTGTGACAGGGTGTTGTTTTGCGATGGGGTCTTGATATGCGACAAGGTGTTGATTTGCGACAGGGTATTGATTAGCGACAGGGTGTAGATTTGTGACAGTATGTAGATTTACGACAGGGTGTAGATTTGCGACAGGGTGTTGATTTGCGACAGGGTGTTGATTTGCGGCAGGGTGTTGATTTGCAACGGGGTGTTGATTTGCGACAGGGTGTTGATTTACAACAACGTGTTGATTTGCGACAGGGTGTTGATTTGTGATTGGGTGTTGATTTGCAACGTGTTGATTTGTGACGAGGTGTTGATTTGCGACAGGGTGTTGGTTTGCGACATATTGTTGATTTACGATAGGGTGTTGATTTGCGAAAGGGTGTTGATTTGTGATAGGTTGCTGATTTGCGACAGGGTGTTGATTTGTGACAGGGTGTTGATTTGCGAAAGGGTGTTGATTTGTGATAGGTTGCTGATTTGCGACAGGGTGTTGATTTGTGACAGGGTGTTGATTTGTGACAGGGTGTTAATTTGCAACAGGGTGTTAAATTGTGACGGGATGTTGATTTGCAACAGGGTGTTGATTTGTGACAAGGTGTTGATTTGTGATAGGATGTTCATTTGCGACAGGGTGTTAATTTGCGACAGGGTGTTAATTTGCAACAGGGTGTTGATTTGCGACAGGGTGTTGATTTGCCATAGAATGTTAAGTTGTGTCTGGGTATTCATTTGCAATAGGGTGTTGATTTGCAACAAGGTGTTGATTTACAACAAAGTCTTGATTTGTGACAGGGTGTTGATTTGCAACAAGTGTAAATTTGCGACAGGGTACTGATTTGCAATAGGGTATTCATTTGCGACAGGGTGTTTGTTTGCGACAAGGTGTTCATTTGCGACAGGGTGTTGATTTGGAACAGACAGTTCATTTGCAATAGGGTGTTGATTTGCGACTGGGTGTTGATTTGGGGCAGGGTGTTGATTTGCAACAAGGTGTTGATTCCCGACAGGGTGCTGATTTGCGACAAGGTGTTGACTTGCAAGAGGGTGTTGATTTGCGACAGGGTGTTCATTAGCGATAGGGTGTTGATTTGTGACAGGATATTTATTTGTGATAGGGTGTTAAATTGTGACAGGGTGTTGATTTGCGACAGGGTGTTGATTTGCGACATGGTGTTGATTTGCGACAAGGTACTGATTTGCGACAGGGTGTTGAGTTGCGACAGGATGTTGATTTGCGAAATGGTGTTGAGTTGCGACAGAGTGTTAATGTGCGATAGGGTCTGGATTTGCGACGGGGTATTCATTCACGACAGGGTGTTCATATGAAACAGAGTGTTGATTTGCAACAGGGTGTTGAATTGCGAAAGGGTTTCAAATTTTGACAGGGTGTTGACTTGTGACAAGGTATTGATTTATGAAAGGTATTGATTTGTGACAGGGTATTGATTTGTCACAAGGTGTTGATTTGCGACAGGGTGATGATTTGTAACAGGGTGTGGATTTGCGACAGGGTGTTGGTTTGCACCAAGGTATTGATTTGCGACAGGGTGTTGATTTGCGACAGGGTGTTGATTTGTGACAGGGTGTTGATTTGCGAGAGGCTGTTGATTTGCGACAGGGTGTTGATTTGCAACAGGGTGTTGATTTGGGAGTCCCTAATCAAGTGCAAGGAAGGTTCAGGGAAGTGCAAGGTGCTCCAGCACTACAGGAAGGTTCAGAGACAGTTCCCTACGTTCTTCCTTGCTGCAATAGATGTGCTTGCGGTGCCTGTGACCTCCACTCCTTCTGAGCGTTTGTTTTTGCTTGGCAGGCATGTGATCACCAATTTCAGGCACTCGCTTGCCCACTTGACGGTGGAGAACCTCCTCACAATGAAGAGGTGGAGCAACGAGCGGTCCCTGCTTGACTTCCTCGTCTCTCCCCATGGCATTGTTGCACCCGAGTACAGAGAGGAGGAGATGCGCATCAACGACCTGCGGAAGAGAGCTCGTGAGGAGGGGCTGGTTGGCACGGCGTGTGAGGAGTTGGAGGGACTCAGTTTGTACGTGAACGTGGAGGAGGAGGACGACGACGAGGGAGACGAGGAGGACAATGAGGATGAGGAGGATGCAAGGGAGGATGGCGAGGATCACGATGTGCTGGAGGTTGTATAGTAGGTGCATGCCCCATTAGGTAGGAATGCCACTTTGTTGCTCATCTGTTTTCATTTCGTAACGGAATTGCTACTTGCTGATTGAAATGATGTTGCAAAACATGCTCAAAAGTTGTGTGAAATGTTGTTTCAAATCTCTTGTCAGATTCTTTCAGATTTAGCAAATGAGTTTGCTCATGTTGTTTCAAACAAAACTTCCAGTAATGTTTCTAGTACCAATTTCCATGGTGTTGTATACGACCAGAAATTCACGTGTAGCAATGACATGGGACGACGGTAACAATAAGTCTGAGTGCATTAGTCCGTCCTTGAAAACACATAATTGTGTTAAGATCTTGCTATACATTGAAAGACATAACTGTGCATCATGTGGATGTCTTGGCTGAGAGCCTCTCCACCAGAGCTCCCCTCCGGGAGAGGAGCTGTGGTGCGGCCTATCATTGGTGTAGTGGTGCGTCGATATGTTGGTGCACTGAGAGTTGTGAATGTGTTTACAGTGAGACAGAAAATGGTGGAGAAAAAATGCTGAAAAAAAAAAAAAACAGACACGGATTTGGTGCAGATACCACAAACACAGGGCATGTCTGGAAGATTCGTCCAAGATTCGTGAATCCTTAGGATTCGCGAATCCAGATTCGGATTCGCGAATCGATTCCAGACCTGGATTCGGATTCGCAAATCCGGATCCTACATGAGATCCGGGAATCTTATCCGGTGTGCACCCTTATTTGGGACAGGGTGTTGATTTGTGACAGGGTGTTGATTTGCAGCAGGGTGTTAATTTACGACATGGTATTGATTTGCAACAAGATATTGATTTGGGACAAGGTGTTCATTTGCGACAAAGTGTTGATTTGTGACAGGGTGTCGATTTGCGCCTGGATGTTGAATTGCACATGGTATTGATTTGTGGCAGGGTGTTGATTTGCAACAAGGTGTTGATGTGCGACAGGGTGTTCATGAGCAACAGGGTGTTGATTTGCAAGAGGGTGTTCATTTGCGACATGGTGCTGATTTGCAACAGGGTGTTAATTTCTAATAGGATGTTTATTTGTGACAGAGTGTTGATTTGCGACAGGGTGTTGATTTGCGACAGGGTGTTGATTTGCGACATGGTGTTGATTTGCGACATGGGGCTGATTTGCGACATGGTGTTGATTTGTAACAGGGTGTTGATTTGTGACAGGGTGTTGATTTGCGACAGGGTGTTGATTTGCAACTGGGTGTTGATTTGTTACAGGGTGTTGAAATGCGACATGCTGTTTGTTTGCGATAGGGTGCTGATTTGCGACAGGATGTTGATTTGCGACAGGATGTTGATTTGCGACAGGGTATTGATTTGCGACAGAGTGTTGATTTGCGACACAATGTTGATTTGCGACATGGTGTTCCATTTTGACACGGTGTTCATTTGCGATATGGTCCGGGTTTGCGACGGGGTATTGATTCGCGACAGGGTGATGATTTGCAACAGTGTTGATTTGCGACAGGGTGTTGATTTGCGAAGGGTGTCAATTTGCGGCAGGGTGTTGATTTGCGACAAGGTGTTGATTTGCGAGAGGTATTGATTTGCGACAGGATGTTGATTTGCAACAGGGTGTTGATTTGCGACAGGGTAATATTTTGCAATAAGGTGTTGATTTGCGACCGGGTGTTCATTTGCCACAGGGTGTTGATTTGTAACAGGATTTTTATTTGCAAAAGACTGTTGATTTGTGACCGGGTGTTGATTTGCGACCGGCTGTTGATTTGCGACCGGTTGTTGATTTGCGACAGGGTGTTGATTTGTGACAAGGTTTTGATTTGCGACAAGGCGTTTATTTGCCACACGATGTTGATTTGCAATGAGGTGTTGAGTTGCGACAAGGTCTTGATTTGCAACAAGCTCATGATTTGGGACAAGGTCATGATTTGGGACCAGCAATTTACATGCAACAAGGTGTTGTTATGTGACAATTCTTTGAACTATAGCAAGGCTTTGATTTGCAACAAGGTGTTGATTTACGCCCTACTTGCACCCTAGTTGCGCCCTACTTACACCCCAGTTGCGTCTTAGGTGCGCCCTAGTTGTGCCCTAGTTGCGCCCTTCTTGCGCCCTTATTGCACCCTACTTACACCCTACTGGCACCCTACTTGTGCCCTACTTGCGCCCTACTTGCGCCCTTCTGGCACCCTACTTGCACCCTAGTTGCGTCCTAGTTGCGCCTTAGTTGCGCCCTAGTTGCGCCCGAGTTGCGCCCTAGTTGCACCCTAGTTGCGCCCTAGTTGTGCCGTAGTTGTGCCCTTGTTGCGCCCTTGTTGCGGCCTCGTTGCGCCCTAGAACGCAACTAGGGCGCAACTAGGGCGCAACTAGGGCACAACTAGGGCGCAATTAGGGCGCAATTAGGGCGCAACTAGGGCGCAACTAGGGTGCAACGAGGGTGCAACTAGTGCGCAAGTAGGGCGCAAATAGGGCACAAGTAGGGCGCTACTACGGCACAAGTAGGTTACAACTAGGGCGGAACTAGGGTGCAACTAGGGCGCAACAAGGGCGCAACGAGGGCACAACAAGGGCGCAACAAGGGCACAACTAGGGTGCAACTAGGGTGCAACTAGGACGCAACTAGGGCACAACTAGGGTGCAACTAGGGGGCAACTAGGGCGCAACTAGGGTGCAACTAGGGCACAACTAAGGCGCAACTAGGGTGCAACAAAGGCGCAACTAGGGCGAAACAAAGGCGCAACTAGGGCGTAAGTAGGGACCAAGTAGGACACAACTAAGACGCAACGAGGGTACAACTAGGGCGTAGCTAGTGCCCAACTGAGGCGCAACTAGGGCGCAAGTAGGGCGCCAATAGGACGTAAGTCGGATGCAACAAGGGCGCAAGGAGGGCGCAACCAGGTCGCAACTACGACGCATCTAGGGCGCAAGTAGGGCGCAACTAGGGCGCGACTATGGCAAAAGTAGGGCGCAGGAAGGGCGCAACTAGGGCACAGCTAAGGTGCAACTAGGGCGCAACTAGGACGCAACTAGGGGGCAACTAGGGCGCAACTAGGGCGCAACAAAGACGCAACTAGGGCGCAACTAGGGCAACTAGGGCGCAACAAGGGTACAACTAGGGCGCAACTAGGGCGTAACTAGGGCGCAACTAGGGTGCAACAAGTGGGCAAGTCGGGTGCAACTAGGGCGCAACTAAGGCGCAACAAGGGCGCAAGTAGGACGCAACTAAGGGTGCAACTCCGGGACAACTAGGGCGAAGCTAGTGCCCAACTGAGATGCAACTAGGGCGCAAGTATGCGCCAGTAGGGCGCAAGTAGGGCGCAACTAGGACGCAACTAGGGTGCATCTAGGACACAACTAGGGTGCAACTAGTGCGTAACTGGGGTGCAACTAGGGTGCAATTACGATGCACCTAGCTCGCAACTAGGGCGCCCGGGTACAACTAGGGCGCAACTAGGGGGCAACTAGGCTCAACTAGGGCACAACTATAATGCAACTAGGGCACGACTAGGGTGCAACTAGGGTAAAACTAGGGCGTAACTAGGGTGCAACTAGTGTGCAACTAGGGCGCAACTAGGGCGCGACTAGGGCACGACTAGGGCGCGACTTGGACGCAACTAGGGCACAACTAAGCCGCAACTAGGGTGCAAGTAGGGCGCAATTAGGGCGCAACTGGGGGCAACTAGGGCGCAACCAGTGTGCAACTAGGGCGCAACTAGGGCACAACTAGGGCGCAACTAGGGTGCAAATAGGGCGCAACTAGGGTGCAACTAGTGCACAACTAGGGCGCAACTAGGGCGCGACTAGGGAGCGACTAGGGCGCGACTTGGGCGCAACTAGGGCGCAACTAGGGCGCAACCAGGGCGCAATTAGGGCGCAACCGGGGGCTTCTAGGGCGCAACTAGGGCGCAACTATGGTGCAACTAGGGCGCAACTAAGGCGCAACTATGGCGCAACCAGGGCGCAACTATGGTGCAACTAAGGCGCAACTAGGGCTCAACTAGGACGCAACTAGGGCGCAACTAAGACGCAACTAGGGCGCAACTAGGGTACAGCTAGGGCATAGCTAGTGCCCAACTGAGGCGCAACTAGGGCGCAAGTATGGTGCAAGTAGGGCGCAAGTAGGTTGCAACTTGTGCGCAACCAGGGCGCAATTAGGACGCAACTAGGGCACAACTAGTGCGCAACTCGGGCTCAACTAGGGTGCAATTACGGTGCAACTAGGGTGCAACTAGGGCGCAAGTAGGGCGCTAGTAAGACGCAACTAGGGCACAACTAGGGTACAATTAGGGCGTAGCTAGTGCCCAACTGAGGCGCAACTATGGCACAAGTAGGGCGCTTGTAGGGTGTAAGTAGGGTGCAATAAGGGCGGAAGAAGGCCACGACTATAGCGCAACTAGGGTGTAACTAAGACGCAACTAGGGTGCAAGTAGGGCGCAACTAGGGCGCAAGTGGGACGCAAGTATGGTGCAACTAGGGCACAACTAAGGCGCAACAAGGACGCAACTAAAGCGTAAATAGGGGCAACTAGGGCGCAACTATAGCGCAACTGGGGCGCAACTAGGGCACAACTAGGATGCAACTATGGCGCAACTAGGGCGCAACTAGAGCGCAACTATGGCACAACTATGGCGTAACTAGGGCGCAATTAGAGCATAACTGGGGGCAACAAGGGGCAACTAGGGCGCAACTAGGGCGCAACTAGGGCGCAACTAGGGCGCAACGAGGGTGCAACTAGGGTGCAGCTAGGGAGCAACTATGGCGCACCTAGGGCGTAACTAGGGTGCAACTAGTCTGCAATTTGGGCGCAACTAGGGCGCAACTAAGGCGCAACTAGGGCGCAAGTAGGACGCAACTAAGGGCGCAACTAGGGGACAACTAGGGGGTAGCTAGTGCCCAACTGAGGTGCAACTAAGGCGCAAGTAGGCACCAGTAGGGCGCAAAGAGGGTGCAACTAGGGCGCAACTCGGGCGCAACTAGGACACAAAAAGGCCGCAACTAGAACGTAACTGGGTTGCAAGTAGGGTGCAAGTACGGCGCACATAGTCGCAACTAGGGTGCCCGGGCGCAACTAGGGCGCAACTAGGGGGCAACTAGGGCACAACTAGGGCGCAACTAGGCCGCAACTAGGGCACGACGAGGTTACAACTAGGGCGCAACTAGGGCGCAACTAGGGTGCAACTAGTGCACAACTAGGGCGCAACTAGGGCGCGACTAGGGCGTGACTAGGGCACGACTTGGGCACAACTAGGGCGCAACTAGGGCGCAACTAGGGCGCAACTAGGGCGCAAATAGGGCGCAAGTGGGGGCAACTAGGGCGCAACTAGGGCGCAACTAGGGCAGAACTAGGGCACAACTAGGGGGTAACTAGGGTGCAACTAGGGCACAACTGGGGTGCAACTATTGCGCACGTTGGGTGCAACTAGGGCGCGACTATGGCGCGAGTAGGACGCGACTTGGGCGCAACTAGGGCACAACTAGGGTGCAACTTGGGCGCAATTAGGGCACAACTGGGGGCTGCTAGGGCGCAACTAGGGCGCAACTAGGATTCAACTAGGGCGCAACTAGTGCGCAACTAGGGCTCAACTAGGGCGCAACTAGGGCGCAACTAGGGTACAACTAGGGTACAACTAGGGTGTAGCTAGTGCCCAACTGAGGCGCAACTAGGAAGCAAGTGCGGTGCAAGGAGGGGGCAAGAAGGTTGCAACTTGTGTACAACCAGGGGGCAACTAGGGCGCAACTATGACGTAACTAGGACGCAACTAGGGCGCAACTAGGGTGCAAGTACGGCGCAACTAGGGTGCAACTAGGGCGCAAGTAGGGCGCAAGTAAGACGCAACTAGGACACAACTAGGGCACAGTTAGGGCGTAGCTAGTGCCCAACTGAGGCACAACTAAGGTGCAAGTAGGGTGCCAGAAGAGTGGGAGTAGGGTGCAATATGGGCGCAAGAAGGGCGCAACTACGGCGCAACTAGGGCGTAACTGAGACCCAACTAGGGTGCAAGTACAGCGCAACTAGGGCGCAAGTAGGGCGCAAGTAGGGCGCAACTAGGACACAACTAAGGCACAACAAGGGCTCAACTAGGGCGCAACCAAAGCGCCAGTAGGGCACATGTAGGGCACCAGAAGGGCGCAAGTAGGGTGCGAGTAGGGCGCAAGTAGGGCGCCAGTAGGGTGTAAGTAGGGTGCAATAAGGGCGCAAGAAGGGCGCAACTAGGGCGCAACTAGGACGTACCTAAGACGCAACTAGGATGCAAGTAGGGCGCAACTAGGGTGCAAGTTGGGTGCGAATCAACACCTTGTTGCATATCAATTCCTTGCTATAGTTCAAAGACTTTTCACATAACAACACCTTGTTGCATATCAATTGCTTGTCGCAAATCATGAGCTTGTTGCAGATCAAGACCTTGTCGCAATTCAACACCTTATTGCGAATGAAAACTGTGTGGAAAATCAACGCCTTGTCCCAAATCAGCGCATTGTCACAAATCAACACCCTGTCACAAATCAAAGAACCAGTCGCAAATCAACATCCTGTCACAAATCAACATCCTGTCACAAATCAACAACATGTTGCAAATCAACAGCCTGTTGCAAATCAACACTTGGTCGCAAATCAACACTCTTTTGCAAATAAATACCCTGTCACAAATCAACACCCTGTTGCAAATCAACACCCAGTCGCAAATCAACACCTTATCGCAAATAAGCACCATGTTCCAAATTAACACCCTGTCGCAAATCAACACATTGTTGCAAATCAACCTATGTTTTGTTTCGACTCCGACTTGATCTATCTGACTCCCAGTCGGCCAATTCAACCTTCCGACCAGAGTAGATAGCGGGCAACTTCGTCTGCATGCAACTTTGCCACATGGAAATACCTTGTCTTCCAAAACCCCTAAAAAACATGCATCCATGCATGTACAACGCTCGGACATGTTTTGTGCCAGCGACCAGGTTTTGAACTAACATTCAAGGAAAGCAAGCCAGTTCCCTGAGGCCCGCCCTGGCGTCCACACTTTTCTGTGTAGCAACTTCACCGACTTGGAGTAGGTAGTCTCCGACTCTACTCTCCGACTCCCGGACTTCTCGACTTAGCGGGCAAGTATGAGTAAAACATAGGATCAACACCCTGTCGAAAATTAACACCTTGTCGCAAATCAATACCCTGTGGCAAACACCCTATCCCAAATCAACACCTCGATGCAAATCAACACCTTAACGCAAATTGACACCATATCGCAAGTCAACACCTTGTTACAAATCAACACCCTGTCGCAAATCAACACCCTGTCGCAAATCAACACCCTGTTGCAAATCAACACCCTGTCGCAAATCAACACCCTGTCGCAGATGAACACCATGTTGCAAATCAACACTCTGTCGCAAATAAATACCCTATTACAAATCAACACCCTGTCGCAAATCAGCATCCTGTCGAAAATCAACACCCTCTTGCAAGTTAACACCCTGTTGCAAATCAACACCCTGTCGCAAATCAACACCTTCCCGCAAATCAATACCCTGCCGCAAATCAACACCCTGTGCAATTCAACACCCTGGCGCAAATCAACACCTTGTCGCAAATCAACACCTTGTCGCAAATCAACACCTTGTCACAAATCATTACCTTGTGGCAAATCAATACCATGGTCAAAATTAACACCCTGCCACAAATCAACACCCTGTCACAAATCAACACCTTGTTGCAAATAAACACCTTGTTGCAAATCAACACCTTGTTGCAAATCAATGCCCTGTCACAAATCAATATCCTGTCGCAAATCAACACCATATCGCAAATCAACAGCCTCTCACAAATCAACACCCTGTCACAGATCAACACCCTGTGGAAAATCAATACCTTGTTGCAAATCAACACCCTGTCACAAATCCACACCCTGTTGCAAATCAGAACCCTGTCACAAATCAACATCCCGTCGTAAATCAATACCTTTTGCAAATCAACACCTTGTCGCAAATCAACACCCTGTTGCAAATTGAAACAACTCGCAATTCAACACCCTATCGCAAAACAACACTCTGTTACAAATCATCACCCTGTCGCGAATCAATACCCCGTCGCAAATCCAGACCCTATCACAAATCAACACCGCGTTGCAACTGAACACCATGTCACAAATCACCATCGTGTCGCAAATTAACACCCTGTGGCAAATCAACACCCTGTCGCAAATCAACATCCTCTCGCAAATCAACATCCTGCTGCAAATCAACACCATGTTGCAAATAAACACCATGTCGCAAATGAACAACTGTCGCAGATCAACACCCTGTTGCAAATCAACACCCTGTCCCAAATGAACACCGTGTCGCAAATCAACACCTTGTCGCAAATCAACACCCTGTCACAAATCAACACCCTGTCACAAATTAACACCCTGTTGCAAATCAACACCCTGTCCCAAATGAACACCGTGTCGCAAATCAACACCTTGTCGCAAATCAACACCCTGTCACAAATCAACACCCTGTCACAAATTAACACCCTGTTGCAAATCAACACCATGTCGCAAGTCAGCCCCCTGTCGCAAATCAATACCATGTTGCAAATGAACACCCTGTCGCAAATCAACACCCTGTCGCAACTCAACATTATGTCGCAAATAAACACCCTATTACAAATCAACACCCTGTCACAAATCAGCACCCTGTCGCAAATAAAAACCCCATTGCAAATCAACACCCTGTCGCAAATCAACACTCTGTCGCAAATCAACACCTTGATGCAAATCAACACCCTGCGACAAATCAATACCCTGTGCAATTCAACACTCTGGCGCAAATCAACAGCCTGTCGCAAATCAACAGTTTGTCGCAAATCAACACCTTGTTGCAAATCAACACCTTGTCGCAAATCAATACCATGTCGCAAATCAACACCCTGTTACAAATCAGCACCCTACCACAAATCAAGTGCATGTTAGTGTGTGTAAGTATGTGCAAGTGCATGTAAGTGTGTGTAAGTGCATGTAAGTGTGTGTAAGTGCGTGTAAGTGCATTTCAGTGTGTGTCAGTGCGTGTAGGTTGGTGTAAGTGCGGGTAAGTACGTGTAAGTGCGTGTAAGTACATGTAATTCCGTACAAGTGCGTGTAAGTGCATGGAAGTACGTGTAGGTGCGTGTAAGTTTGTGTAAGTTTGTGTAAGTGTGTGTAAGTGTGTTTAAGTACGTGTAAGTGCGTATAAGTGGGTGTAAATGCAAGTAAGTGCGTGTAAGTGCATGTAAGTACGTGTAAGTGCCTGTCAGTGCGTGTAAGTGTGTGTAAGTGCGTGTACATTTGTGTAAGTGTGTGTAAGTGCGTGTAAATGCGTGTAAGTGCCTGAAAGTACGTGTAAGTACGTGTCAGTGTATGTAAGTACGTGTAAGTACGTGTAAGTGTGTGTAAGTACGTATAAGTGTGTGCAAGTGCGTGTAAGTGCGTGTAAACTCACGTAAATGCGTGTAAATGTGTTCAAGTGCATATACGTGCGTGTAAGTGCGTGTCAGTGCGTTTAAGTAGGTGTAAGTACGTGTAATTGTGTGTAAGTGTGTATAAGTGCGTGCAAGTAAGTATAAGTGCGTTTAAGTGCGTGTAAGTGCCTGTATGTACGTGTACGTATGTGTAAGTACATGCAAGTTTGTGTAAGTGCGTGTAAGTTTGTGTAAGTGTGTGTAAGTATGTATTAGCGTGTGTAAATGCGTGTATGTGTATGTAAGTGCCTGTAAGTACGTGTAAGTGCGTGTAAGTGCGTGTAAGTACGTGTAAGTATACGTAAGTGCAAGTAAGTGCGTGTAAGTATGTGTAAGTGCGTGTAAGTATGTGTAAGTGCATGTAAGCACGTGTAAGCACGTGTAAGTGCGTGTAAGTGTGTTGAAGTGGGTACAAGTACGTGTAAGTGCGTGTAAGTGTGTGTAAGTGTGTGTCGGTGTGTGTAAGTGCGTGTAAGTACGTGTAACTGTGTGTAAGTATGTGTATGTGTGTGTAAGTGCGTGTAAGTGCGTGTAAGTGCATGTAAGTGCATGCTAGTATATACAAGTACGTGGAAGCTCGTAAAAGTGTGTGTTAGTTCATGTAAGTGCGTGTAAATGTGTGTATGAGTGTGTACGTGCGTATAAGTACGTGTAAGTATGGTTAAAATATGTGCGAGTGTAAGTGCGTGTAAGTGCGTGTAAGTACGTGTAAGCATGTAAAAGTGCGTGTTAGTGCGTGTAAGTGGATGCAAGTGCATGTAAGTGTGTGTAAGTGTGTGTGAGTGTGTGTAAGTATTTCTAAGTTTGTGTTAGTGTGTGTAAGTGTGTGCAAGTGTGTGTAAGTATGCGTAAGTTTGTGTTAGTACGTGTAAGTGCGTATAAGTGCATGAAAGTGCGTGTATGAGCGTGCAAGTATGTGTAAGTACTTGTAAGTGCGGGTAAGTGTGTGAAAGAATATGTAAGTGTGTGTAAGCACGTGTAAGTGCGTGTAATTGTGTGCAAGTGCATGTAAATGCTTTTAGGTTTGTGTTAGATCGTGTAAGTGTATGTAATTGTGTAAGTGCATGTAATTGCGTGTAGGTTCGTATTAGTGTGTGTAAGTGCGTGTAAGTCATGTAAGTGCGTGTTAGTGCGTGTAAGTGCATGTAAGTTTGTGCAAGTGCGTGTAAGTGTGTATAAGTGCGTGTAAGTGCGTGTAAGTACGTGAAAGTATGTGCAAGTGCGTGTCAATGCGTGTCAGTGCGTGTTAGTGTGTGTAAGTTTGTGTAAGTGTGTGTAAGTGGATGTAAGTGTGTGTAAGTGCGTGTAAGTACGTGTAAGTGCGTGTAAGTGCGTGTATGTGCGTATAAGTTTGTGTTTGTATGTGAAAGTGTGTGTAAGTGCATGTAAGTGCGTGTAAGTGTGTGTAAGTGCGTGTAAGTACTTGTGAGTGCACGTAAGTGAGTGAAAGCATATATAAATGCGTGTTTGTGTAAGTGCGTGTAATTGCGTGCAAGTGTGTTAGTTTGTGTAAGTGCGTGTAAGTGTGTGTAACTACTTGTAAGTGCGTGTAGATTTGTGTAAGTGCATGTAAGTGCGTTCACGTCATGTAAGTGCGTGTTAATGCGTGTAACTACATGTAAGTTCGTGCAAGTGTGTGTAAGTGCGTGTAAGTGCGTGTAAGTGCATGTAAGTGCGTCCAAGTACGTGTTAGTGTGTGTCAATGCATGTCAGTGCGTGTAAGTTTGTGTAAGTGCGTGTAAGTACGTATAAGTACGTGTAAGTACGCGTAAGTATGTGTATGTGCGTATAAGTGCGTATAAGTGCATGAAAGTATGTGTATGTGCGTGGAAGTACGTGTAAATGTGTGTAAGTGCATGTAATTACATGTAAGTGTGTGTAGCTGTGTGTAAGTGCGTGTAAGTGTGTTTAAGTTGGTGTAAGTGCGTGTAAGTATGTGTAAGTGTGTGTAAGTACGTGTACGTGCGTGTAAGTGCGTATTAGTACGTGTAAGTGCGTGTAAATCTATGCTGATCTCGATCGTCGATCACCTTGAGGTCATTGACCATCGGCAGTCGTCAACCTGGTTGACGACTAGGTCGACAACTAGCTGCAAGGGGGAAAAAGGGGGGAAAACCTATAGAGGGACGTGCAAGTGAACCCGGTTCCACATGTATGGATGAGGGGTTGACAACGTTATGTTGGATTAAAGTGACAATTAATGGTGGGAATGGATAGGCCATGGATGAGAGCAGGAGAGTGCCGAGTTTGAGCCCATTTTTAGCACTGTGTGTCCTCGTCGATTGTCGATCGTTGATCACTTGTCCCAAGAGATAGACATCAGTTGTCAACTCGATCGTCGATCACTTAGTAAGGTGGTTAGCATAGGTGTAAAAGTGTGTGTGTGCGTGTAAGTGCGTGTAATTGCGTGTAAGTGTGTGTCAATGTGTGTAAGTGCATGTAAGTACGTGTAAGTTTGTGTAACTGCGTGTAAGTATGTGTGGTACATGTAAGTGTGTAGAAGTATGTGTAAGTGCGTGTAAGTGCGTGTAAGTATGTGTAGGTGTGTGTAAGTGCGTGCAAGTGCATGTAAGTGCGTGTAAGTGGATCTAAGTGAGTGTAAATAGGTAGAAGTGCGTGCAAGTGCGTGTAAGTACGTGTAAGTGATGTAAGTACGTTTAAGTGCTTTTAAGTGTGTGAAAGCATGTGTAAGTGCGTGTAAGTGCATGTAAATGCGTGGAATTGCATGTAAGTATGTGTAGGTGTGTGTAGGTTTGTGTTAGTTCACGTAAGATCGTGCAAGTATGTGCAAGTGCTTGTAAGTGCGTGTAAGTGCGTCTAGGTATGCGTAAGTTCATGTAAGTGCGTGTAAGTACGTGTAAGTACGTGTAAGTACGTGAAAGTATGTGCAAGTGCGTGTAAGTGTATGTAAGTGTGTGTAAGTGCGTGTAAAAGCGTATAAGGTCTTCTACGCGCGTATAAGTGCATGTAAGTGTGTGTAAGTGCATGTCATTGCGTGTAAGTGTATATAAGTGTGTGTAAGTGGTGTAGGTTTGCGTTAGTTTGTGTAAGTGTGTGTAAGTGTGTGTAAGTGCGTCTAAGTGTGTGTAAGTGCGTTTTAGTGCATGTAAGTGCATGTAAGTTCCTGCAAGTGCGTATAAGTGTGTGTAATTACGTGTAAGCGTGTGTAAGTGTGTGTACGTGTTTGTAAGTTTGTGTCATTGCATGTAAGTACATGTAAGTACATGTAAGTGCGTGTAAGTGCATGCAAGTGCGTGTAAGTACGCGTAAGTGCGTGGAAGTACGTGTAAGAGCCTGTAAGTGTGTGTCAGTGGGTGTAGGTGCGTGTTAGTGCGTGTATGTGCGTGTATGTATGTGTATGTGCGTGTAAGTGTATGTAAGTTTGTGTAAGTACGTGTAAGTTGGTGTACGTGCGTGTAAGTATGAGTAAGTGCGAGTAAGTCGGTGGAAGTGCGTGTAAGTGTGTTTAAGTGCGTCTAAGTGTGTGTAAGTTCGTGTAAGTGCATGTACGTGGGTGTAAGTGTGTGTACGTGCATGTAAGTGCGTGTAGGTGTATGTAAGTTTGTGTAAGTGCGTGTAAGTGTGTGTAAGTGGGTCTAAGTGTTTGTAAGTTTGTGTCAGTGCGTGTAAGAGTGTGTAATTGCATATTAGTGCGTATAAGTGCGTGAAAGTGCGTGTAATTGCGTGTAGGATTGTGTTCATCCGTGTAAGTGCGTGTAAGTGTGTGTACGTGCATGTAAGTACGTGCAAGTGTGTGTAAGTGCATGTAAGGACGTGTAAGTGTGTGTAGCTACGTGTAAGTGTTTGTAAGTTAGTGTCAGTGTGTGTAAGTGCGTATAAGTGCGTATAAGTACGTGTAAGTGTGTACAAGCACGTGTAAGTGCGTGTAAGTACGTGTAAGTGCATGTAAGTGTGTATAAGTGCATGTCACTGGGTGTAAGTGTGTGTTAGTGCACGTATGTCTGTATAAGTATGTGTAAGTGCGTATAAGTGCGTGTAAGTGCGTGTAAGTGCATGTAAGTACGTTTAAGTACATGTAAGTTCGTGTAAGTGTGTGTAAGTGTGTGCAAGAGCGTGCAAGTACGTGCAAGTGCGTGGAAGTGTGTGTAAGTGCGTGTAAGTGTGTGTAAGTGCCTGTAAGTTCGTGTAAGTATGTGTAAGTGCGTGTAAGTGTGTGTAAGTGGGTGTAGGTTTGTGTAAGTTTGTGTATGTGCGTGTGAATATGTGTTAGTGCGTGTAAGTGTGTGTAGGTTTGTGCAAGTGTGTGTAAGTGTGCGTAAGTGCATGTAAGCTCGTACAAGTGTGTATAATTGCGTGTAAGTGCATGTAACTGCGTGTAAGTGAGTGTAAGGGAGTGTAAGTGTGTGTAAGTGCGTGTAAGTACGTGTAAGTGCGTGTAAGTGCGTGAAAGTATGTGCAAGTATATGTAAGTGCGTGTAAGTATGTGTAAGTGTGTGTAGGGTCGTGTAAGTTCATGTAAGTTTGTATAAGTGCGTATAAGTGCGTACAAGTATGTGTAAGTGTGTGTACGTGCGTGCATGTAGGTGTAAGTGTGTGTAAGTACGTGTAATTGCGTGTAAGTGGGTGTAAGTGCGTGTAAGTGCGTGTAAGTGCGTGTCAGTACATGCATGTGCATGCAAGTATGTATAAGTGTGTTTAAATACGTGTAAGTGTGTGTAAGTATGTATAAGCTCGTGTAAGTGCGTGTACATATGTGTAAGTGTGTGTTAGTGCGTGTAAGTGTGTGTTAGTGCGTGTAAGTGCGTGTAAGTGTGTATAAGTGTGTGTAAGTACATGTGAGTTTGTGTAAGTGTGTGTACGTGCGTGAAGTGCATGTAAGTGTGTGTAAGTGCGTGCAAGTGTATGCAAGTGTGTGCAAGTACGTGCAAGTATGTTTAAGTGCGTATAAGTGCGTATAAGTTTGTGTAAGTGCGTGTAAGTGCGTGTACGTATATGTAAGTGTGCATAAGGGGGTGCAAGTGCGTGTAAGTGCATGTAAGTATGTATAAGTGTGTGTAAGTGCGTACAAGTACATGTAAGTACGTGTAATGCCTGAAAGTATGTGTAAGTGTGTATAAGTGTGTGTAAGTGTGTGTATGTTCATGTAAGTGCATGTAAGTGCATGTTAGTGTGTGTAAGCATGTATAAGTGCGTGTTAGTGCGTGTAAGTGCATGTAAATCGGTGTAAGTACAGGTTAGTGCGTGTAAGTACGTATAAGTGTGTGTAAGTGTGTGTAAGTGTGTGTAAGTGCGTATAAATGTGCGTAAGTGCGTGTGAGTATGTGTAAGTAAGTGTAAGCACATGGAAGAACGTGAAAGTGCGTGTAAGTGCTTAAAGTACGTGTAAGTGCGTGTAAGTACGTGTAAGTACGTGTAAGTGTGTGTAAGTGCGTGTAAATGCGTGTAAGTACGTGTAAGCACGTGTAAGTGCGTATAAGTACGTGTAAGTTTGTGTTTGTGTGTGTAAGTGCATGTATGTGTGTGTAAGTGCAAGTGTGTGTACGTGCATGTAAGTATGTGTAAGTGTGTGTAATTACGTGAAAGTTTGTGTAAGTATGTGTAAGTACGTATGAGTACGTGTAAGTGCGTGTAAGTGTGTGTAAGTGCATGTAAGTACAAGTGAGTATGTGTAAGTGCGTATAAGAGTGTGTGTGTGTGTGTGTGAGTGCGTGTAAGTGTGGATAAGTGCGTGTTAGTGCATGTAAGTGGATGTAAGTGTGTGTAAGTGCGTGTAAGTCCGTGTGAGTGTGTGTGAGTGCGTGTGAGTGTGTGTAAGTATGTGTAAGTGCGTGTATGTGTGTGTTCTTGTATGTAAGTACGTATAAATATGTGCCAATGTGTGTAAGTTTGTGTAAGTGTATATAAGTGCGTGTAAGTACGTGTAAGTGTATGTAAGTGCGTGTACGTACGGTTAAGTGTGTGTAAGTGCGTGTATGTGTGTGTAAGTACATGTAAATTCGTGTACGTGCGTGTAAGTTCTTGTAAGTGCGTGTAAGCTCGTGTAAGTGTGTGTTAGTGCGTTAAGTGCGTGTGAGTGTGTTTAAGTGTGCGTAAGTATATGTGAGTGTGTGTAAGTTCGTTAAAGTACGTGTACGTGTGTGTATGTGACTATATGAGTGTGTAAATGCATTTAAGTTTGTGTAGGTGTGTGTTTGTACGTTTAAGTGTATGTAAGTGTGTGTGAGTGTGTGTAAGTGCGTATAAGTGTGTGTAAGTGTGCGGAAGTCCATGTAAATTTGTATAAGTGTATGTAAGTGCATGTAAGTGCATGTAAGTATGTACAAGTGTGTGTAAATACGTGAAAGTACGTGTAAGCATGTGTAAGCACATTTAAGTGTGTGCAAGTGCGTGTAAGTGCGCGTAAGTACATGAAAGTGCGTGTAAGTGCATGTAAGTACATGTAAGTGCCTGTAAGTGCGTGCAAGTGCGTGTTAGTACATGTAAATGCATGTAAGTGACTGTAAGAGCGTAGAAGTGCATGTAAGTACATATAAGTACGTGTAAGTACGTATAAGTACGTTCAAGTGCGTGTAAGTGCATGTAAGTGCGTGTAAGTGCATTTAGGTGCGTGTAAGTTTGTGTAAGTGCGTGTAAGTGCATAGGTGCAGGCAGCGTAGGCAGAGACGCAGGTACCGTAGGCCTAGGCATAGGCACCGTAGACGTAAGCACGAACACCATAGGCGCAGGCGCAGGCACCGTAGGCGCAGGTACAAGCACCGTAGGCACACGCGCAGGCACCGTAGGGACAGGCACAGGCACCGTAGGCGGGACCACGGGCAATGTAGGTGCAGGCGCAGGCACATAGGTGCACGCGCAAGCACGGTAGGCGCAAAAGGGCGCAGGCACCATAGACGCAGACAAAGGCACCTTATGCGCAGGCGTAGGCACCATAGGCGTAGTCGCAGGCATCCTATACGCAGGCGCAGGCACCGTAGGCGCAGGCACAAACACCTTACGTACAGGCGTAATCATCATAGGCACAGGCGCAGGCACTGTAAGCGCTAGCGCACGCACTGTATGCGCAGGCCCAGGCACCCAAGCAGAGGCGCAGGCACCGCAGGCGCAAGCGCATGCGCCGTAGGCGCAAGCGCATGCACCGTATGCGTAGGTGGAAGCTCCGTGTATGAAAGCGCAGGCACTGTAGGCGCAAGCGCAGGCACTGCAGTCGTAGTTACCATAGGCGCACGCAAAGACACGGTAAGCGCAGGCGCAGGCACTGTAGGCGTAAGCGCAGGCACCATAGGCATAGGCGCAGGTACCGTAGTCGCAGGCACATGCACTTTAGGCACAGGTGAAAGCACCGTAGGCACAGGCCCAGGCACCGTAGGCACAAATGCAGGCATTGTAGGCGCAGGCGTAGGCTCCGTGGACACAAGCGCAGGCACTTTAGGTGTAGGTGCAGGCACCATAGGCGCAGGCAGAGGCACCGTAGGCGCAGGCGCAAGTGCAAGCACCGTAGTCGTATGCGCAAGCGCAAGCATCTTAGGCGTAGGCGCAGGCACCATAGATGCAGGCGCAGGCACTGTAGGTGCAGGCGTAGGCACTGTAGGCGTAGGCGCAAGCATGGTAGGCACAGGCACAAACGCCATAGGCACAAGCGTAGGCACCGTAGGCGCAGACGTAGCCATTGTGAGTGCAGACACAGGCACCGTAGACGCAGCCAAAGGCACCATAGGCGCTGGCGCAGGCACCATAGGCGTAGGCGCAAGCACCGCAGCCGAAGGCACATGCACTATTGGCGCAGGCGCAGGCACCGTAGGCATAAGTACAGGCACCGTAGGCGAAGGTGTAGGTACTGTAGGCACAAGCTCAGGCACCGTAGGCACAGGCACAGGCATCGTAGGCGCAAGCGCAGGCACCGTAGGCGCAAGCGCAAGTACTGTAGGCACAGGCGCAAGCACCATACCGCAGGCTAAGGTACCATAGGCACTGGCCTAGGGACCGTAGACGCAGGAACACGCACTTTAGGTGCAGACAGAAGCACCGTAGGCGCAAACACAGGCATAGTAGGCGCTTGCACAAGGCACCGTAGGCGCAGTTGATACCCCCAATTTTATCGCGTCCTTGACTTTATCTATGGAGACCTTATTCCGCGCTATCTGCGGACTATGCACTTCTCACCCACTACTGCTCAAGCTAGGTATGTAGCAGAACACAGGCACCAGCACTAAGCTACTGACAGTTCTGCGGACTGCAGATATGGATCTTTGCGCACAAACCTCACCGATGAGTGACACTCCACGTTCCACTTCTTACCACACGTGAGCTCGCCACCTCGTGGCTTCCAGCTCCTCTCCGCGGATTCCTCGTTCTGTGGACGTGTGCAAGCAAGGGCACCGCCGGCAGTTCACCTCACACGGGCTTTTGGCTCTTCACGCATACAATCCCGTAGACCGCGGACAGGACTCCAGGAGCTACGAAAGGCATGGGGGTAGTGGGATGGTGAACAGAGAGGAGAGCGAGTGAATGTCTTTGATCAACATGGCGGAGTACATGAATGCGGAGTATTGCTCAAGGAAGAAAACAAGACTGAGCTTACGTTATGCTAGTGCCATCTAGGTCTTATCTACTTGGGACTCCGCACGGTGTGTTTTCACACCGTCGGTCTCATCCCTCTCAAGCTATTTTCCTTCCCTCCTACCTGGACTCCACGCGGTGCGGCTCTGTCCTGCGTGTCTCGTCCTCAAACACATCATATTCTTTTCTAATAGTCTTATTCATCCATGGCTTGTGCACGCGGTCTTTGTGTTCTTCCTTGAATCTTTGCTTTTCACAATGCGTCTCCAGAGGTTCCTCTGTGATTGATGCTTGGTCATTCCTGTTGATTGGGTGTTTCTCCCTTGATTGCTCGGTTCATCCGCTGATTTACCTGCGCCCTATCAGTAATCGCGGATCTTGCTGCGGCTCGTCCTTGTTTGCTTTGCACCGCGGGTTTCTTACCACTTTGTCCCACATTTTTCCTCTCCGCATCATGCACTTGGTTGTGGAGGAATTGCCACACGTAATTGTGCTCACTTGCAGACCCCCTGCCCCTAGATTCCGCGCTACCCTTCGCTCAACTGCGTTTGCCGGAGCCAGCGTTCTGTGCGCGGATCTCAGGCTGCCCATGTCTTTCTCCGCGGATGGTCTTTCCATGCAGAGCTGTTGCTGAAGTGTGCCTGACACTGATGCCCCCAACCCCCCCTTTTCGCAAGACTCTGCCCCCATAGTCTTTCAGCGAGTCAGCTGCTTGAAGTGCTTGCGAAGCCTGGGATGGTTTTGTCCCTGACACGGTCTACAGTATTTCTTCATAGCCCCTCCTTTCCGCAGGAACTTCTTCGCGCATTCATCGTGGACAAAGAGTCTGCATCCTCACACGGCGCCTCCATTGTGGGTGCGGTGATCAACTGCTTGCATGAGGAGCAATGCGATGTATGCTCGTACTTCTTGCAGCTTGAGCATCGGTAGGTCTTCTTGGCTCGCTGCTCCATCCCACCTCCTCGGTGCAATGCTCATGCGTGATGCCTCCGCAGTGTTCACAGCGATAGACCGTCCCTTCGAGCCCACCGCCGCACTTGTCTCTGGTGCAGGACCGTTTGTTGGAGAACTTCCACTTGATCTTCCACGTCTTGTTGCGATAGCTGCTACAAGTCCAAATGCCCTCATTCCGGCGTGCCCCACACTACAGGTGGCACATAGTCTTGCACATTTCGCAAGGCTTGCCGAATTTGTTCAGGTCATTTGCGCATGCCCCACACGCTTGGGCCAAGGTGTCATCATCATAAGATAACGAGGCCCCTCCCTCCACGATGGCCATTCCCACACACTTGTGGCACTGTCCCGCCCAAACCAAGCTGCCTGTAACAAGGCAACCCTGGTGGGCCAACTTGTTGCATTGAGTGCAGTGTTCACACGTGCTAACCGCCTTGACATTGGTGGGGCAGTTCTTCGCGGCAACCGTGGACGTGTCGTCACAGAGACCCGTCACTCCCTTGCTGATATGACTGTGCAGAATGTGCAAACTCTGAAGACGTGGATCAATGATCCCGTGCTCGTTGACTTTCCAGTTTCTCCATATGGCACAATTGCTCTTGAATTGCAGGGAGTGGAAAACGTGGAGAAGGCAAAGCGACGGGCAACTCGGCGTCGTGCGGTGTGGAACCTGACAATGCCAGCATTGGTAGCAGCAAAAGGGAGTAGCAGCGACGAGGAGGAGGAGGAGGAGGGAGATGGTGGTGGGGATGACCTCAACGAAGACTCAGATGACGGCAACGATAAGGACGACTGTGAGGGCGCCGCTGCAGATGATGCCTTGCACAACTTCAGTCTCAATGACGATGTCGTAGAGGTGTCGTAGGAGTACGACTCTTAGTTCTGGGACTATCTACCAATGTCCTATGACATTTTGGCATTGAAGACCATTGTTTGCATGAGTTCGTGGCAGATGGACAGTGGGGTAGGGGGGGGGGGTCGCCATGACCCCGCCCCTGTGAACAATGTCATCAGGTTCATCTCTGTCCAGTGCTGCGTTTGTACTATATGATTTCATGAAATAACCTCCAATTCTATCATTCTCTCTCCATTATGGTGCGCTGATGTGCTGGTGCAATGGTGCAATGGTGCAATGGTGCAATGGTGCAATGGTACAATGGTGCAATGGTGCAATGATGCAATGGTGCAATGGTTCAGTGGTGCAATGGTGCAATGGTGCAATGGTGCAATGGTGCAATGGTGCAATGTAGCAATGGTGCACTAGTGCAATGGTGCAATGGTGCAATGAGGCAATGATGCAATGAAGCAATGGTTCAATGATGCAATGATGCAATGGTGCAACGAAGCAATGATGCAATGAAGCAATGGTGCAATGGTGCAATTGAGCAATGGTGCAACTCTGCATGTGTGCAACGGTGCAATGATGTAATTGTATAATGGTGCAATGGTCCACATGTACAATGAAGCAATGAGGCAGTAGGGCTAAAAAAATGGAGTGTAAATGTCTTTAAACCGTTACACAGAAACGCAAATCACATGCACACGAAATCGCGAACCTTGAGTGAGAGGAACCGGGAGCTACACTCCAAAGGAACCGTGAGTCTAGCATGAAGAGAACCGCGAATCTAACAAACCGCGGTTCCTATCCGAGAACCACGGTTCCGGTTCTGGGGCGCATCCAGACTCGTGAATCCCGTTCTGATGTCAGAACCGCGGTTCCGGCANTTGAGCAATGGTGCAACTCTGCATGTGTGAAACGGTGCAATGATGTAATGGTGTAATGGTGCAATGGTCCACATGTACAATGAAGCAATGAGGCAGTAGGGCTAAAAAAATGGAGTGTAAATGTCTTTAAACCGTTACACAGAAACGCAAATCACATGCACACGAAATCGCGAACCTTGAGTGAGAGGAACCGGGAGCTACACTCCAAAGGAACCGTGAGTCTAGCATGAAGAGAACCGCGAATCTAACAAACCGCGGTTCCTATCCGAGAACCACGGTTCCGATTCTGGGGCGCATCCAGACTCGTGAACCCGGTTCTGATGTCAAAACCGCGGTTCCGGCATGGTGTGCACCATTGGGCAAAACCTGCTCTTCCTCTTCTTCCGAATCCACCTCTTCCCCTTCAGTGGTCACCCGTGGTGGCTTCCATACTCCGAGGTCTTGTTCGTCCCACTGGCTGTGCTGTCCCACCTCTGGTGGTGCCGTGTGCCGCCGACCTCGTGCTCCGCGGGCCTCGGCTGTCTCCGCCTCTGGCTTCTGCCCTACCACTGCCTCTCAGAGCCGCAGCAGGCCCGGTCCCTTGTGATAGGCTGCTAATCGTCGGGCTCTGGTGATTCACTCAACTCAAAGATTGCCATCTCCCCCGCTTCTTCGCCAGCGTGGCCGCGGCGATTTCTCGAGGACCTTGCTCATAATGTGTTGTGGCAACGGTGCCTCCCATGAGGGGCTGCAGCTGGGTTGGGACCGCGCCAGCCGGCATTGGGACATTGCGAAATACCGCCAGGAGCCGTTCCATTGCCTGGGTGGCATCCCACTGGACCTGTTCGATCTGCACGAGACCGATTATCGGACGGACGCCTTGGGAGGGATGGTGCTACTTGCTGCGCTTGGCGGATGGGGCGTCAATGGTGCTATCCCTGATGGTCCTCTTCTCTTGTCCTTGGCGGCGGGATGTATGCGTGGTTTCTACGGACGGAGCCTGTCTTCCTGCAGTCGAGTCCCTTTGTGGAGGAACCACACGGCTGACTGATGTTGCGTGGGTTGAGGCGGCCTGCCTACTAGCGGCCGCGGACGCTGCGGCCCTCTTGGCCGCGTTTTGAAGCTTGGCCTATTCGTCCAGCACGGCGGCTGATAATGTTGGCCGCGTAGTGCTCTTTAGCGTTTCTCTTGTGGCTGTAGCTGTTCTTGCTTATGTGCGTGCATCCTAGGACCGTCTCCCACTTTCCACCTGTGCCTCTCTCCGCTGCTCTGCTCCCTGCTTCCCTGCCACTGGCCCAGCTGCTGCCATTGCTGCCTCTGCGCTTGCTCGCTCCTCCTCCGTTGTGCTTGCCCTCCGTGCCGTCTTTGTAGACATACGCACTCTTCCTGCCGCTGCCCCTTGTCCTGCATCAACTTCGTCCTTCAGTGCTGCATGCTCAGTCATTGTCTCAGCCATCAACTCTGTTGCCACCTATTCCACCACCACTTTTGCCTTTCGTCTCTGTTATGTCACCATAGGGCCTACACATGATCCCGTATTTTTGTGAGGTTGGGGGATTCGCGGAGATACTCTCGAGTCGCTTCTGTCTCAGTGAGGGTGCGGTGTTTCTCCTCCCCATACACATCGATGGCCTCACGGGCCCAATGGCGTACCGCCTCCTCTGTCATTGCAGTTTTTGTCTTTTGAAGCGCCTTCCACAACCCTTCGGCCACCGCGGTCATAATTTGTAAGCGCAGGGCACCATCCTTGGTCAGCTGCCAACATTTTTCAGTTGCAGCATACGAGTTCTCATGCTGCTATTCTGCCGGGGAGATGTTTGCCAGCTCTGGCGTCGTGTACTTCACTCCCCATCTCTTGGTGATGAGCCCGAACAGGTAAGCCCATGGCCATGCCTTCGCCGCGGTCCTCCTATCCGCTACCTCCATAGTTCCCGCCGGCATGTAGGTTGCATGGTAGATGGTGAACGCCCGGGCCCGTTCTTGGAGCAGGCGCACATAACGGCGTGTAGGGTCCGAGGTTTCATAGCGGCGGACCAGGAACCACCACTCACGAGCGGCATTCACATGGCCAGTCCCAGTCCCGGTCCTATTCCCGATCCATGTCCCGATCCCTGTCCCAATCCCAGTCCCGATCCCAGTCCCGATCCCAGTCCCGATCCAAGTCCCAATCCCAGTCCCAATGCTTGTCCCGATCCCAGTCCCGATCCCAGTCCCGATCGCAGTCCTAGTCCCGGTCCGGTCCCGGTCCCAATCCCGGTCCCAGTCCCGGTGTGAGTCCCGGTCCCAATCCCGGTCCCAATCCTGGTCCCAGTCCCCGTCCTAGTCCCCGTTCTAGTCCCGGTCCCAGTCCCGGTCCCTGTCCGGATCCCACTCCCGATCCCACTCCCGATCCTAGTCCCGATCCCAGTGCTGATCCCATTCCTGGTCCCAGTCCTGATCCTAGTCCCGATCCAGTCCCAATCTCAGACCCGATGCCGGACCCGGTCTCAGTCTCGATCCCAGTCCCGATCCTAATCCTGATCCGAGTCCCGATCCCAGTCTCGATCCAAGTCACGATCCCCATCCCGATCCTAGTCCCAATCCAAGTCCCGATCCTAGTCCCAATCCCAGGCCCGATCCTTGTCCCGATCAGAGTCCTGATCCCAGTCCCGATCCCAGTCCCAATCATTGTCCCAATCCCAGTCCCTATCCCAGTCTCCATCCCACTCTCGATCCCTGTCCCGATCCCAGTCTCGATCTCAGCCTCGATCCCAGCCCGAATACCAACCCAGATCCTAGCCCTGATCCCAGCCCTGATCCTTGACCCCATCCCAATCCCGATCCTATCTCCGATCCTTGTACGGATCGAAGTTTCGATCCCAGTGCCGATCCCCATCCTGATCCCAGGCTCGATCCCAGTCCTGATGGCAGTCCCGATCATTTTCCTGATCCCAGTCACGATCAAACTCCTGATCCGAGGCCTGATCCCAGTCCTGATCCCCATCCCAATCCCAGTCCCAATCCTAGTCCCGATCCCAGTCCGATCCCTATACCGATCGCAGTCCCGATCCCAGCCCTGATCCCAGCCCTGATCCTTGCCCCGATCCCTGCCCCGATCCCAACCCCGGTCCGAGTCCCGAACCCAATCCTTCTCCCTGTCCCGATCCCAGTCCCAATCTCAGTCTCTATCCCAATCCCGATCCGAGTCCCGATCCCAGTCCCAATCCCAGTCCCCATCCCAGTCCCAATCCAAGTCTCGATCCCAGTCCCGATCCTAGTCTCGATCCCAGTCCCGATCCTCGTCCCGATCCAAGTCCTGCATAGTCTCGATCGTTGTCCTGATCCCAGTCCGGATCCATGTCTTGATCCCAGTTCCAATCTCAGCCCTGATCCTAGCCCTGATCCCAGCCATGATCCCAAATCTGATCCGAGCCCCGATCCCAGTCCCGATCCCAATCCTGATTCCAGTCCCGATCCCAGTCCCGATCCCAGTATTGATCTCAGACCCGATCCGAGTCCCAATCCAAGTCCCGATCCCAGTCCCAATCCCTATCGTGATCCCAATCCCGATCCCAATCCCGACCCTAGTCCGGATCCCAGTCCTGATCCCGGCCCTGATCCCAGCCTCAATCATAGCCCCGATCCCAGTCCCGATCCCAGTCCCGACCCCACTCCCGATCGCAGTCCCAGTCCCGGTCCCGGTCCCGGTCCGAGTTTTGGGCTCAGTCCCGGTCCGAGTCCTGATCCCCATCACGGTCCCAGTCCCGGTCCCAGTCCCGGTCCTAGTCTCGGTCCCAGTCCCGGTCCCACTCTCGGTCCCTGTCCGGATCCCACTCCCGATCCCACTCCCGATCCCAGTCCCGATCCCAGAGCTGATCCCATTCCTGATTCCAGTCCCGATTCAAGTCCCGATCCAGACCCGATCTCAGTCCCGATGCCAGTCCCGATCCCAGTCTCGATCCCAGTCGCGATCCTAATCCTGATCCGAGTCCGGATCCCATTCTCCATCCAAGTCATGATCCCAGTCCCGATCCTAGTCGCGATCCTAGTCACGATCCCAGTCCCGATCTTAGGCCCTATCCCACTCCCGATCACAGTCCTGATCCCAGTCCTGATCCCAGTCCCAATCCTTGTCCCGATCCCAGTCCCTATCCCAGTCTCGATCCCACTCCCGATCCCAGTCCCGATCCCAGTCCCGATCTCAGCCTCGATTCCAGCCCGGATCTCAACCCTGATCCCAGCCCTGATCCCAGCCCTCATCCCAGCCCCCATCCCAATCTTGATCCTAGCCCCGATCTCAGTAACGATCGAAGTCTCGATCCCAGTCCCGATCCCCGTACTGATCCCAGGCACGATCCCAGTCCTGATTGCAGTCCCGATCCCTGTCCTGGTCCCGGTCTCGATCAAAGTCCCGATCCCAGGCCTGATCCCATTCCTCATCCCCGTCCCGATCCCAGTCCTGATCCTAGTCCTGATCCCAGTCCGATCCCAGTCCCGATCCCAGTCCCAATCCCAGCCCTGATCCCAGCCCCGATCCCAGCCCCGATCCCCGTCCCGATCCCAATCTCGATCCCAGTCCCGAACCCACTCCCTCTCCCTCTCTTGATGCCAGTCCCAATCTCAGTCCCGATCCCAATCTCGATCCCAGTCCCAATCCCAGTCCCAATCCCAGTCCTGATCCCAGTCCCGATCCAAGTGTTGATCCCAGTCCCGATCCTAGTCTCGATCCTAGTCCCGATCCTAGTCCCGATCCAAGTCCTGTGTAGTCTCGATCCTTGTCCTGATCCCAGTCCAGATCCAAGTCTTGATCCCAGTCCCAATCTCAGCCCCGATCCTAGCCCCAATCCCAGCCCTGATCCCAACCCTGATCCGAGCCCCGATCCCAGCCCCAATCCCAATCCTGATCCCAGTCCCGATCCCACTCCCGATCCAAGTGTTGATCTCAGACCCAATCCGAGTCCCAATCGAAGTCCCGATCCCCGTCCTAATCCATATCCCGATTCCAGTCCCGATCCCAATCCCCATGGTAGTCCCGATCCCAGTCCGAATCCCAGCCCTTATCCCAGCCTTGATCATAGCCCGAATCCCAGTCCTGATCCCAGTCCGGATCCCACTCCCGATCGACGTCCAAGTCCCGGTCCCGGTCACGGTCCGAGTTTCGGTCCCAGTCCCGGTCCGATTCCGGATCCCCATCCCGGTCCCAGCTCCGGTCCCATTCCCAGTCCCATTCCCGGTCCTAGTCCCGGTCCCAGTCCCGGTCCCAGTCCCGGTCCCAGTCCCGATCCCAGTCCCGATCCCAGTCTTGATCCCTGTCCGGATCCAAGTACTGATCCCAATCCTCATCACAGTCCCGATCTTAGCCCGATCCCAGTCCTGATCTCAGTTCCAATGCCAGTCCCGATCCCAGGCCCGATCCTAGTCTCGATCCTTGTCCAAATCCCACTCCTGATGACAGTCCCAATCCCAATCCCGATCCCTGTCCCGATCCCAGTCTCGATCCCAGTCTCGATCCTTGTCCCGATCCTAGACTCGATCCCAGTCCCGATCTCTGTCCCGATCCCAGTCCCGATCCCAGCCCCGATCCCAGTCCGAATCCCAGTATCGATCACAGTCCCGATCCCATCACCGATCCCAGTCCCAAACTCAGTCCCGATTCCCGTCCCGATCCGAGTCCTGATCTCAGTCCGATCCCATTCCCGACCTCAGTCCCGATCCCAGTAACCATCCCAGCCCTGATCCCATCACCGATCCCAGTCCCGATCACAATCCCGATCCTAGTCTTGATCCCACTCTGATGTGAGTCCTGATCCGATTCCCGATCCCAGTCTCGATCCAAGCCCCGATCCGAGTCCTGATCCCAGCCCTCGTCCCTGCTGTGATCCCAGTCCCGATCCGAGTCTTGATCCCAGTCCCGATCCGAGTCCCAATCTCTCTCCCAGTCCGAGTCCCAGTCCTAGTCCCGGTCCTAGTCCTGGTCTTAGTCCCGATCCCAGTCCTGGTCCTAGTCCCGGTCCCAGTCCCGGCCCCATTCCCGGTCCGAGTCCTAGTCCTAGTCCCGGTCCTGGTCCCGGTCCTGGTCCCGGTCCCAGTCCCCGTCCCAGTCCCGGTCCCAGTCTCGGTCCCAGTCCCAGTCCCCGTCCCAGTGCCAGTCCCAGTCCCAGTCCCAGTCCTGGTCCCAGTCCCGATCCCAGTCCCCGTCCCAGTCCCGGTCCCAGACCCGGCCACAGTCCTGGTCCGAGTCGTAGTCCCAGTCCCGGTCCAAGTCCGGATGCCAGTCCCCGTCCCAGTCCCAGTCCCAATCCGAGTCCCGATCCCAGTACCGATCCGAGTCCCCATCCCAGTCTCGATCCGAGTCCCGATCCCACTCTCGCGCCCTGTCCCGATCCCAGTCCCGATCCCAGTCCAGGTCCCAGGCCCGATCCCAGGCCCGATCCCACTCCCGATCCAAGTCCTGATCCCAGTCCTGATCCAAGTCCCAATCCCACTCTCGATCCCAATTGGATCCCAGTCCCTATCCTTGTCCCAATCCTAGTCCCAATCCTAGTCCTGATCCCAGTCCCGATCACAGTCCCCATCCCAGTCCCGATCCCAGTCCCGATCCCAGTCCAAATCCCTGTCATGATCCCAGCCCCGATCCCAGTCCCGAACCAAGTCCTGATCCTTGTCCCGATCCGAGTCCCGATCGCAGTCCCGATCCTAGTCCTCATCCTAGTCGTCCTGATCCCAGTCCCAATCTAAGTCTCGATCCCAGTCCCGATCCTAGTCCCGATCCCAGTCCAAGTCCCAGTCCCAGTCCCAGTCCCAATCTTGGTCCCTGTCCCGGTCCCTGTCCCGGTCCCAGTCCCGGTCCCGGTCCCGGTCCCAACCCGGTCCCAGTCCCGGTCCCAATCCCGGTCCCAGTCCCGGTCCTAGTCCCGGTCCTAGTCCCGATCCATGTCCCGATCCCTGTCCCGATCCCAGTCCCGATCACAGTCCCGATCCCAGTCTCGATCCTAGTCCCGATCCGAGTCCCAATCCCAGTCCCGATGCTTGTCCCAATCCCTGTCCCGATTCCAGTCCCAATCGCAGTCCTAGTCCCGGTCCTGGTCCCGATCCCAGTCCTGGTCACAGTCCCGGTGCGAGTCCCGGTCCCAATCCCTGTCCGAGTCCCGGTCCCATTCCCGGTCATATTCCCGGTCCCAGTCCCGGTCCAAGTCTCGGTCCTAGTCTGGATCTCACTCTCGATCCCACTCCCTATCCTTGTCCCGATCCTAGTGCTGATTCGAGTCCTGATCCCAGTCCCGATCATAGTCCGGACCCAAACCCAATCTCAGTCCTGATGCCAGCCCCGGTCCCGGTCCTGATCCCAGTCCCAATCCTAGTCCTGATCCGAGTCCCGATCCCAGTCTCGAACCCAGTCCCGATCCCAGTCCTGATCCTTGTCCCGATCCTAGTCTCGATCCCAGTCCTGATCCCAGGCCCGATCCCAGTCCTGATCAGAGTCCTGATCCCAGTCCCGATTCGAGTCCCAATCCCTGTCTCGATCCCATTCCTGAACCCAGTCTCGATCCTTGTCCCGATCCTAGTCCCGATCCCAGTCCCGATCCTAGTCCCGATCCTAGTTCTGATGCCAGCCCCGATCCCAGTCCCGATCCCAGTCCCGGTCACAGTCCCGATCCGAGCATCGATCATAGTCCCAAACTCAGTCCCAAATCTTGTCCCGATCCCAGTCTCGATCTCAGTCCCAATCCCAGTCCCGATCGCAGTCCCGCTCCCAGTAGCGGTCCCAGCCCTGATCCCCGCCCCGATCCCAGTCCCGATCCCAATCCCCATCCCAATCCCAATCCTAATCCCGATCCTTGTCTGATCCCAGTCCCGATTCGAGTCCCGATCCCAATCTCGATCCAAGTCCCGATCCCAGTCCTGATCCCAGCCCTGATCCCAGCCGTGATCCCAGCTCCGTTCCTAGCCCCGATCCCAGTCCCAATCCCAGTCCCGATCGCAATCCCGATCCGAGTCCCTGTCCCAGTCCGAGTCCCAGTCCTAGTCCCTGTCCCAGTCCCAGTCCTGGTCCCAGTCCCGATTCTAGTCCCGGTCCCAATTCTGGTCCCAATCCAGGCCCCAGTCCTGGTCCGAGTCCCATTCCGAGTCCCGGTCCAAGTCCCAGTCCCGGTCCTGGTCCCACTCCCGGTCCCAGTCCTGGTCACAGTCTCGGTCCCAATCCCGGTCCCAGTCCCGGTCCCAGTACCAGTCCTTGTCTCGATCACAGTCCCGGTCCCAGTCCCGGTCCCAGTCCCGATCCTAGTCCCGATCCCAGTCCCGATCCCAGTATTGATCCTAGTCCCGATGCCAGTCCCCGTCCCACTCCCGATCCCAGTCCCAATCCCATTCCTGATCCGAGTCCTGATCCCAGTCTCAATCCGAGTCCCGATCCCAGTCTTGATCCCAGTCCGATCCCAATCCCGATCCTGGGCCTGATCCAAGTCCCGATCCTCTCCCGATTCGAGTCTTGATCCCAGGCCCAATCTCAGTCCCAATCCCAGTCCCGATCCCAGTTGGATCCCAATCCCGATCCTAGTCCTGATCCCAGTCCCGATCCTAGTCCCGAACCCAGTCCCGATCACAGTCCCGAATCTAGTCCCGATCCTAGCCCCGATCCCAGCCCCGATCCCAGTCCTGATCCGAGTCCCGATCCCAGTCCCGATCCTAGCCCCGATCCCAGTCCCGAACCCAGTTCCGATCCATGTCCCGATCCCAGTCCTGATATCACTCCCGATCCTAGTCCTGATCCGAGTCGTCCCCATCCCAGTCCCGATCCCAGTCCCGATGCTAGTCCCGATCCCAGTCCCGATCCCAGTCCTGATCCCTGTCCGCATCACAGTCCCAATCCCAGTCCCGATCCCAGTCCTAGTCCAAGTCCCAGTCCCAGTCCCAACCCTGGTCCTTGTCCCGGTCCCAGTCCCGGTCCCAGTCCCGGTCCCGGTCCCGGTCCCAGTCCCGGTTGCAGTCCTGGTCCCAGTCCCGGTCCCAATCTCGGTCCCAGTCCCGGTCTCAGTCCCGGTCCTAGTCTCGATCCCAGTCCCGATCCTAGTCCCGATCCAAGTCCTGCGTAGTCTTGATCCTTGTCCTGATCCCAGTCCGGATCCAAGTCTTGATCCCAGTCCCATTCTTAGCCCCGATCCTAGCCCCGATCCCAGCCCTGATCCCAGCCCTTGTCCGAGTCCCGATCCCAGCTCCGACCCCAATCCTCATCCCAGTCCCGATCCCACTCCTGATCCCAGTATTGATCTCATAGCCGATGCGAGTCCCAATCGAAGTCCCGATCCCCGTCCTCATCCCTATCCCGATTCCAATCTCGATCCCAATCCCGATCCTAGTCCCGATCCCAGTCCTGATCCCGGCCCTGATCCCAGCCTCAATCATGACCCCGATCCCAGTCCCGATCCCAGTCCCGATCCCACTCCCGATCGCAGTCCCAGTCCCGGTCCCGGTCCCGGTCCGAGTTTCGGGCCCAGTCCCGGTCCGAGTCCTCATCCCCATCACGGTCCCAGTCTCGGTCCCAGTCCCGGCCACAGTCCTGGTCCGAGTCGTAGTCCCAATCCCGGTCCAAGTCCCGATGGCAGTCCCCGTCCCAGTCCCGATCCGAGTCCCGATCCCAGTACCGATCCGAGTCCCGATCCCAGTCTCGATCCCAGTCCCGATCCCACTCTCGCTCCCTGTCCCGATCCCAGTCCCGATCCCAGTGCAGGTCCTAGGCCCGATCCCAGGCCCAATCCCACTCCCGATCCAAGTCTTGATCCCAGTCCCGATCCAAGTCCCAATCCCACTCTCGATCCCAATTGGATCCCAGTCCCTGTCCCTGTCCCAATCCCAGTCCCAATCCTAGTCCTGATCCCAGTCCCGATCACAGTCCCCATCCCAGTCCCGATCCCACTCCCGATCCCAGTCCAAATCCCTGTCATGATCCCAGCCCCAATCCTAGTCCCGAACCAAGTCCCGATCCTTGTCCCGATCCCAGTCCCGATCGCAGTCCGGATCCTAGTCCTCATCCTAGTCGTCCCGATCCCAGTCCCGATCTAAGTCTCGATCCCAGTCCCGATCCCAGTCCCGATCCCAGTCCAAGTCCCAGTCCCAGTCCCAATCTTGGTCCCTGTCCCGGTCCCTGTCTCGGTCCCAGTCCCGGTCCCGGTCCTGGTCCCAACCTGGTCCCAGTCGCGGACCCAATCCCGGTCCCAGTCCCGGTCCCAGTCTTGGTCCTAGTCCCGATCCATGTCCCGATCCCTGTCCCGATCCCAGTCCCGATTACAGTCCCGATCCCACTCTCGATCCTAGTCCCAATCCGAGTCCCAATCCCAGTCCCGATGCTTGTCCCGATCCCTGTCCCAATCCTAGTCCCAATCGCAGTCCTAGTCCCGGTCCCCGTCCCGGTCCCAGTCCCGGTCATAGTCCCGGTGCGAGTCCCGGTCCCAATCCCAGTCCGAGTCCCGGTCCCATTCCCGGTCATATTCCCGGTCCCAGTCCCGGTCCTAGTCTCGGTCCTAGTCCGGATCTCACTCTCGATCCCACTCCCTATCCTTGTCCCAATCCTAGTGCTGATTCGAGTCCTGATCCCAGTCCCGATCATAGTCCGGATCAAATCCCAATCTCAGTCCTGATGCCAGCACCGGTCCCAGTCCTGATCCCAGTCCCAATCCTAATCCTGATCCGAGTTCCGATCCCAGTCTTGATCCCAGTCCCGATCCCAGTCCTGATCCTTGTCCCGATCCTAGTCTCGATCCCAGTCCCGATCCCAGGCCCGATCCCAGTCCTGATCAGAGTCCTGATCCCAGCCCGGATTCGAGTCCCAATCCCTGTCCCAATCCCAGTCCTGAACCCAGTCTCTATCCTTGTCCCGATCCTAGTCCCGATCCCAGTCCCGATCCTAGTCCCGATCCTAGTTCCGATCCCAGCCCCGATCCCAGTCCCGATCCTAGTCCCGGTCACAGTCCCAATCCCAGCATCGATCATAGTCCCAAACTCAGTCCCAAATCTTGTCCGGATCCCAGTCTCGATCTCAGTCCCAATCCCAGTCCCCATCGCAGTCCCGCTCCCAGTAACGGTCCCGGCCCCGATCCCCGCCCCGATCCCAGTCCCGATCCCAATCCCGATC
Source organism: Penium margaritaceum (assembly GCA_023375785.1). Taxonomy (NCBI): domain Eukaryota; kingdom Viridiplantae; phylum Streptophyta; class Zygnematophyceae; order Desmidiales; family Peniaceae; genus Penium; species Penium margaritaceum. Next base: position 369,756 of record SZWC01000044.1, on the reverse strand, counting down.
CCAATCCCAATCCTAATCCCGATCCTTGTCCGATCCCAGTCCCGATCCGAGTCCCGATCCCAGTCTCGATCCAAGTCCCGATCCCAGTCCTGATCCCAGCCCTGATCCCAGCCGTGATCCCAGCTCGGATCCTAGCCCCGATCCCAGTCCCGATCCCAGTCCCGATCGCAATCCCGATCTGAGTCCCTGTCCCAGTCCGAGTCCCAGTCCTAGTCCCTGTCCCAGTCCCAGTCCTGATCCCAGTCCCGATCCTAGTCCCGGTCCCAGTTCTGGTCCCAATCCAGGCCCCAGTCCCGGTCCGAGTCCCATTCCGAGTCCTGGTCCAAGTCCCAGTCCCGGTCCCGGTCCCACTCTCGGTCCCAGTCCTGGTCACAGTCTCGGTCCCAATCCTGGTCCCAGTCCTGGTCCCAGTACCAGTCCTTGTCTCGATCACAGTCCCGGTCCCAGTCCCGGTCCCAGTCCCGATCCTAGTCCCGATCCCAGTCCCGATCCCAGTCCCGATCCTAGTCCCGATGCCAGTCCCCGTCCCACTCCCGATCCCAGTCCCGATCCCAGTCCTGATCCGAGTCCTGATCCCAGTCTCGATCCGAGTCCCGATCCCAGTCTTGATCCCAGTCCCGATCCCAGTCCGATCCCAATCCCGATCCTGGGCCTGATCCAAGTCCCGATCCTGTCCTGATTCGAGTCTCGATCCCAGGCCCAATCCCAGTCCTGATCCCAGTTGGATCCCAATCCCGATCCTATTCCCGATCCGCGTCCCGATCCTAGTCCCGATCCCAGTCCCAATCACAGTCCCGAACCTACCCCGATCCTCGCCCCGATCCCAGCCCCGATCACAGTCCTGATCCCAGTCCCGATCCCAGTCCCGATCCCAGCCCCGATCCCAGTCCCGAACCCAGTTCCGATCCCTGTCCCGATCCCAGTCCTGATATATCTCCCGATCCTTGTCCTGATCCGAGTCGTCCCGATCCCAGTCCCGATCCCAGTCTTGATGCTAGTCCCGATCCCAGTCCTGATCCCAGTCGTGATCCCTGTCCGCATCCCAGTCCCAATCCCAGTCCCGATCCCAGTCCTAGTCAAAGTCCCAGTCCCAGTCCCAACCCTGGTCCTTGTCCCGGTCCCAGTCCCGGTCCCAGTCCCGGTCCCGGTCTCGGTCCCGGTCCCAGTCCCGGTCTCAGTCCCGGTCCCAGTCCCGGTCCCAATCTCGGTCCCAGTCCCGGTCCCAGTCCCGGTCCTAGTCTCGATCCCAGTCCCGATCCTAGTCCCTATCCAAGTCCTGCATAGTCTCAATCCTTGTCCTGATCCCAGTCCGGATCCAAGTCTTGATCCCAGTCCCAATCTCAGCCCCGATCCTAGCCCCGATCCCAGCCCTGATCCCAACCCTGATCCGAGTCCCGATCCCAGCCCCGATCCCAATCCTCATCCTTGTCCCGATCCCACTCCCGATCCCAGTATTGATCTCAGACCCGATCCGATTCCCAATCCAAGTCCAGATCCTAGTCCTAATCCCTATTCCGATCCCAATCCGGATCCCAATCCCGAACCTAGTCCGGATCCCAGTCCCGATCCCAGCCCTGATCCCAGCCTTGATCATAGCCCGGATCCCAGTCCTGATCCGAGTCCCAATCCCACTCCTGATCGCAGTCCCAGTCCCGGTCCCGGTCCCGGTCCGAGTTTCGGTCCCAGTCCTGGTCCGAGTCCAGATCCCCATCCCGGTCCCAGCCCTGGTCCCATTCGCGGTCCCATTCCCGGTCCCAGTCCCTGTCCCAGTCCCGGTCCCAGTCCCAGTCCCAATCCCGATCCCTGTCCCGATCCCAGTCCTGATCCCAGTCCCGATCCAAGTGCTGTTCCCAATCCTCATCCCAGTCCCGATCCTAGCCGGATCCCAGTCCCGATCTCAGTCCCAATGCCAGTCCCGATCCCAGGCCCGATCCTAGTCTCGATCCCAGTCCTGATCCCACTCCCGATCCCAGTCCCAATCCCAGTCCCGATCCCTGTCCCGATCCCAGTCCCGATCCCAGTCTCGATCCTTGTCCCGATCCTAGTCTCGATCCCATTCCCGATCTCTGTCCCGATCCCAGTCCCGATCCCAGCCCCGATCCCAGTCCCGATCCCAGTATCGATTACAGTCCCGAACCCATCATCGATCCCAGTCCCGAACTCAGTCCCGATTCCTGTCCCGATCTGAGTCCTGATCTCAATCCGATCCCTGTTTCGACCTCAGTCCTAATCCCAGTAACCATCCCAGCCCTGATACCATCACCGATCCCATTCCCGATCACAATCCCGATCCCAGTCCCGATCCTATTCCTCATCCCACTCCGATGCGAGTCCTGATCCGAGTCCCGATCCCAGTCTCGATCCAAGCCGGGATCCCAGTCCTGATCCCAGCCGTGATCCCAGCCCCGATCCTAGCCCCGATCCCAGTCCCGATCCGAGTCCTGATCCCAGTCCCGATCCCAGTTCCAATCTCTATCCCAGTCCCAGTCCCAGTCCTAGTCCCGGTCCTTTACCTGGTCTTAGTCCCGATCCCAGTCCTGGTCCCAGTCCCGGTCCCAGTCCCGGCCCCATTCCAAGTCCGAGTCCTAGTCCTAGTCCTGGTCCAAGTCCCGGTCCTGGTCCCGGTCCCAGTCCGTGTCCTAGTCCTGGTCCCAGCCTCGGTCCCAGTCCCCGTCCCAGTCCCAGTCCCAGTCCCAGTCCCAGTCCCAGTCCCAGTCCTGGTCCCAGTCCTGATCCCAGTCCCGGTCCCAGTCCCGGTCCCAGTCCCGGCCGCAGTCCTGGTCCGAGTCGTAGTCCCAGTCCCGGTCCAAGTCCCGACACCAGTCCCCATCCCAGTCCTGATCTGAGTCCCGGTCCCAGTCCCGATCCGAGTCCCGATCCGAGTCTCGATCCCAGTCCCGATCCTTCTCTCGCTCACTGTCCCGATCCCAGTCCCGATCCCAGTCCAGGTCCTAGGCCCGATCCCAGGCCCGATCCCACTCCCGATCCACGTCCCGATCCCAGTCCCGATCCAAGTCCCAATCCCACTCACGATCCCAATTAGATCCCAGTCCCTATCCCTGTCCCAATCCCAGTCCATATCCTAGTCCTGATCCCAGTCTCGATCACAGTCCCCATCCAAGTGCTGATCCCAGTCCCGATCCCAGTCCCAATCCCTCTCATGATCCCAGCCCGGATCCCAGTCCCGAACCATGTCCCGATCCTTGTCCCGATCCCGGTCCCGATCTCAGTCCCGATCCTAGTCCTCATCCTAGTCGTCCCGATCCATGTCCCGATCTAAGTCTCGATCCCAGTCCCGATCCCAGTCCCGATCCCAGTCCCAGTCCCAGTCCCAGTCCCAGTCCCAATCTTTGTCCCTGTCCCGGTCCCTGTCCCGGTCCCAGTCCCGGTCCCGGTCCTGGTCCCAATCCCGGTCCCAGTCCCCGTCCCAATTCCGGTCCCAGTCCCGGTCCCAGTCCCGGTCCTAGTCCCGATCCATGTCCCGATCCCTGTCCCGATCCCTGTCCCGATCACAGTCCCGATCCCAGTCTCGATCCTAGTCCCAATCCCAGTCTCAATCCCAGTCCCAATGCTTGTCCCGATCCCTGTCCCGATCCCAGTCCCAATCGCAGTCCTAGTCCCGGTCCCGGTCCCGGTCCTAGTCCCGGTCACAGTCCCGGTGCGAGTTCCGGTCCCAATCCCAGTTTGAGTCCTGGTCCCAGTCCCGGTCATATTCCCGGTCCCAGTCCCGGTCCTAGTCTCGGTCCTAGTCCGGATCTCACTCTCCATCCCACTCCCAATCCTAGTCCCGATCCTAGTGCTGATCCGAGTCCTGATCCCAGTCCCGATCATAGTCCGGATCCAAACCCGATCTCAGTCCCGATGCCAGTCCTGGTCCCAGTCCCGATCCCAGTCCCAATCCTAGTCCTGATCCGAGTCCCGATCCCAGTATCTATCCCTGTCCCGATCCCAGTCCGGATCCTTGTCCCGATCCTAGTCCCGATCCCAGTCCCGATCCCAGGCCCGATCCCAGTCCTGATCAGAGTCCTAATCCCAGTCCCGATTCGAGTCCCAATCCCTGTCTCGATCCCAGTCCCGAACCCAGTCTCGATCTTTGTCCCGATCCTAGTACCGATCCCAGTTCCGATCCTAGTCCCAATCCTAGTTCCGATCCCAGCCCCGATCCCAGTCCCGATCCCGGTTCCGGTCACAGTCCCGATCCCAGCATCGATCACAGTCCCAAACTGAGTCCCAAATCCTATTCCGATCCCAGTCTCGATCTCTGTCCCAATCCCAGTCCCGATCGCAGTCCCGCTCCCAGTTACGGTCCCAGCCCTGATCTCCGCCCCGATCCCAGTCCCGATCCCAATCCCGATCCCAATACCGATCCTAATCCCGATCCTTGTCCGATCCCAGTCCCGATCCGAGTCCCGATCCCAGTCTCGATCCAAGTCCCGATGCCAGTCCTGATCCCAGCCCTGATCTCAGCCATGATCCCAGCTCCGATCCTAGCCCCCATCCGAGTCCCGATCCCAGTCCCGATCGCAATCCTGATCTGAGTCCCTGTCCCAGTCCGAGTCCCAGTCCTAGTCCCAGTCCTAGTCCCAGTCCTAGTCCCAGTCCCGATCCTAGTCCCGGTCCCAGTTCTGGTCCCAGTCCGACCCCAGTTCCGGTCCGAGTTCCATTCCGATTCCTGGTCCAAGTCGAAGTAACGGTCCCGGTCCCACTCCCGGTCCCAGACCCAGTTACAGTCTCGGTCCCAATCCCGGTCCCAGTCCCGGTCCCAGTACCATTCCTTATCTCGATCACAGTCCCGGTCCCAGTCCCGGTCCAAGTCCCCATCCTAGTCCCGATCCCAGTCCCGATCCCAGTCCCGATCCTAGTCCCGATCCTAGTCCCGATGCCAGTCCCGATCCCAGTCCTGATCCGAGTCCCGATCCTAGTCTCGATCCGAGTCCCGATCCCAGTCTTGATCCCAGTCCTGATCCCAGTCCGATCCCAATCCCGATCCTGGGCCTCATCCCAGTTCCGATCCCAGTCCCGATTCGAGTCTCGATCCCAGTCCCAATCCCAGTCCTGATCCCAGTTGGATCCCAATCCCGATCCTAGTCCCGATCCCAATCCCGATCCTAGTCCCGATCACAGTCCCGATCACAGTCCCGAACCTAGTCCCGATCCTAGCCCCGATCCCAGACGCATCCCAGTCCTGATCCCAGTCCCGATCCAAGTCCCGATCCCAGCCCCGATCCCAGTCTCGAACCCGGTTCCGATCCCTGTCCCGATCCCGGTCCCAATATCAGTCCCGATCCTAGTCCTGATCCCAGTCGTCCCGATCCCAGTCCCGATGCTAGTCCTGATCCCAGTCCCGATCCCAGTCCCCATCCCTGTCCGCATCCCAGTCCCAATCCCAGTCCTGATCGCAGTCCTAGTCCAAGTCACAGTCCTAGTCCCAACCCTTGTCCCTTTCCCGGTCCTAGTCCAGGTCCCAGTCCCGGTCCCGGTCCCGGTCTGCGTCCCGGTCCCAGTCTCGGTCCCAGTCCCGGTCCCAATCTTGGTCCCAGTCCCGGTCCCAGTCCCGGTCCTAGTCCCGATCCCAGTCCCGATCCCAATCCCGATCCCAATCCCAATCCCTGTCCCGATGCTTGTTTCGATCCTAGTCCCGATCCCGGTCGCGATTGCAGTCCTAGTCCCAGTCCCGGTCCCGGTCCCAGTCCCAGTCATAGTCCCGGTGCGATTCCCGGTCCCAATCCCGGTCCCACTCCCGGTCCCAGTCCCGCTCATAGTCCCGCTTCTGTCCCGGTCCCAGTCTTGATCCCAGTCCCGATCCCACCCTTGATCCCAGTCCCATTCCCAGTGCTGATCCCAGTATTGATCCCAGTCCCGACCTAAGTCTCGATCCAGTCCCGATCTCAATCCCGATTCCAGTCCCGGTCCCAGTCCCAATGCCAGTCCCGATCCTAGTCCCGATCGGAGTCCCGACCCCATTCTCCATCCCAGTTCCGATCCCTCTCCCGATCCCAGTCCCGATCCTAGTCTCGATCCAAGTCCCGATCCCAGGCCCGATCCCAGTCCTGATCCCAGTCCTGATCCCAGTCTTGATCCCAGTCCCAATCCCAGTCCAGATCCCAGTCCCAGTCGCAGTCCCAATTCAGTCTCGATCCTTGTCCCGATCCTAGTCCCGATCCCAATCCCGATCCCAGTCCCGATCCCAGTTCCGATCCCAGCCCCGATCCCAGTCCCGATTCCTGTCCCGATCCCACTCCCGATCTCAGTCCCGATCCTAGTGCCGATCCCCGTCCCGATCCCGGTAACCATCCCAGCCCTGATCCCATCCCCGATCCTAATCCCGATCCCAATCCCGACCCCAGTCCCGATCCTAGTCCCGATCCCAGTCCGATCCAAGTCCATATCCGAGCCGTGATCCTTGCCCCGATCATAGCCCCGATCCGAGTCCCGATCCCAGTCCCGATCCCAGACCCGATCTCAGTCTCAGTCCCAGTCCCAGTCCTAGTCCCAGTCCCTGTCCCAGTCCCAGTCCCAGTCCCAGTCCTGGTCCCAGTCTCGATCCCAGTCCCGGTCCCAGTCCTGGTCCCAGTCCCGATCCCAGTCACGGTCCCAGTCCTGGCCCCAGTCCCGGCCCCAGTCCTGGTCCGAGTCCCAGTCCGAGTCCCGCCCCAAGTCCCAGTCCTGGTCCCAGTACTAGTCCTTGTCCCAATCCCAGTCCCGGTCCCAGTCCCGATCCCAGTCCCGATCCCAGTCCCAATCCAAGTCCCGATCCCAGTCCCGATGCCAGTCCCCGTCCCAGTCCCGATCCTTGTCCCGATCTGAGTCCTGATCCGAGTCCCAATCCCAGTCTCAACCCCAATCCCGATCCCTGTCTCGATCCCAACCCTGATCCCAGTCCCAATCCCAGTCCCCATCCGAGGTCCGATCCCAGGCGCGATCCGACTCCCGATCCCAGTCGCGATCCTAGTCCCGATCATTGTCCCAATCAAAGTCCTGATCCCAGTTGGATCCTAGTCCTGATCCCCGTCCCGGTCCCAGTCCCGATCCTGGTCCCGATCCCATTCCCGATCCCTGTCCCGATCCCTGTCCTGATCCCAGCCCTGATCCCAGTCCCGAACCCAGTCCCGATCACTCGTCCTCATCCTAGTCCCGATCTCAGTCTTGATCCTAGTCCCGATCCCAGTCGTCCCGATCCCAGTCCTGATCCCAGTCCCGATGCCAGTCCCGTTCCTAGTTCCAATCCCAGTCCTGATCCGATTCCCGATCCCAATCCCGATCCCAGTCTTGATCCCAGTCCCAGTCCCAGTCCCGGTCCCAGTCCCTGTCCCAGTCCCGGTCCCAATCGTAGTCCCTCTCCCGGTCCCAGCTCCGGTCCCAGTCCCAGTCCCGGTCCCCGTGCCAGTCTCGGTCCTAGTCCCGGTCCCAGTCCCAGTCCCAATCCCGGTCCCAGTCGTGGTCCCAGTCCCGGTTCTAGTCTCGATCCCTGTCCCGATCCCTGTCCCGATCCCAATCCCGATACCAGTCCCGATCCCTGTCCCAATCCTAGTCCCGATCACAGTCCCAATCCCAGTCACGATGCTTGTCCTGATCCCAGTCCCGATCCCAGTCCCGATCGCTGTCCTAGTCCTGGTCTCGGTCTCGGTCCCAGTCCCGGTCCCAGTCCTCGTTTGAGTCCTGGTCCCAATCCCGGTCCCAGTCTCGGTCCCAGTCCCGGTCCTAGTCCCCGTCCCAGTCCTGGTTCCAGTCCCAGTCCCTGTCCCGATCCAAGTCCGATCCCACTCCCGATCCCTGTCCTGATCCCAGTGCTGATCCCAGTTATGATCCCAGTCCCTATCCTAGTCCAGATCCAGTCCAGATCTCAGTCCTCATGCCAGCCCCGGTCCCAGTCTCGATCCCAGTACCGATCCTAGTTCCGATATGAGTCCCAATCCTAGTCTCGATCCCAGTCCCAATCCCCAGTCCCGATCGCAGTCCCGATCCGAGTCCCTGTTCAGTCCCAGTCCCAGTCCTAGTCCCAGTCCCAGTCCCAGTCCTGGTCCCTGTCCCGATCCTAGTCCCGGTCCCAGTCCTGGTCCCAGTCCCGGCCCCAGTCCCGGTCCGAGTCCCATAATGAGTCCCGGTCCAAGTCCCAGTCCCGGTCCCGGTCCCACTCCCCGTCCCAGTCCCGGTCCCAGTCTCGGTCCCACTCCCGGTCCCAGTCCCGGTCCCAGTACCAGTCCTTGTATCGATCACAGTCCCGGATCCAGTCCCGGTCCCAGTCCCGATCCTAGTCCCGATCCCAGTCCCGATCCCAGTCCGGATCCTAGTCCCGATGCCAGTCTCCGTCCCATTCTTGATCCCAGTCCCAATCTTAGTCCCGATCCGAATCCCGATCCCAGTCTCGATCCCAGTCCTGATCCCAGTCTTAATCCAAGTCCTGATCCCAGTCCGATCCCAGTCCCGATCCCAGGCATGATCCCAGTCCCAATCCCTGTACCGATCCGAGTCTCGATCCCAGTCCCGATCCCAGTTGGATCCCAATCCCGATCCCAGTCCCGATCCCAGTCCGGATCATAGTCCCGATCCCAGTCCCGATCACAGTCCCGAACCCAGTCCCGATCCTAGCCCCGATCCGAGCCCCGATCCCAGTCCCCATCCCAGTCCCGATCCCTGTCCCGATCCCAGCCCCGATCCCAGTCCCGAACCCAGTCCCGATCCCTGTCTCGATCGCAGTCCCGATCCCAGTCCCGATCCGAGTCCCGATCCCAGTCCCGATCCGAGTCCCGATCCCAGTCCCGATCCCAGTCCCGAACCCAGTCCCGATCCTAGCCCCGATCCGAGCCCCGATCCCAGTCCCCATCCCAGTCCCGATCCCTGTCCCGATCCCAGCCCCGATCCCAGTCCCGAACCCAGTCCCGATCCCTGTCTCGATCGCAGTCCCGATCTCAGTCCCGATCCTAGCCCTGATCCCAGTTGTTCCGATCCCAGTCCCGATCCCAGTCCCAATGCTAGTCCCGATCTAAGTCCCGGTCCCAGTCCCGATCCTAGTCCCAATCCCAGTCCCGATCCCAGTCCTAGTTCCAGTCCCAGTCCTAGTCCCAATCCTGGTCCCTGTCCCGGTCCCAGTCCCGGTCCCAGTCCCGGTCTCGGTCCCGGTCCCAGTCCTGGTCCCAGTCCTGGTCCCAGTCCCGGTCCCAATCCCGGTCCCAGTCCCCGTCCCAGTCCCGGTCCTTGTCCCGATCCCAGACCCGATCCCAGTCCCGATCCCAATCCCAATCCCAGTCCCGATGCTTGTTTCGATCCCAGTCCCGATCTCGGTCCCGATCGCAGTCCTAGTCTTAGTCCCGATCCCAGCCCCGGTCCCAGTCCCAGTCCCGGTCCCTGTGCCAGTCTCGGTCCTAGTCCCGGTCCTAGTCCCGGTCCCAATCCCGGTCCCAGTCCAGGTCCCAGTCTTGGTTCTAGTCCCGATCCCTGTCCCCATCCCTGTCCCGATCCCAGTCCCAATTATAGTCCCGATCCCTGTCCCAACCCCAGTCCCGATCCCAGTCCCAATCCCAGTCCTGGTGCTTGTCCCGATCCCAGTTCCGATCCCAGTCCCGATCGCTATCCTAGTCCTGGTCCCGGTCCCGGTCCCAGTCCCGGTCCCAGTCCTGGTTTGAGTCCCGGTCCCAATCCCGGTCCCAGTCTCGGTCTCAGTCCCGGTCCTAGTCCCCGTCCTAGTCCCGGTCCCAGTCCCAGTCCCAGTCCCGATCCTAGTCCCGATCCCACTCCCGATCCCAGTCCTGATCCCAGTCCCGATCATAGTCCGGACCCAGTCACGATCTCAGTCCTGATGCCAGCCCCGGTCCCAGTCCCGATCCCAGTCCCGATCCCAGTCCCGATCCCAGTCCCGATCCTAGTTTCGATATGAGTCCCGATCCTAGACTCGATCCCAGTCCCGATCCCAGTCCCGATCGCAGTCCCGATCCAAGTCCCTGATCAGTCCCAGTCCCAGTCCTAGTCCCAGTCGTAGTCCCAGTCCTGGTCCCAGTCCCGATCCTAGGCCCGGTCCCAGTCCTGGTCCCAGTCCCGGCCCCAGTCCCAATCCCAGTCCCGATCCCAGTCCCGATCCGAGTCCTGATCCCAGTCTCACACACCTACACGGACGTATTCACACTTACATGCACTTAAACTCACTTACACGTACTTACACACACTTACACAAACTTACACACCTCTACACACACTTATACGCACTTACACGTACTTACACGCACTTACATGCACTTACACGAACTTATACGAACTTACACGTACTTACACGTACTTACACGTACTTACACGCACTTACACGCACTAACACGCACTTACATGCACATACACATACCTATACACACTTACACGTACTTACACACACTTACACGCATCTACACGTACTTATCTGCACTTACGCAAACTTACAGACACTTACACGTATTGATACACACTTATACGTACTTACACGCACTTTCACACACTTATATACACTTATACACATTTACACGCACTTATGCACACTTACACACACTTACACGAACTTGCACGCGCTTACACGCAATGACACACACTATCATGCACTTACACGAACTTGCACACACTTACACGTACTTAATCGTACTTACACGAACTTATACGCACTTACATGCATTTACGCACACTTACACGTACTGACACGTACTTACACGCACTTACTTCCACTTGCAAGTACTTACACCCACTTACACAAACGTACACCCACTTACACGCACTTACTCGTGCTTCCATGTACTTAGACGTTCATACACGCACTAACTTGTACTTACACGTACTTACACGTACTTACTCGCACTCACACCCCCTACACGCACTTACATGCACTTACACACAATTACACGTACTTACACGTACTTACACAAAGTTACACGCACTTACACACACTTACACTCACTTACACATACTTACACGCACTTACACGCACTTACACACACTTACACACACTTACATGCACCTGCACACACTTATACGCACTTATACGTACTTACACGCACTTACACACACTTACACACACTAACATGTACAAACACGCACTTACACGCACTGACACGCACTTACACGTACTTCAACACACTTACACGCACTTACACAAACTTACACGAACTTATCGGCACTTAAACGGAACTTACACGCACTTACACGCACTTAAACTGAATTTACACACACTTACACGCACTTACACGCACTTGCATGCACTTAGACGCATTTATACGCACCTACACGGACTTACACGCACTTACACGCACTTCCACGAACTTACATGAACTTATAGGCACTTAGACGGAACTTACACACACTTACACGAACTTAAACCGCACTTACACGCACTTACACGTACTTACATACACTTACATGTACTTATACGCACTTACACACACTTACACGAAATTACTATTACTTACACACACTTACACGCACTTACATGTACTGACACGCACTTACACGTATTTACAGGCACTGACACGCACTTACGCGCATTTACAGGCACTTACATGTAATTACACAAATTAAAACACAGATTCATGTACCAACACGTACTTACATGCATTTATACACCTTACACGTACTTACACACACTTACACGCATTTATACGTACTTACACGCACTTACACGCACCTACATGCACTTACATGCACTTACCCATACTTACACAAACGTACAAGCACTTACACGTACTTACACGCACTTACACGCACTTACATGCTCTTACATGCACTTACACGTACTTGCACAAAAATACACGCACTTATACACACCTACACGGACTTACGCACACTTAAACGCACTTAAACACACTTACACAAACTTGTACGAACTTAAACACACTTACACACACTTATGTGCAATTACACGCATTTACACGTACTTACATGGACTTTCACAAACTTACACAAACTTACATGCACTTACACGTACTTACACGTACTTACACGCACTTACACGCACTTAAAAGCACTAACACGCACTTACACGCACATACATGTACCTACATGCACTTACACGTACTCACACATACTTACACACATCTACACGCACTTACCCGCACTCACACAAACTGACAGACACTTTCATGCATTGACACGTACTTACACGTACTTACACACATTTTCACATACTCACACGCACATACATGCAGTTACACACACTTACACACACTTACACATACTTACACGCACTTACACGTACTTACTCGCACTTACACGTAGTTACACGTACTTACTTGCACTTGCAAGTACTTATACCCACTTACACACACTTACACGCACTTACACGCACTTACGCGTGCTTACATGTACTAACACGTACTTACACGCACTAACTGTACTTACACCTACTTACAGTACTTACACGCACTCACATCCCCCTACATGCACTTACATGCACTTACACACAATTACACGTACTTACACGTACTTACACAAACTTACACGCACGTACACACACTTACACACACTTACACGTAATTACACACACTTACATGGACTTACACGCACTTACACACACTGACATGCACTTACACACACTTACTGGTACTTATACGTACTTACATGCACTTACACGTACTTACACACACCAACATGTACTAACACGTACTTACACGCACTTACACGCAGTTACACATAGTTAAAGACACTTACACCTACTAACACAAACTTACAAGAACTTATACGCTCTTAAACGGAACTTACATGCACTTACACACACTTAAACTGAACTTACATGCACTAAATGCACTTACACGCACTTGCACACACATACACACACTTATAAGCACCTACACATACTTACACGCATGTACACATACTCACACGCACTTACACGCACATACACGCACTTACACGCAATTACATGGATTTACACAAACTTACACACAATTAAAATATACTTACACATATGTCCACGTACTTCCACGCACTTACACACACTTACATGCACTTACATGTACATACATGTACTTACACGCACTTACACAAACTTAAACCACAATTACACACACCTACACGCACTTGCACGCACTGACAGGCACTTACACGCAGTTACATGTACTTACATTAACTTATACGTACCTACACACACTGACACGCACTTACACAAACTTACACACACTTACACGCACTTACACTTATTTGCACATACTTACATGCACTTACTTGCACTTGCAAGCACTTATACCAACTTACATGCACTTACACGCACTTACACGTGCTTCCAGGTACTTACACGTACTTACACGTACTTACACGCACTAACTTGCACTTACACGTAATTATACATACTTCCACACGCTTACATGCCCTTATACGTACTTTCACGCACTTCCTCGCACTTACACAAACCTACATGCACTTACACGCAATTACACGCACAGACACACACTTAGAGGCACTTATACATACTTACACGCACTAACACGCACTTACACGTACCTATACGCACTTCCACACACTAACACGTACTTACATGCACATATACATACTTACACACACTTACACACACTTTCATACCTTTATACGCACTTGCACGCACTTGCACACACTTACATGCACCTACATGCACTTACCCATACTTACACAAACGTACAAGCTCTTACACGCACTGACAAAAACTTACACGCACTTACACACACCTACATGGACTTACACACACTTACACGCACTTACATGCACTTACACACACTTACACAAACGTATACACACTTACACACACGTATGCGCACTTACATGCACTTCCTCGCACTTCCATGCACTTACACCAAGTTACACGAAGTTACACGTACTTACACATACTTACACGTACTTACACGCACTTACATGTACTTACACGTACTAACACGCACTTACACGCACATACACGTACCTACACAAACTTACACATACTTACACGTACTTACACGCATCTACACGCACTTACCCGCACTCACACAAACGTATAGGCACTTACACGCATTGACACGTACTTACACGTACTTACATACACTTTCACGTACTTACACGCACTTCCATGCACTTACATGCACTTACACGCACTTACACGCACTCACACAAACTTGCATGCACTTACACGCACTTACACACACTTTCCTGCCCTTACACGCACTTACACGCACTTACACACACTTACACGTACTTACACATACTTACTTGTACTTGCAAGTACTTACACCCACTTACACACACTTACACATACTTACACGCACTTACATGTGCTAAAATGTACTTATACATACTTACACGTACTAACTATACATACACGTACTTACATGTACTTACACGCACTTACATCCCCTACACGTACTTACATGCACGCACACATAATTACACGCACTTACACGTACTTACATAAACTTACACGCATTTACACGTACTTACACTCACTTACATGTACTTACACGCACTTACACACACTTACAAGCACTTACACACACTTACATGCACTTACACACACTTACTCGCACTTACACGTACTTAAACGCACTTACACACACTCACACACACCAACGCGTACTAATACATACTTACACATACTTACACGCACTTTCACGTACTTAAACACACATACACGCACTAACACAAACTTACATGAACTTGTACGCACTTAAACGGAATGTACACGCACTTACACGCACTTACATGCACTTGCACGCACTTGCACGCACTTACACGCACTTATACGTACCTACACGTACTTACACACACTTACACGTACTTACATGCACTTACACGCATGTACACGTACTTACACGCAATTACTCAGATTTACACAAACTTATACACACTTGAACTGAACTTACACATACTTCCACGTACTTCCACGCATTTACATATACTTACATGCACTTACACGCACTTACACTAACTTATACGTACTTACACGCACTTACACGCACTTACACGTACTTACACACACTTATATGCACTTACACACACTTACATGCACTTACACACACTTACTCGTACTTACACGTACTTACACACACTTACATACACTTACACACACCAACATATACTGACACGTACTTACACGCACTTACATGCACTTAAACGCACTTAAACACACTTCCACGTACTAACACAAACTTACACGAAATTATACGCACTTAAACGGAACTTACACGCACTTACACGCACTTAAACTGAACTTCCATGCACTTACATGCACTTACACGCACTTGCACGCACTTACACGCACTTGTACACACCTACACGTACTTACACGCACTTACACGTACTTACATGTACTTACATGTACGTACACGCACTTACACGCAATTACACGAATTTACACAAACGTACACACACTTAAACTGAACGTACACATACTTCCACGTACTTCCACGTACTTACACACACTTACACATACTTACACATACATGCATGCACTTACACGTACTTACACGAACTTAAACCGCACTTACATGTACTTACACACACTTACACGCACTGACACGTACTTACACGCACTTACACGTACTTACATTTACTTACACGCACTTACACACACTGACACACACTTATACAAACTTACACACACTTACACGTACTTACACGCACTTACACGTATTTGCAAGCACTTACACGCACTTACTTGCACTTGCAAGTACTTATACCCACCTACACACACTTACACGCACTTACACGCACTTACACATGCTTCCATGTACATACACGGACTTACACGCACTAACTTGCATTTACACGTACTTACACGTACTTACATGCGCTTACATGCTCTTACACATACTTACACGCACTTATACGTACTTACACAAACTTACACGTACTTACACGCACTTACACGCACTTACACACACTTACACGTACTTACACGTACTAACATGCACTTACATGCACTTACACGTACTTACACGTATTGACACGCACTTACATACACTTACACACACTTAAACCGACTTACACGCACTTACACGTACATAAACACACTTACACACACTAACACGCACTAACACACACTGACACGCACTTACATGCACTTAAACAAACGTACACAAACTTACCTATACTTAAACTGAACTTGCACACACTTATATACACTTCCACGCACTTACACGCACTCACCCCCACTAACAAGTACTTGTATGCACTTACACGTACTTACACCAACTTAAATCACACTTACACGCACTTCCATGCACTTACACGCACTTACACGCACTTACGCGCACTTACACAAACTTACATTTACTCACACGGACTTACACGCACTTACATACACTTACACGCACTGACACACACTTGCACGTACTTATACGCACTTACACACACTTACACACAATTACACGCACTTAAACACACTTAACGCACTTACTCACACTTACACGTACTTGCAAACACTTGTACACAATTACACGCACTTATATGCACTTAAATGCACTTTCACACACTTACATGTACTTACACGCACGTAAACACACTTACACATACATACACATACTTACATGAACTTTCACGTACTTATACTCACTTGTAAGTACTTACACGCACTTACACGCACTTAAACGCACTTAACGCACTTACACGTACTTACACGTACTTATATGCACTTACACACACTAACACGTACTTACATGTACTTACATGCACTTACATACACTAGCACGTACTTATACGTACTTATACACACTTCAACGCATTTACACGCACTTACATGCACTGGCACACTTTTATACGCACTTACACGCACTTACACACACTAACACGCACTTAACGCACGTACACTCACTTACACATACTCGTACACACTTGCGCGTACTTACACGCTCTTACACACACTTACACACACTTTCACGTACTTACACACACTTACACGCACTTAAGCTCACTTACACGCACTTACACGCACTTACACGTACTTACATGCACTTACACGTACATACACGCACTTACCCACACTAGCACGCACTTACTTGCACTTACACGCATTGACACGTACTCATATACACTTACACGCACTTCCAGGCACTTACACGCATTACACGCACTTACACGCACTTACACGTACTTACACGCACTTACACGTACATACATGTACTTACCCGCACTTATACAAACTTACTCGCACTTACACGCATTGACACGTACCCATACACATTTACACGCACTTACATGCACTTATATACACTTTCACAAACTTACACACACTTACACGCACTTACACATACAAGCACACACATACACGTACTAATACGTACTAGCACACACTTACACGCACTTACACGCACTTGCATGCACTTACACAAACTTATACGAACTTACACGTACTTAAACTGACCTTGTACACAGTTATATACACTTCCACGTACTTACATACACTTACACCCACTTACACATAATTACATGCACTTACACGCACTCAAACAAACTTAAACTACACTTACACGCACTTCCATGCACTTACACACACTTACACGCACTTACACGAACATACACTTACTTACAGGAACTTACACGCAGTTACACGCACTTACACGCACTGACACGTACGTACACACACTTACACACACTTACAAATACTTACATCCACTTACGCGCACTTACATGCACTTAACGCACTTACATGCACTTACACATACTTGTACACACTTGCACACACACGCACTTGCACGCACTTACAGGGACTTTCACACTTATTAACAAACTTACACGTACTTAAACGCACTTTCACATACATACACACACTTACACAAACTTCCACGCCCTTACACGTACTCATACGCACTAACACGCACTTACTCGCGCTTACATCCACTACCTCGCACTTAACATACTTACACGCACTTACACGTACTTACACGCACTTACATGCAAAAACACGCACTTACACGTACTTCTACGTACTTCCACGTACTAACACGTACTTACAAGTACTTACTCGCACTTACACGTACTTACACGCTCTTACACGTACTAACATGTACTTACACGCACTTACACACACTAACACGCACTAACACCCACTTAACCACTCACACGCACTTACACGCACTTGCACACACTTGCACACACTTACACACACCTACACACTTTTATACGCACTTTCAAGCACTTACACTTACTTACACGCACGTAAACGCACTTACACATACATACACACACTCACACAAACTTGCACGCACTTACACGTACGTATATGCACTTAGACGCACGTACATGCACTTACACGAACTTACACGCACGTACACGTACTTAACGCAATTACATGTACTTA
This sequence comes from Penium margaritaceum, assembly GCA_023375785.1. Lineage (NCBI taxonomy): Eukaryota > Viridiplantae > Streptophyta > Zygnematophyceae > Desmidiales > Peniaceae > Penium > Penium margaritaceum. Next base: position 351,515 of record SZWC01000044.1, on the reverse strand, counting down.
CACGTACTTATACATACTTACACGCACTTACACGCATTTATATGCACATACACGCACTAACCAGCACTTAACGCACTTACACGCACTTACACGTACTTGCACCCACTTGCACACACTTACACGTACTTTCACGCACTTACACGTACTTATAAGCACTTAAACGCACTTACACATACATACACACACTTACACGAACATACACGCACTTACACACACTTATATGTACTTACACGCACTTAAATGCACTTACACGTACTTACACAAACTTACACCTACTTACACTCACTTACACGCACTTACACGTACTTACACGTTCTTACATGTACTAGCACACACTTACACATACTTACACGCACTTGTACGCACTTACACGTACTTACACACAGTTACACGCACTTACACGTACCTACACGTACTTACCGCACTGACACAAACGTACACACACTTACACGCATTGACACATTCTTATACGCACTTACACACACTTACAGGCACTTACATGAATTACACGGACTTACACGCACTTACACGTACTTACGCACACTTACACGAACTTGCACACACTTGCACCCACTTACATGCACTTACACGTACTTACACGCACTTTCTTGCTCTTGCAAGCACTTATACCCACTTACACACACTTACACACACTTACACTCGCTTACACGTGCTTACATGTACTTACACGTACTTACACATACTTACACGCACTTACACGCACTTACATGTACATACATGCACTTGCACATACTTACACGAACTTAAACCGCACTTACATGTACTTACACACACTTACACGCACTGACACGCACTTACACGTACTTACACGTACTTACATTTACTTACACGCACTTATACACATTGACACACACTTACACGCACTTACACACACTTACACGCACTTACACGCACTTACACGTATTTGCAAGCACTTACACGCACTTACTTGCACTTGCAAGTACTTATACCCACCTACACACACTTATAGGCACTTACACGCACTTACACATGCTTCCATGTACTGACACGTACTTACACGCACTAACTTGCATTTACATGTACTTACACGTACTTACATGTGCTTACATGCTCTTACACATACTTACACGTACTTATACGTACTTACACAAACTTACACGCACTTACACGCACTTACACGCACTTACACACACTTACACGTACTTACACGCACTTACACGCATTTACAGGTACTTACACGCACTGACACATACTTACATATACTTACACACACTTAAACCGACTTACACGCACTTACACGTACATAAACACACTTACACACACTAACACGCACTAACACACACTTACACGCACTTACATGCACTTAAACAAACGTACACGAACTTACCCACACTTAAACTGAACTTGCACATACTTATACACACTTCCACGCACTTACACGCACTCACACCCACTAACAAGTACTTATATGCACTTACACGTACTTACACCAACTTAAACCACGCTTACACGCACTTCCATACACTTACACGCACTTACACGCACTTAGGCGCACTTACACAAACTTACATTTACTCACACGGACTTACACGCACTTACACGCATTTACATACACTGACACGTACTTGCACGTACTTACACACACTTACACACACTTACACACACTTACACGCACTTAAACATACTTAACGTACTTACTCACACTTACACGTACTTGCAGACACTTGTACACAATTACACGCACTTATACGCACTTAAATGCACTTTCACACACTTACACGCACTTACACACACTTAAACACACTTACACATACATACACACACTTACATGAACTTACACGTACTTACACTCACATATACGTACTTACACACACTAACACGCACTTAAACGCACTTAACGCACTTACACGTACTTACACGTACTTACATGCACTTATACACACTAACACGTACTTACATGTACTTACATGCACTTACACACACTAGCACGTACTTACACGTACTTATACACACTTACACGCACTTACACGCACTTACATGCACTCGCACGCTTTTGCACGCACTTATACACACTTACACACACTAACACGTACTTAATGCACGTACACGCACTTACACATACTCGTACACACTTGCGCATGCTTACACGCTCTTACACACACTTACACACACTTTCACGTACTTACACACACTTATACACACTTAAGCTCACTTACACGCACTTACACACACTTACACATACTTACATGTACTTACACGTACATACACGCACTTACCCACAATTACATGTACTTACATGCACTTACACGCATTCACACATACTCATACACACTTATACGCACTTCCAGGCACTTACACGCATTACACGCACTTACACGCACTTACACGTACTTACACGCACTTACACATACATACACGTACATACCCGCACTGATACGAACGTACTCGCACTTACATGCATTGACACGTACTCATACACACTTACACGCACTTACATGCACTTGTACACACTTTCACAAACTTACACACACTTACACGCACTTACACGCACTTACACATACATACACACACTTACACGCACTAATACATACTAACACGCACTTACACGCACTCACACGCACTTGCACGCACTTACACAAACTTATACAAACTTACACGCACTTGAACTGACCTTGTACACAGTTATATACACTTCTACGTACGTACACGCACTTACACCCACTTACACGTACTTACATGCACTTACACACACTCAAACGAACTTAAACAACACGTACACACACTTCAATGCACTTACACACACTTACACGCACTTACACGAACATACACTTACTTACACAAACTTACACGCACTTACACGAACTTACATGCACTGACACGTACTTACACATACTTACACACACTTACAAACACTTACATGCACTTACACGCACTTATATGCACTTAACGCACTTACATGCACTTACACATACTTGTACACACTTGCACACACTTACACGTACTTACACGCACGTACACGGACTTTCACACTTATTAACAAACTTACACGTACTTCAACGCACCTTCACATACATACACACACTTACACAAACTTACACGCACTTACACGTACTTATACGCACTAACACGCACTTACACGCGCTTACACCCACTACCACATACTTAACGCACTCACACGCACTTACACGTACTTACACGCACTTACATGTACTAACACGCACTTACCCGTACTAGCATGTACTTACACGCACTTATACACACTAACACACAATAACACGTACTTGAAGCACTCACGCACTTACACGCCCTTGCACACACTTGCACACACTTACACGCACCTACACACTTTTATACGCACTTTCAAGCACTTACACTTACATACACGCACGTAAACGTACTTACACATACGTACACACACTTATACAAACTTGCACGCACTTATACGTACATATACGCACTTACACGCATGTACATGCACTTACACGCACTTACACGCACGTACATGTACTTAACGCAATTACATGTACTTACACGTACTTATACATACTTACACGCACTTACACGCATTTATATGCACATACACGCACTAACCCGCACTTAACGCACTTACACGCACTTACACGTACTTGCACACAATAACACACACTTACACGCACTTTCACGCACTTACACGTACTTATAAGCACTTGAACGCACTTACACATACATACACACACTTACACCAACGTACACGCACTTACACACACTTATATGTACTTCCACGCAGTTAAACGCACTTACACGTACTTTCACAAACTTACACCTACTTACACGTACTTACACGTACTTACACACACTTACACGTACTTACACGTTCTTACATGCACTAACACACACTTACACAAACTTACACATACTTATACGCACTTACACGTACTTACACACAGTTACACGCACTTACACGTACCTACACGTACTTACCCGCACTTACACAAACTTATACGCACTTACACGCATTGACACATTCTTATACACACTTACACGCAATTACAGGCACTTACATGCATTACACGGACTTACTTGCACTTACACGCACTTACACACACTTACACGAACTTGCACACACATGCACGTACTTACATGCACTTACACGTACTTACACGCACTTACTTGCTCTTGCAGGCACTTATACCCACTTACACACACTTACACGCACTTAGACGCGCTTACACGTGCTTACATGTACTTACACGTACTTACACATACTTATACGCACTTACACGCACTTACACGTACATACATGCACTTGCACATACGTACACACACTTACACACACTTACAGGCACTTACATGCACTTATACGCACTTATACGCACTTACACGCACTTACACACACTTGCACGTACTTACACGCACTTACACGCACTTACACGCACTTACATGCTCTTACATGCACTTACACACACTTACACGCACTAACACGCACTAACATGCACTTACACACACTTACACGGACTTACACGCACTTACACAAACTTACATGCACTTAAACTGAACTTACACGTACTTGCACGCACTTACACATACTTACACGCACTTACACGCACTTACATGCACTTGCATGCACTTACACGCACTTATATGCACCCATACCCTCTTACACACACTTACACGCACTTACATACACTTACACGCACTCGCACGCAATTACACAAACTTACACCCACAAAAACTGAACTAACACGCACATACACGCACTTCCACGCACTTCCACGCACTTACATGCACTTGCACGTACTTACATGCACTTACACATACTTACACGAACTGAAACCGCACTTACACGCACTTACACGGACTTACACAAACTTACATGCACCTACACACACTTATATACACTTACACGTACTTACACATTCTTACGCTCACTTACTTGCACTTGCAAGTACTTATACCCACTTACACACACTTACACGCACCTACATGCACGTACACGTGCTTATATGTACTTAACATACTTACACCTACTAACACGCACTTACACACACTAACATGTAGTTACATGCACTAGCACCCACATACACGCACTTACACGCACTTACACACACGTACACGTACTTACACACACTTACACACACTTACACACACTTACCCGCACTTACACAAAATTACACAAACTTACACACACTGATACGCACTTACACGCAGTTACATGCACTTACACGCACTTAGACGCACTTGCACAAACTTACACGCACTTACACGCACTTATACGCACCTACACGGACTTACATGCACTTACATGCAGTTACATGCACTTACACGCACTTATACACACTTATACAAACTTAGTTGCACTTACACGTACTTATACACACTTACACGCACGTATACGCACTTACACGCACTTACACGCACTTTCACGAACTTACACAAACTTACACGCACGTCCACACACCTACACATACTTACACGTACTAAGATGCACTTACACGCACTTACACCCACTTACACATACTTACACGTAATTTCACGTACTTATACACACCTACACGCACTTACCCATACATACACAAATGTGCACACACCTACGCACTGACACACACTTACACGTACTTACATGTGCATACATGTACTTACACACACTTACATGCACTTACACGCACTTACACACACTTACACGCACTTACACAAACTTCCATGAACTTACACGAACTTAAACTAAAACTACATGTACTTACATGCACTTAAACTGATCTTACACGCACTTACACACACTTACATGCAATTGCACGCAGTTATACACACTTACACGCACCTATAAACAATTACACGTACTTACACGCACTTACACGCACTTACACGTACGTACACACACTTACACAAACTTACACGAGCATACACGTACATAAACTGAATTTACACGCACTTACACGCACTTCCATGCACTTAAACACACTTACACCCACTTACTCATACGTACATGCACTTACAGGCACTTACAAGCATTTACACGAACTTACACTTACTTTCACGTACTTACAGGCACTTACACGTACTTACACGCACTGACACGCACTTACACGTACTTAAACGCACTTACACACACTTACACACACTTACACACACTTTCATGTGCTTACATGCACTTACACATGCTTACACGTGTTTACTTGCACTTACATGTACTTACACGTACTTACACGTACTCACACGCACATACACGCACTAACACGCACTGAACGCACTTACACGCACTTACACGCACTTGCACACACTTGCAAACACTTACACCCACTTGAACATACTTACACGTATTTTCACACACTTATACGCACTTTCACGCACTTACGCACACATACACATACGTACACACACTTACACAAACTTATACGTACTTACACGTACTTATACGCACTTACACGCACTTACAAGCACTTACATGCACTTACATGAACTTATACGTACTTACACGCACTTACAGGCACTTACACGTATTTACACGTACAAACACGTAATTACACGTTCTTCCACGCACTTAGACGTACTTACACATAATTGCACGCACTTACATGCACTTGCAAGCACTTACACCCACTTACACACACTTACACGCACTTACATGCACTTACAGGTGCTTACATGTACTTACACATACTTACACATACTTACACGACCTTACACGCACTTACACGTACTTACATGCTTTTACACCCACTCACACGTACTTACACGCACTTACACATAATAACACGCACTTACACGCAGTTTTACGCACTTACACGCACTTTCACGCACCTACACGGACTTACACATACTCACACACACTTACATGTAATCACATGCACTTACATGCACTAACGTATACTTACACAAACTTACTCGCACTTGCACGCACTTATACGGGCTTACACGCACTCACACACACTTACACGCACTTACATGCAATTACACAAACTTACATGAACTTCCACGCACTCAAACGCACTTACATGCACTTACATGCACTTAGACACACTTGCAGGTACAAACATGCACTTACACGCACTTATACGCACTTACTTGCACGTACACACACAAACTTAATCTACACTTACACACACTTACACATACTTACACGTACTTACACACACTAACACAAACTTAAACCGCACTTACACGCACTAACACGCATTTATACAAACTTACACAAATGTACATTTACTTACACATACTTACACCCCTTTACACACACTTAAAATGCACGTATACGTACTTACACGCACATACGCGCACTTACAAGCACTTACACCTACTTACATGTACTTACACACACTTACACATACTTACACGTACTTACACGTACTTACATGCACTTACACGTACTTGCATACACTTACACATGCTTACATGCACTTACACGTACTTATACACACGTACACACACTTACACGCACTTGCATGTACTTACACGCACTTACACGTACTAACAAACACTTACACGCACTTACATGTGCTTACATGCACTTACACGTACTAACATGCACTTACACACACTTACACACACTTACACGTATTTCTACACACTTACACACACTTACACACACTTACACGCACTTACACACACTTAAATGTACTTACATGCAGTTACACGCACTTCTACGTACATACACATACGTATACGCATTTACACATACTTACACGCACTTACACACACTTACACAAACTTCAAGGCACTTACACGCAATAACACGCACTTACACGTACGTAGACAAACTTATACACACTTACATGCACTGACATGCACTTACATGCACTAACACACATTTACACGTACTCACACGTACTTATACGCACTTACACGTCCTTACACACACTTACACCTACTTACACGCACTTACACGCACTTACACATACTTACACGTACTTACAGGCACTTCCACGCACTTACACACAGTTACATGCACTTATACACACTTACATGCACTTACACGCACTTACGTGCACTGACACGCACTTACACGTACTTACACGGACTTACACGCACTTACACATACTTACACACACTTACACGCATGAGGCACTTACACATAGATACATGCAGTTACACACACTTACATGCACTTACACGCACTTACACACATTTACATGCATTTACACGCACTTACACACACTTACACATACTTACACGTCCCTACACGCACTTACACAAACTTACACACACTTACACGTACTTACACACACTTACACATACTTACACACACTTACACGTACTTACACACACTTACATGTACTTATACACACTTACAAACCCTGACACGTACTTACACGTACTTACACGCACTTCCACATAGGTACACGTACTTACATAAACTCACACGCACTTACATGCACTTACACGCACTTACACGTACTTACTCGTACTTAAACGTACTTATACGCTCTTACATGCACTTACACACAGTTACACACACTTACATGCACTTTCACACACTTACATGAACTTACATGCACTTACGCCTACTTACACATACTTAGACACACTTAGACACACTTAAACGTACTTACACAAAATCACACGCACTTACATATACTTACACGGACTTACGCGCACTTACACGCACTTACACACACTTACACGCACTTACACGCAGTTACACACACTTACACCCACTTGCTCGCACTTGCATGCACTTACACGTACTTACACAAACTTACACGTACTTACACGCAGTTACACATACTTACACACACTTACACGCACTAACACACACTTACTCGTACTCACACGCACTTACACGCACTGAGACACACTTACACATACTTACACGCACATACACGCACATACACGCACATACACACACTTATACGCACTTACACGTACTTAGACACAGTTACACACACTTACACACATTAACACCCACTAACATGCACTTACACGTACTTACACGCACTTCCACATACTTACACGCACTTACACGTACTTACACATACTTACACACACTTACACGCACTTATACGCACTTACACGCACTTCCACACACTTGAACGCACTTACACGAACTTACAAAAAACTACACGCACATAAACGATACTTAAACGCACTTACAAGTACTTACACAAACAAACACGCACTTACACGCACTTACACACACTTAAACGCACTTACACAAACTTACACGCACTTACATGCACTTACACATACTTACACGCACTTTCACACACTTTCATGCACTTACACGCACTTACATACACTTAGATGCACTTACACACACTTACACAAACGTACACGCACTTACATGCACTTACACGTACTTGCACGTACTTACACGCACTCACACCCACATACACGCACTTACACGCGCTTACACATACTTCCATGCATTTACACAAATTGACACACACCTACACGTCCTTACACGCACCTACATGCACTTACACGCACTTACACGCACTTACTCATACTTACACATACTTACACACACTTACACACACTTATACGCACTTGCACGCACTTACACGAACTTACACGCACTTACACATACTTACACGCACTAACACGCACTTACAGGCACTTACACACACCTACACGCACTTACACATACTTACACATACTTACACGCACTCACACATACTTACACGCACCTACATGCACTTACACGCACTTACACGTACGTACACGCACTTACATGTACTTACATGCACTCAAATGCACTTACACACACTTACGTGCACTTACACATACTTACATGCACTTACACAAACTTGCATGCACTTACACACACTCACACACACTTACACGCACTTACACGTGTTTAAACACACTTACACGAACTAACACACACATGCACTTACACGGACGCACTTACACATACATACACATGCTTACATGAACTTACACGTACTTACATGCACTTACATGCACTTACACGCACTTACATGCACTTACACAAACGTACACGAACTTACACGCACTTATACAAACTTACACATGCTTAGATGCACTTACACGCACTTACATGCACTTACACGCACTTTCACACACGTATACGCACTTACACGCAGTTACACGTACTTACACGTACTTACATGCACTTACACGCACTTACACAAATTTACACGCACTTTTACACACTTACACGAACTTACACGTACTTACACGCAATTGCATAGAATTCCACGCACTTACAAGTACTTATACGTATTTACTCACACCTACATGCTCCTGCGTACACTGACACGTATGACACGCATGTACACGTACTTACATGCACTTACACGCACTTACATGTACATACACACACTTACACAAACCCACGCAAACCTACATGCACTTACACGGACTTCCACGTACTTACAAGAACTTACACGCGCTTACACCATGTACTCGCACTTTCACGCATTCACACATACTTACGCACACTTACACGTACTTACATGCACTTACACGCCCTTACACAAACTTACACGTACTTACACGCACTTGCATGCACTTACACGCACTTACACACACTTACACATACTTACAAGCACTTACACATACTTACACGCACTTACATGCATTTACTTGCACTTGCAAACACTTACATCCACTTACACACACTTACATGCACTTATACGCACTTACAAGTGCTTACATGTACTTACACATACTTACACGTACATACTTACACTTACACGTGCTTACACGCACTCACACGTACTTACACGCACGTACACGTACTTACACGTTCTTACATGTACTCACACGCACTTATACATACTTACATACACTTACACGCACTTACACACACTTACACGCACTTATACACACTTACACATACTAACACACACTAACACATTCTTACACGCACTTACATACACTTAGACAGACATACACACACTTACAGGAACTTACACGAACTTACACGTACGTACACGCACTTAAACTGAACTTCCACGCACGTACACGCACTTACACATACCTGCACGTACTTACCCGCACCTACACGCACCTACACGCACTTACACGTATCTACACTCACTTACACGCACGTACACGCACTTACACGAACTTGCACAAACTTACACGCACTTCAACTGAAGTTACATGCACTTACACGCACTTCCACGCACTAACACACACTTACACGCATTTACACACACTTATTCAAACTTAAACCGCACTTACACACACTTACACACACTTATGCACACTTACACAAACTTACATGCACTTACCCGCACTTACACGCACTTTCACACACTTCCACGCACCTAGACACACTTACACATACATATGTGCACTTACACGCACTTACACACACTTACATGCACTTACATGCACTACCACGCACTTACACACACTTACATACACTTACATGCACTCACACGCACTTTCACACACTTACATGTACCTACACGTACTTTCACACACTTACGTACACTTACACGCACTTGCACGCACTTACACGCACTTACACACACTTATACGCACTAACATGCACTTATATACACTTACACGCACTTACACGTACTTACATGCACTTTCACACACTTACACGCACCTACAAACCTACATGCACTTACGTGCACTTACACGCACTAACATAAACGTACATGCACTTACACACACTTACACGTACTTACACACACTTACACATACACACACACAAACACTTACACGGACTTACACGTATTTACACGTACTTACACGTACTCACACGTACTTATGCGTACTTCAACACACTTACACAAACTTCCACGCACTTTGGCGCACTTACACGTACTTACACGCACTTACACGTACTTATGCACACTTACATGCACTTACACGCACTTATACGTACTTATACGTAATTACACCCACTTACACACACAGGAACGTACACGCACTTACACAGACTTATACACAATAACACACACTTACGTGCACTTACACGCACTTCTACGTACTTGTACGCACATTTATACATGTATTCGTACTTACACGTACTTACATGTACTTGCACGCACTTATACACACTTACGCAAACTTACACGTACTTACACATACTTACACGCACTTCCACACACTTGTACGCACTTGCATACACTTGCACGCACGTACACGCACTTACACGCACTTACACGTACCTACAAACACTTGCACGTACTTTCACGCACTTACACGCACTTACACATACTTACAGGCACTTACACGCACTTACACGTACTTACACGTACTTACATGCATTTACACATACTTACACACACTTATACGCACTTGCACGTACGTGCACCCACTTATATGCACTTACACGGACTTAAACCGCACTTACACGCACCTACACACACTTACACGCACTTACACGCACCTACACGCACTTACACGCACTTACATGTACTTACATGCACATACACATACTTACACACACTTACATGTACTTACACGTACTTACACGTACTTACACGCACTTGCATGCACTTGTACGCACTTACACACACTTACAGGCACTTACATGTACATACACACCCTTACACACACTTTCTTGACTTACACGCACTTATACGGAGTTACACACACTTACATACACTAAGGCGCACTAACACACACATACACGCACTTGCATGTACTTACACACACTAATATGTACTTACACGCACTTACATGTACTTACACAAATGTACACACACTTACACGCACTTATACGCACTTGCACGCACTTGCACACACTTACGCGTACTTACACGTACCTAGACATACTTACGTACGTTCACACACATACATACTTACACGCACTTACACGCACTTACACACACTTAAATGCACTAACACGCATTAATACACACTTATACACACTTGCACGTACTCACACGCACTTACACACACTTACACACACTCACACACATGTACACACACTTAGATGCACTTACACGCACTTACATGTACTTCCACGCACTTACATGCACGTATACGAACTTACACAAAATTACACACATTAACCACACATACACGCACTTTACCTGTACTTACATGCACTAACACGCACTAACACGCACTTATACACACTTACACGAAGGTACCCACACTTGCATGTACTTACACATACTTACACACACATACACACACTTACACACACTTATACGCACATACACACACTCACATCCACTTACACGTACGTACACGCACCGACACTCATGAGCACACACTTACACGCACTTACACCCACTTATACAAACTTACACACACTTATACGCACTTACACGCACTGACATGCACTTATACGCACATACACAATTCAGGTACTTACACGCACTCATACCCACTTACACACACAAACACGCACTTACACACAATTACACACACTTCCACACACTTACACACACTTACACACACTTACATGCACTAAAATGCACTTACACACATTCACACGCACTTACACACACTTACATGCACGTACATGCACTTACACACACTTACACGCACTTACATGAACTTACACGCACTTACACGCACTTACATGTGCTTACATGCACTTACACGTACTTACATGCACTTACTTGCACTTACACGTACTTATACGTACATACACATACTTGCACACACTTACACACACGTACACATACTTACACAAACGTACACATACTTATACGTACTTACACGCACTTACACACACTTACACGTACTTACATGCACTTACACGCACTTGCACACACAAACAAGTACTTCAACGCACTTACGCGGACTTATACGCACTTACACGCACTTACACAAACATACACGCACTTACACGCACTTACACGCAGTTACACACACTTACACGCACTTACACAGACTTACACGCATTTACACGTACTTATACGTTCTAACATGCACTTACACGTACTTATATGCACTCACACGTATCTACAAACACTTACACATTCTAACATGCACTTACACATACTTGTACGTACTTATATGAACTTACACGCACAGACACACATATACACATACTTACACAAACTTAAACTGCACTTACACGCACTTACACGTACTTACATGCACTTACACGCACTTCCATAAACGTACACGTATTTACATGTACTTACACGTACCTGCACGCACTTACACACACATACACACACTTACGCGCACTTACACGCACTTACACGTACTTACATGCAGTTACACGCACTTACACGCAAGCGCACGTACACCTACTTGTATGCACGTACACGCACTTACACGTACCTACACACACTTACACATACCTACACGTCTTTACATGTACTTATAGCAGTTACACACACTTACATACACTAACACGTACTAACACGTACTTATACATACTTATACGCACTTACACGCACTTCCACGTACTTGCACACACTTACACGTACTTACACGCACTTACACGTACTTACACATACGTACACGCACTTACATGCACTTTCACGCACTTACACGCACTTACATGCACTTACTTAAGGATGCATGTTTTTTAGGGGTTTTGGAAGACAAGTTATTTCCATGTAGCACAGTTGCGTGCAGACGAAGTCGCCCGCTATCTACTCTAGTCGAAATCTCGACTTGGCTGACTTGGAGTCGGATATATCAAGTTGGAGTCGGAAGAAAACATAGGTTGATTTGCAACAATATGTTGATTTGCAACAGGGTGTTGATTTGCAACAGGGTGTTGATTTGCGATAAGGTGTTGATTTGCGACTGGGTGTTGATTTGCGACAGGGTGTTTATTTGTAACAGGATATTTATTTTCAACAGAGTGTTGATTTGCAACTGGGTGTTGATTTGCGACAGGCTGTTCATTTGCGATAGGTCGTTGATTTGCGACACGATGTTGATTTGGGACAGGATGTTGATTTGTGACAGTTTATTTGATTTGCGACACGGTGTTGATTTGTGACAAGGTGTTGATTTGCGAGAAGGCGTTGATTTTCCACACGGTGTTGATTCGCACTAAGGTGTTGAGTTGCGACCAGGTTTTGATTTGCAACAAGCTCCTGATTTGGGACAAGGCCATGACTTGGGACGAGCAATTGATTTGCAACAAGGTGTTGTTATGTGAATAGTCTTTGAACTATACCAAGGCTTTGATTTGCAACAAGGTGTTGATTTGCGCCCTACTTGCACCCTAGTTGCGCCCTACTTGCACCCTAGTTGTGTCTTAGGTGCGCCCTAGTTACGCCCTAGTTGCGCCCTTCTTGCGCCCGCCCTACTTACACCCTACTAGCGCCCTACTTGTGCCCTACTTGCGCCCTACTTGCGCCCTTCTGACGCCCTAATTGCGCCCTAGTTGTGCCCTGGTTGCGCCCTTGTTGCGCCTTAGTTGTGCCCTATTTGCGCCCTACTTGCGCCCTACTTTCCCCCTAGTTTTGTTCTACTTGCACCTTAGTTGGGTCTTAGTTGCGCCCTAGTTGCGCCCTAGTTGCGCCATTCTTTCGCACTTATTGCACCCTACTCACACCCTACTGGCGCCCTACTTGCGCCTTAGTTGCGCCTTAGTTGGGCACTTGGTACATCCTAGATGTGTCCTAGTTGTGCCCTAGTTGCGTCTTACGTGCGCCCTACTTGCCCCTAGTTGCACCCTAGTTGCGCCGTACTTGCACCCTCGTTGTGCCCTAGTTGCGCCCTGGTTGCGCCCTAGTTGCGCCCTAGTTGCGCCCTAGTTGCGCCCTGGTTGCGCACAAGGTGGAACCTACTTGCACCCTACTTGCACCGTACTTGCGTCCTACTTTCGCCTCAGTTGGGCACTAGCTATGCCCTAGTTGTACCCTGGTTGCGCCCTAGTTGCGTCCTGATTGTACACTATTTGCACCCTAGTTGCGCCGTAGTTGCGCCCTAGTTGTGCCCTATTTGAGCCCTAGTTGCGCCCTAGTAGCGCCCCAGTTGCGCCCTAGTTGCGCCCTAGTTGCGCACTAGTTGTGCCCTAGTTGCGCCCTAGTTGCGCCACAGTAGCCCCCGGTTGCGCCCTAATTGTGCCCTAGATGCGCCCTACTGGCGCCCTAGTTGCGCCCAAGTCACGTCCTAGTCACGCCCTAGTCGCGCCCTAATTGCAACCTAGTTGCGAACTAGTTGCACCCTAGTTGCGCCCTAGTTGCCGTCTAGTTGCGCCCTAGCTGTGCGCTAGTCGCGCCCCAGTTGCGCCCTTGTTGCGCCTTAGTTGCCCCCAGTTGCGCCCTAATTGCGCCCTAGTTGCACCCTAGTTGCGCTCTAGTTGCGCCCTGGTTGCGTCCAAGTCGCGCCCTGGTCGCGCCCTAGTCGCGCCCTGGTTGCGCCCTAGTTGCAAACTAGTTGAACCCTAGTTGTACCCTAGTTGCGCCCTAGTTACACCCTAGTCGTGCCCTAGTTGCGTCCTAGTTGCGCCCTAGTTGCGCCCTAGTTGCCCCATAGTTGCGCCCTAGTTGCGCCCGGGCGCCCTAGTTACGCCCTGGGTGCGCCGTACTTACACCCTAGTTGCACCCTAGTTACGTACTAGTTGCGCCCTAGTTGTGTCCTAGTTGCACCCTAGTTGCGCCCTAGTTGCGCCCTACTTGCGCCCTACTGGCGCCTACGTGCGCCCTAGTTGCACCTGAGTTGGGCACTAGGTACGCCCTAGTTGTTCCCTAGTTGCGCCCTTAGTTGCGTCCTACTTGCGCCCTAGTTGCGCCTTAGTTGCGCCCTAGTTGCGCCCTAGTTGTGCCCAACTTGCACACTAGTTGCACCCTAGTGGCCCCCTAGTTGTGCCCTAGTTGCACCCTAGTTGCACCCTAGTTGCGCCCTAGTTGTGCCCTAGTTACGCCCTCGTTGCGCCCTCGTTGCGCCCTAGTTGCGCCCTAGTTGCGCCCTTGTTGCGCCCTAGTTGCGCCCTAGTTGCCCCCAGTTGCGCTCTAATTGCGCCATAGTTGCGCCCTAGTTGCGCCCTAGTTGCGCTCTAGCTGCGCCCTAGTTGCGCCCTAGTTGCGCCCTATTTGGACCCTAGTTGCGCCCTAGTTACGCCCTAGTTGCGCCCTAGTTGCGCCTAGTTACGCCCTGGTTGCGCCCTTGTTGCGCCTTAGTTGTGCCCTAGTTGCGCCCTACTTGCGTCCTTCTTGTGCCCTAGTTGCGCCCTACTTGCACACTAGTTGCGTTTTAGTTGCTCCCTAGTTGCACCATAGTTATGCCCTTCTTCCGCCCTTATTACACCCTACATATACCCTACGGGCGCCCTACTTGCGCCCTAGTTGCGCCTCAGTTGGGCTCTAGCAACGCCCTAATTGTGACCTAGTTGCAGCCTAGTTGCATCTTACTTGCGCCCTACTTGCGTCCTAGATGCACCCTAGTTGCGCCCTACTTGCACCCTTGTTGCGCCCTAGTTGCGTCCTAGATGCGTCCTAGTTGTGCCCTGGTTGTGCACAAGTTGCAACCTACTTGTGCCCTCCTTTCACCCTACTTGGGCCCTGTTGCTCCTCAGTTGGGGACTAGCTACGCCCTTGTTGTACCCTAGTTGCGTCCTAGTTGCGTTCTACTTGTGCCCTTTTTGTGCCCTAGTTGCGCCTTAGTTGTGCCCTAGTTGCGCCCTAGTTGCGCCCAAGTTGCGCGCTAGCTTCGCCCTAGTTGTGCCCTTTTGCCTTAGTTGCGCCCTAGTTGTCTCCTAGTTGCGCCCTAGTTGTGCCCTAGTTGCCCCCAGTTGCGCCCTAATAGCACCCTAGTTGCGCCCTAGTTGCGTCGTAGTTGCACCCTAGTTGTGCCCAAGTCGTGCCCTAGTGCGCCCTAGTTGCGTCCCAGTTGCGCCCTAGTTGTGCCCTTGTTGCGCCCTAGTTGCGCCCTAGTTGCGCCCTAGTTGCACCCTAGTTGTGTCATAGTTACGCCCTAGTTGCGCCCAAGTCGCGCCCTAGTCGCGCCCTAGTCGCGCCCTAGTTGCGCCCTAGTTGCGCACTAGTTGCACCCTATTTACGCCCTAGTTGCGCCCTAGTTGCGCCCTAGTTGTGCCCTAGTTGCGTCCCACTTGCACCCTAGTTGCGCCCTAGTTACCCCCTAATTGCGCCCTTGTTGCGCCTGGGCGTCCTAGTTGCGCCCTAGTTGCGCCCTACTTAAACCCATAGTTACACCCTAGATACGCACTAGTTGCACCCTAGTTGCGTCCTAGTTGCGCCCTAGTTGCGCCCTAGTTGCGCCCTACTTGACCCCTTCTGGCGCCTACTTGCGCCCTAGTTGCGCCTCAGTTGGACACTAGCAACGCCCTTGTTGTCCCCTAGTTACACCCTAGTTCCGTCCTACTTGCGTCCTAGTTGGTCCTTTGATGTGTCCTATTTGCACCCAACTTGCACACTAGTTGCACCCTAGTTGCGCCCTTGTTGCGCCCTTGTTGCGGCATAATTGCACCCTAGTTGCGTGCTAATTGCGCCCTAGTTGCACCCTGGTTGCGCTTTTGTTGCGCCCTAGTTGCGCCCTAGTTGCGCCATAGTTGCGCTCTACTTCTGCACTAGTTACGCCCTAGTTGCGCCCTAGTTTTGCCCAAGTTGCGCCCTAGGTGCCCCCTAGTTGCGCCCTAGTTGCGCTCTAGTTGCGCCCTATTTACGCCTAAGTTGTGCCCTAGTTGCGCCCTACCTGTGCCCCACTTGCGTCCTAGTCGCGTCCTCGTTGTGCCCTACTTGCACCCTAGATGCGTCCTAGTTGCGCCCTAGCTGCGCCGTTCTTGCGCCCTTATTGCATCCTACTTACGCCCTTTTGGCGCCCTACTTGTGCCCTAGTTGCGCCTCAGCTGGGCACTAGCTACGCCCTAGTTGTACCCTAGTTGCGCCCTAGTTGCGTCCTACTTGTGCCATACTTGTGCCCTAATTGCGCCTTTGTTGTGCCCTAGTTGCGCCTTAGTTGCGCCCTAGTTGCACCCTAGTTGCGCCCTAGTTGCGCCCTAGTTGCGCCCTAGTTGCTTCCTAGTTACGTATTAGTTGCGCCCTAGTTGTGCCCTAGTTGTGGCCTTGTTGCGCCCTTGTTGCGGCCTCGTTGCGCCCTCGTTGCGTCCTATTTGCGCCCTAGTTGCGCCTTAGTTGTGCCCCACTTACGTCGAAGTTGCGCCCTACTTGTGCCCTACTTGCGCCCTACTTGCGCCCTAGTTGCACCCTAGTTGCACCCTAGTTACGCCCTAGTTGCGTCCTAATTGCGCCCTAGTTGCGTCCTAGTTGCGCCCTAGTTGCGTCTGAATTGTGCCCTAGTTGCGCCCTAGTTACGCCCTACTTGCGCCCTAGTTGCGCCCTAGTTGCACCCTAGTTGGGCCCTAGTTGTGCCCTAGTCGCGCCCTAGTCGCACCCTAGTTGCGTCCTAGTTGCGCCCTAGTTGCGCCCTTGTTGTACCCTAGTTACACCCTTATTGCACCCTATTTGCGCCCAACTGGCACCCTACTTGCACCCTCGTTGTGCCTTAGTTGGGCACTAGCTACGCCCTAGTTGTGCCCTAGTTGCGCCCTAGTTGCGTCCTACTTGCGCCCTACTTGCGTGCTAGTTGCGCCTTAGTTGCGCCTTAGGGTGCAACTAGGGCGCAACTAGGGCACAACTAGGGCGGAACTAGGGCGCAGCTAGGGTGCAACTAGGGCGCAACTAGGGTGCAACTAGGGCACAACTAGGGCACAACTAGGGCATAACAAGGGTGCAACAAGGGTGCAACTAGCGCGCAACTAGGGCGCAACTAGGGTGCAACTAAGGCGCAACTAGCGCGC
The DNA here is from genome assembly GCA_023375785.1 of Penium margaritaceum. Taxonomy (NCBI): domain Eukaryota; kingdom Viridiplantae; phylum Streptophyta; class Zygnematophyceae; order Desmidiales; family Peniaceae; genus Penium; species Penium margaritaceum. The sequence goes on along the minus strand of SZWC01000044.1, from coordinate 331,942 downwards.
AAATCAACACCTTGTCTAGACGTTCTTAGCGGCCATGGTCGAGGCAGTAGCACTCTGGGACTTGCAAATCCTACCGCTCAAGTGTCTTCTAACTCAACGGTTAGAGGAGAGGGTCGCGTGAAGACTAGTTGAGCTCCCTTGTAGGCGTAATAGGGTTTTGGTGCTGGGCTGCCTAGTTGGCTCTGAGTCCTTTCAGGTGTTGTGGGCGTACCGGTAGCTTCAGGAGCAAGTGTGTGGCTTGGCACAAATGGGTAGGATGGCGGAGGTGCAGGCAGCGATGACACTCCTCTGCTTGTGTTGTGCCGCGAGTAGCCTTCTAGGTGCGTGCACTACAACCCGAGACACATTGGCTTGCGGTGCTGCACCGATTTGACATGGAGGTGTAGGAGGTAGTGCTCCAGCTCCTCCGGGTTGTCAGGCACCTGAAGAGGGATCGACGATCTTCGACCTACATATGCCAGCGCGTCAACGGGTCCATCTCCCATTCGCCTTTGGAGGGGTGGGGTTGCTGGGTGCCAGGGACTTGGCCCCTCTGGCCTTCGCTTGCGCGATGATATCTGTGCTTCAGGCCCTTTCTATGGAATTTGGCCCCTTCCTCCCTACGGACCGTGAGCTTCACTTCTTGCTCCAATGTGGACTGAGGTGGTGTCAGCACTGCCCAGGCTGGTGCGTAAGGCATTGCCTTTAGTCGAGAGGACTTCGGCCTTCATACTCAGACGTGGCTTGAGTTCTTGGTGCCCCACCTTGTTCTCGCCAAGATGGATAGTTTGGACCAAGCTGCTGTCAACCGCCGGCAGCGTTAGGGTGGCGCGACACAGCACGTCCTGTCATAAGAATGCAACAAGTGAGGACGGCAAGAGCAGAAGCAAGCACAAACACAGAACCAGGCAGAATTGACGTAGGGAAGTGGCGGAACCAGAGTGGTGAGATCCGGTCCTAGAAGTTAGTTCTAGGGTCGCGAGAGGACGCAAGGAACTGAAGCTCCATGGTAGACAGATCGCAGATGAGAGAACTTGAGAGAGGAACGATGAGGGCAGTGGAAGTGAAAGGTTAAGGGTGGCGAAGCGAAGAGTCGTGAGGAGACAGTGATAGGAGAAGCCAATGGGAGCGAGATGCGAGCAGAGCGCGAACACGGCGGCTAAGCCGCGGAACCAAAGGGAACAGGATGAATAGAGCTGTTCTGGTTAACTAGAGGGAATAAACATCCTCCATACATATACAAAACAGAGCAAGGCAAAATAAGCAACGGCTTCTTGTGCGCTAGCCGGACGCGCGTGCGGGGTGGCCGTTGATTAAGGGATCACTCGGTCCGATAGGCGCTTTACTGGCTAAGGCCTTGACAATGGTCAGTGCATTGACAACGGCTAGTATGTCGACCAAGGTAGTTCGGGCCAAAGCTGAACTGTTAAATGAGGATTTATTTTCCAGCTGGTGGGAGTCCTGTCAGTTTTACGGAAATTATTCTGACACCCTCCCACAAACTGACGGGACTCAAGAGTATAGTTTGGCGGGAAGAAAGGGGAGAGAGCTGAGAGGAGGACTGGGTAGGGAAGACATCCAGTCGACAAAGAAGTGTCCTAGAGGAAAGTTATCGTCTTAGTCTTCAGTGTCCGAGTCGAGAGGAACCGTTGATTCACATGGAGGGCTTCCTTGAAGTTCTTGTAGATGATCTTGTACGAAGCCTTGAGCTGGTCGCGGGTTCCTGTAGACTGTTGGACTACAGGGTGAGGGATCTTTCCTTGTAGGTGTGACACAGTCGCATGCGTCACATTGTCCTTTTGTTCTCTAAGCTGGTTGGAGAAGTGCTGGTACTGGTGACATACCGGATGGACAGTGAGTGCACGGGTTAGTTGCCATTGGAATATTCCAATGACAAATGGCTGTTCGTAACATGCAATGAGCAGAGGCGACAGAGGTGTCACTAGAGGAATGCTTATGCAGTGCCGTAAAAGGGAGTGCGGATGGCAAGAAAACGATGATGGTCGTTAGGCCAGGAAGAGGAGTCTGTAGATGAAAATGGTGTTAGTGGAGGACGCTGCCACACTGTCGCTCAACAGGAGGCACTGCCACTTGCTTGTTCCTACAGTCCGGATGCAAGTGCCGAATGTGTTAGCTTGGGATCTGTGGGCCGCAAGGTTTAGAAGGAGATTGACCAGGAGCGTCACGAGGAAAACCAGCAGGGAGGCGGGTGGATGGTGCACTGCGGGCTGCTATTGTTGGTGTTGCTAAGGAAGCACTAGTGCAGAAGCCGGAGGTTGCGAGATTGCTGATAGAAGGCGACAAAGGAGGAGCACGAGGGGCGGTGAAAGTTTCTGAGTGAGACAAATTTGGTGTGGGTGCGAGTCTCCGTGATATCTGACCAAGGAAGCAATGTTTGGCAGAGTGGGGTCAGAGGTGAAAGCACGTGCACTGTAAACGTTTTCGGCGTGGGCGCAGGTCGACGCGAAGCAGGCGATGCGATTGGGCGGATCCTTGTGCCGAGCAGAGCGGAAGCGGATGATGACAGAGGAATGACGGATGATGGAGTAGGCGCAGGGGTAAAACCACGTGCATTGTGCAGTAGAGGAGTAGAATGCGGCATGGGAAAGGCAGGAGCCAACGCGCCACAAGAAAGCTGCTTCTAGCGTGGGTGCAGGCTGCTACAAAGCGTGCAGCTAGCTCGTGCAATTCCTTGTGCTGCTCGCAGATACTGATGATTGCAAATGAAGAAGAGCAAAGGCTGCTGATGATGACGGAGTGGGCGCATGTGAGAAACCACGTGCACTGAAGGAAGTTTCGGCTTGGGTGCAGGTTGTTGCGGAGCACATGATGCGACCGGGCGGATCCTTGTGCCGAGCAGAAAGCGATGCGGAAGCGGAGGAGATAGTTGATGAATGAGTGGGCACTGGGGCGGAACCTCGTACATTGCGGAACGCTGCTGATGAGGAGGAGGCAATACGAAGGCGGTGCAGATGATGATGATGCGGCGATGAGGAGCGGACAAAGATGAGTCAGGTGACTGATGAGGTTGAGGAGGAAGCGGAGAAGAGATTGATGAAGACTGATGGCGGTAGATGACGATGATGCGAGGAGAGATGAATGATGATGATGATGAAGGCGAAGATTGTGGTGAGTGGAGAATTGGAGGATGATGCGGTAGAGAGGCAGTGCGAGACAACCACTTCCTCTACTTTCAGGAGAGTGACGGCTTGTTGTCCAGTTGGCCCTTTGTTGGGCAGGAAGACTAGTGGTGTCTGATATCCTGGCAGCTGGAGGAAGTTTGTTTGCAGGAGAGTAAGTCAGGTAGCGAGTAGAGGCACTGGTCCGCTGATGTCAGGAGAGTGATGGCTTGTTCCCCAGTTGGCTCGGAAGTGGGAGCAGGAAGACTGGTGGTGTCCAATGTCCTGATAGCGGGAGGTACACTGTTGCATCTTACGAGGCGGTGCGAGATTGCGGTGCGAGGCAATGGATGTGAGGGAGCTGTTGTGGATGACAAGAATGGAGTAGATGAGGCTGACGAGGGACAGGAAAAGGGCGGGGTTTCTTGCGAGGTAGACGATATGAGAGGCAGCAGGTGACGAGTGGCAAGAAGCTTCTAAGAAGTTTATGGTAGGCAGCGGCTCAGGAACTGCCGGCAGCTGTTGTTGAAGACAGGTCACCAATTGTTGGCCACGGGCGCGGAATGGGCGGAGGGCTTTCTTGGAATGACGAGGCGTAGGTTCACCGCGAGGAGTTCTTCAAGCGGTGCTGTTGATGTCAGCTGCTGATCAAGCAGAGAAGCGCGAAGTGGCGGTGACGGCGGCGGAGGAGTGCATACTCGAGAAGGGACGCAATTGTATCGGCACTGCGACGACTTGGTCACGATGCATTAGGTGATGTCGCCTAATGCTCTGATACCATGTCTGAAGAATGCAATGAGTGAGGTCGGCAGGAGAAGAAGCAAGTAGAAGCACGAAACTAGGCAGAACTGACGTAAGGAAGTGGCGGAACCAGAGCGGTGAGATCCGGCCCAAGAAGTTAGTTCCAGGGTCGCAAGAGGACGCGAGAAACTAAATCTCCAAGGTAGAGAGAGCGCAGATGAGAGAACTTGAGAGAGGAACGAGGAGGGTGGTGGAAGTGAAAGGTTGAGGGTGGAGAAGCGAATAGTCGTGAGGAGACAGCGATAGGAGAAGCCAATGGGAGTGAGATGCGAGCAGAGCGAGAATACGGCAGCTAAACCGCGGAACCAAAGGGAACAGGATGAATAGAGCTGTTCTGGTTAACTAGAGGGAATATGTATCCTCCGTATATATACAAAACAGAGCAAGGCAAAATAAGCAACAGCTTCTTGTGCGCTAGCCTGACGCCCATGCGGGGTGACCGTTTATTAGGGATCAGTTGGTCCGATAGCCGTTTTACTGGCTAAGTCGCTGACAACGGTCAGTGCATTGACAACGACTAGTATGTCGACCGAGGTAGTTCAGGCTACAGCTTAACTGTTGAATGAGACTTTCATTTCCAGCTGGTGGGATTCCTGTCCGTTTTACGGAAACTAGTTTGACACGTCCACCATTCCATTTACGAGGAGCTTGCCGACATATGTAGGGAGCACCGGCTGTCGGTGCAGGTGGAACATGAGGGGATCCTGCCGTTGCCGGGGGGGCGTGGGGGAGCTATGGTCTGACCTGTCACCGGAGGATCCGAAGACAGGCACATTTTGTGTGCTTGACGTCACAACAATGGACGTGCACCAAGCAAGGGCCACGGAACCTGAGAGGCAAAGGAGGCGGCCGAGGCGGCGAAGTGCGCCATGTATGGCGAGACTCCACGCTGTGGGTACTTTATGCACCTCCTGGCGTGGAAAACTCTGGGCGGCCTTGGGGATCATTCTTGATTCTTCCTCGTCTGGCTGTCTAGGATTTGCCCGGCTCAGGGCCCACGCCGCTGCTCGGCCCAGGCGCAAGAGAGCTGGGCCTAGCGGGCGGTAGCTGTGTTGGCGCAGAAGGTGTCCACAGTGGGCATCTATAGCCAGCGTGCGGTCATGCGGCTCTTCAGCATTTCACACGGGGAGGCTCGGGAGTTACGTCCGCAACAAGGGCGCAACTAGGGTGTAACTAGGACGCAAGTAGGGTGCAAGTAGGATGCAAGTAAGGCGCAACTATGGTACAACTAGGGCTTAACTAGGGTGCAAGTAGGGTGCAAATAGGGTTCAAGTAGGGCGCAACTAGAACGCTACTTGGGTGCAACTAGGACGCAAGTAGGGCACAAGTGGGGCGCAACTAGGGCGCAACTAGGGTGCAACTAGGGCGCAAGTAGGGCGCAAGTAGGGAAGAACTAGGATGTAACTAGGGCGCAACTAGGGTACAACTAGTGCGCAACTAGGGCGTAGCTAGTGCCAAACTCAGACGCAACCAGGACGCAACTTGGGCGCAACAAGGGCGCAAGTAGGGTACAACTAGGGCACAAGTAGGGCGCAAGTAGGACACAATTAGACACAACTAGGACGCAACTAGGCCGCAACTAGGGTGTAGCTAGTGCCCAACTGCGACGCAACTAGGGCGCAACCAGGGCGCAAGTAGGGCATAAGTAGGATGCAAGTAGGGCGCAACTAGGGAGCAATAGGGCGCAAGTAGGAAGCAAGTAGGGCGTAACAAAGGCACAACCAGGGCGCAACTAGGGCGCAAGTAGGGCACAAGTAGGGCGCAAGTACGGCGCAAGTAGGGCGCAAGTATGATGAAACCAGGGCACAAGTAGGGCACAAGTAGGATGCAAGTAGGGTGCAACTAGGGCGCAACTATGACGCATATAGGGTGCAAGCAGGGCGCAAGTAGGGCACAACTAGGGTGCACCTAGGGTGAAAGTAGGGCGCAACTATGGTGCAACTCAGGCAGAACAAGGACGCAACTAGGGTGCAACTAGAGCGTAGCTACTGCCCAATTGTGGCGCAACTTGGATGTAACTAGGGCGCAAGTCCGGTGCCACTAGGGTGCAAGTAGGGCGCAAGTAGGGCACAAGTAGGGCGCAAGTATGACACAAGTAGGGCGGAAGTAGGGCGCAACTATGGCGTAACTAGGGCGCAACTAGGACGTAGCTAGTGCCCAATTGAGGCACAACTAGGGCGCAACTAGGGCGCAAGTAGGGCGCAAATATGGCGCAAGTAGGGCACAACTATGGCGCAAGTAGGGTGCAGATATGGTACAACTAGGGCGCAATTAGGGCGCAACTAGAGCACAAGTAGGACGCAAGTATGGCGCAAGTAGGACGCAAGTATAGCGCATGTATGGCGCAAGTCTATGTTGCTCTCGACTCTCGACCCTGCGTGCTGGGTTGAGGGTCGGCGTGTCGACCTCAACCTGGTGTCGAGGTCGGCCAACACATCCCCCCTGCCAATACTTAGCAATTTTTTCTGTCGCGCTTTCTTTTGTAGCGGATTTCAGAACTCTTTTTTTTTTGTGCTGTTCTTGAGGCCCTGCGAACTGAAAACGGTTCACCGGCAAACCTGGTCTGTCATCCCCTCCCTTTTTTCTTTTCTCTTGTCAACCGCTAAATGGTGGACGCTTGACGGTAGAGGATGGACGGAAGAGGATGGACGGTAGACGATGGACGATAGAGGCTGGACTGCTGACCTTGGACAGTAGACGCGCTAGACGCTGGACAATAGACGTGCTAGACGCTGGAATATAGACGCGCTAGACGCTAGACAGCAGACGCGCTACAAGCTGGACAGTGGACACGACCACGGTGGACAGTAGACGTGGTGACGGTGGACAAAAAATGGTGGACAAAAGGTGCTGAACAGGAGCAGCAATGTTTTATCTATCACATGTGGCGGCAGGGAGCCTGTCGTGACCTATCCTTTATATTCCGGGTTCCAGACTGGCACCGAAGCAAGATAGGCTATGGAGCTGGGAAAAAGTACAATCAACAGATTAAAGACTGTGATGCTGTAAGTTACCTGAGGAGTGAATGGAAACAAACCATGTGGGTGCATTTGAATCAGGAATATGAACTGTGACATGCATGCCAAGTTTCGGGTCAAATAGGGCGCAAATAAGGCGCAAGCAGGGCACAAGTAGGACACAACTAGGACACGACTAGGGTACATCTAGGACGTAGCTAGTGCCCAACTGAGGCGCAACTAGGGCGCAAGTAGGGTATAAGTAGGGCGCAAGTAGGGTGCATCTAGTGCGCAACTAGGGCGCAACTAGGGCAGAACTAGGGCGTAACTAGGGTACAACTAGGACGCAAATAGGGTGCAAGTAGGGCGCAGCTAGGGTACAACTAGAGCACAAGTGGGGCGCAAGTAAGATGCAACTAGGGCGCAACTACGGCACAACTAGGGCGTAGCTAGTGTCCAACTGAGGTGCAACGAGGGCACAAGTAGGGCGCTAGTAGGGCGTAACTAGGGTGCAATGAGGGCGCAAGAAGGGCGCAACTAGAGCGCAACTAGGGCGCAACTAGGGCGCAAATAGGATGCAACTAGGGTGCAAGTAGGGCCCAACTAGGGTGCAAGTAGGGCGCAAGTAGGGCGCAAGTATGGCACAACTAGGGCACAACTAAGGCGCAACTAGGGCGCCAGTAGGGTACAAGTAGGCCGTAACTAGGGCGCAACTAGGGCGTAACTAGGGCGCAACTAGGGCGCAACTAGGGCGCAACTAGGGCGCAACTAGGGCGCAACTAGGGTACAACTACGGCGCAACTCGGGCCCAACTAGGACACAACTAGGGCGCAACTAGGGCGCAAGTAGGGCACAACTAGGGCACAACTAAGGCGCAACTAGGGCGCCAGTAGGGTACAAGTAGGCCGTAACTAGGGCGCAACTAGGGCGTAACTAGGGCGCAACTAGGGCGCAACTAGGGCGCAACTAGGGCGCAACTAGGGCGCAACTAGGGTGTAACTAGGGCGCAACTAGGGCGCACCTAGGGCGCAACCAGGGCACAACTAGGACACAACTAGGGTGCAACTAGGGCGCAACTAGGGCGCAACTAGGGCACAACTAGGGCGCAATGAGTGCGCAATGCGGGCGCAACGAGGGCGCAACTAGGGTATAACAAGGGTGCAACTAGGGCGCAACTAGGGCGCAACCACGGCGCAACTAGGGTGCAACTAGTTTGCAAGTTGGGCGCAACAACGGTGCAGCTTACGCGCAACTTGGGCGCAAGTACAGTGCAACTAGAGCGCAACTAAAGCGCAACTAGGGTGCAACTAGGACGCAAGTAGGATGCAACCAGGGTGCAACTAGAGCGTAACAAGGGCACAACTAGGGTGCAACTAGGACGCAACTAGGGTGCAACTAGTTTGCAAGTTCCGTGCAACTATGGCGCAACTAAGGTGCAACTAGCGCGCAAGTAGGGCGCAAGTAGGACGCAACTAGGGTGCAAACAGGGCACGACTAGGGCGTAGCTAGTGCCCAACTAAGGCACAACTAGGGTGCAAGTAGGGTGCTAGTAGGGCGCAAGTAGGGTGCAACAAGTGCGCAAGTAGGGTGGAACTAGGGCGCAACTAGGGCGCAATTAGGGCGTAACTAGGGCACGACTAGGGCGAAACTAGGGCACAACTAGGGCGCAACTAGGGTGCAAATAGGGCACAACTAGGGTACAAGTAGGGCATAAACAGGGCGCAACTAGGGCGCAACAAGGGCGCAACTAGCGCACAACTAGGGCACGACTAGGGCGCCACTAAGGCGCAACTGGGGCGCAACTAGGGCGCAACGAGGACGCAACTAGGGCAAAACTAGAACGCAACTAAGGCACAACTAGGGCGCAGTAACGGCACAACTAGGGCACAAGTAGGGTACAAGTAGGACGCAACTAGGGCGCAACTAGGGTACAACTAGGGCGTAGCTAGTGCCCAATTGAGGCGCAACTAGGGCGCAAGTAAGGCGCCAATAGGGCATAAGTAGGATGCAATAAGGGCGCAAGAAGGGCGCAACTAGGATGCATCTAGGGCGCATGTAGGGCGCAACTAGGGCGCGACAAGGGCGCAAGCAGGGCAGAGGTAGGGCGCAACTAGGGCACATTTAAGGCGCAACTAGGGCGCAACTAGGGTGCAACTAGGGCGCAACTAGGGTGCATGTGGTGCGCAACTAGGGCGCAACTAGGGCGCAACTAGGATGCAACTAGGACGCAACTAGGACGTAACTAGGGTGTAACAAGGGTGCAACGAGGGCGCAACTAAGACACAACTAACTAGGGTGCAACTAGGGTGCAACTAGGGCGCAACTAGGGCGCAACAAGGACAAAACTAAGGTGCAACTAGTGTGCAAGTTGGGTGCAACTAGGGCGTAACTAAGGCGCAACTAAGGCGCAATTAGGACGCAACTATAGTCCAACTAGGGGACAACTAGAGCGTAGCTAGTGCCCAACTGAGGCGCAACTAGGGCGCAAGTAGGCGCCAAAATGGCGCAAGTAGGGCACAACTAGGGCACAACTAAGGCGCAACTAGGACGCAACGAGGGCGCAACTAGTGCTTGACTAGGGTGCAACTAGGGTGCAAGTAGGGCACAACTAGGGCGCAACTAGGGTGCCCGGGCGCAACAAGGGCGCAACTAGAGGGCAACTAGGGCACAACTAGGGCGCAACTATGACGCAACTAGGGCACAACTAGGGCGCAACTAGGGCATAACTAGGGCACAACTAGGGCACAACTAGGGTGCAACTAGTGCGCAACTAGGGCGCAACTAGGGCGCAACTAGGGCGCGAATAGGGAACAACTTGGGTACGACAAGGCCCAATTAGGGCGCAACTGGGGCGCAACTAGGGTGCAACTAGGGCGCAATCAGGGTGCAACTGGGGGCAAATAGGACGCAACAAGGGCGCAGCTAGGGCGCAACTAGGGCACAACTAGGACGCAACTAGGGCGCAACTAGGGTGCGACTAGGGCGCAACTTGGGCGCAACTAGGGCGCAACAAGGGCGCAACTAGGGCGCAACTAGGACGCAACTAGGGCGCAGCTGGGGGCAACTAGGACGCAACTAGGGCGCAACGAGGGCGCAACTAGGTTGCAACCAGGACACAACTAGGGTGCAACTAGGACGAAACTAGGGTGCACCTAGGGCACAACTAGGGCGCAACTAGGGCGCAGCTAGGGCGCAACTAAGGCGCAACTAGGGCACAAATAGGGCACAAGTAGGACGCAACTAGGGCGCAACTAGGGTACAACTAGGGCGTAGCTAGTCCCCAACTGAGGCACAACTAGGGCACAAGTAGGGTGCAAGTAGGGCACAAGTAGGTTGCAACTTGTGCGCAACCAGGGTGCAACTAGGGCGCAACTAAGGCGCAACTAGGGCACAAATAGGGCACAAGTAGGACGCAACTAGGGCGCAACTAGGGTACAACTAGGGCGTAGCTAGTCCCCAACTGAGGCACAACTAGGGCACAAGTAGGGTGCAAGTAGGGCACAAGTAGGTTGCAACTTGTGCGCAACCAGGGTGCAACTAGGGCGCAACTAGGGCCAATCTAGGGCGCAACTAGGGCGCAACTAGGGTACAAGTAGGGCACAACTAGGCTGCAACTAGCCGCAAGTATGGCGCAAGAAAGACGCAACTAGGGCGCAACTAGAGCACAATTAGGGCATAGCTAGTGTCCAACTGAGGCGCAACTAGGGCGCAAGTAGGGCGTCAGTAGGGTGTAAGTAGGGTACAACAAGGGCGTAAGAAGGACGCAACTAGGGCGCAACTAGGGCACAACTAAGACGCAACTAGGGTTCAAGTAAGGGGAAAGTTGAGCGCAAGTAGGGCGCAAGTAGGACGCAACTAGGGCTAAACAAAGGCGAAACAAGGGCAAAACTAGGGCACAACTAGGCGCAACTAGGGGACAACTAGGGCGCAACTAGAGCGCAACTAGGACGCAACTAGGGCGCAACAAGGGCGCAACTAGGGTGCAACTAGGGCGCAACAAGGGCGCAACTAGGGCTTAACTAGGGCGCAATTAGGGCGCAACAGGAGGCAACTAGGGCGCAAGTAAGGTGCAACAAAGGCGCAACTAGGGCGCAACGAGGGTGCAACGAGGGCGCAACTAAGGCGCAACTAGGGTGCAACTAGGGTGCAATTAGGGCGCAACTAGGGCGCAACTAGGACGTAAGTAGGGTGCAACTAGTGTGCAAGTTGGGCGCAACTAGGGCGCAACTAAGGCGCAACTAGGGCGCAAGTAGGAAGCAACCACGGGTGCAACTAGGGGACAACACGGGCGTAGCTAGTGCCCAACTGAGGCGCAACTAGGGCGCAAGTAGGTGCCAGTAGGGCGCAAGTCGGGCGCAACTCAGGCGCAACTAGGGCGCAACTAGGATGCAACTACGGCACAACTAGTGCATAACTAGGGTGCAACTAAGGTGCAAGTAGGGCGCAACTAGGGCGCAACCAGGGTGCCCGGATGCAACTAGGACGCAACGATGGGGCAACTAGGGCGCAACTAGGGCGCAACTAGGACGCAACTAGGGTACAACTAGAGTGCAACTAGGGCGCAACTAGGGCGGAACTAGGGCGCAACTAGTGCGCAACTAGGGTGCAACTAGGGTGCGACTAGGGCGCGACTATGGCGCGACTTGGGCACAACTAGGGTGCAACTAGGGCGCAACTACGGCGCAACTAGGGTGCAATTAGGGTGCAACTGGGGGCAACTAGGGCGCAACTAGGGCGCAACTAGGACGCAACTAGGGCACAACTATGGCCCAACTAGGGCGCAACTAGGGCGCAACTAGGGTGCAACTAGGGCGCAACTAGGACGCAACTAGGGCGCAAGTAGGGCGCAACTAGGGGAACCTAGGGCGCAACTAGGCCGCAACTACGGCGCACCTAGGGCGCAACTAGGGCGCAACTAGGGCAAAACTAGGGCGCAACTAGGGCGCAACTAGGGCGCAAACAGGGCGGAACTAGGGCGCAACTAGGCGCAACTAAGGCGCAACTAGGACGCAAATAGGGCACAAATAGGACGCAACTAGGGTACAACTAGGGTACAACCAGGGCGTATCTAGTGCCTAACTGAGGCGCAACTAGGGCGCAAGTAGGGTGCAAGTAGGACGCAAGTAGGTTGCAACATGTGCGTAACCAAGCCGCAACTAGGGCGCAACTAGGGCGCAAATAGGACGCAACTAGGATGCAAGTAGGGCGCAACTAGGGTGCAACTAGGGCACAAGTAGGGTGCAAGTAAGACACAACTAGGGTGCAACTAGGGCACAATTAAGGCGTAGCTAGTGCCCAACTGAGGCGCAACTAGGGCGCAAGTAGGGCGCCTGTAGGGTGTAAGTAGGGTGTAATAAGGGCATAAAAAGGGTGCAGCTAGGGCGCAACTAAGACACAACTAGGGTACAAGTAGGGCGCAACTGGAGCGCAAGTAGGACGTAAGTAGGGCGCGGCTAGGGCGCAACTAGGGCGCAACTAGGGTGCAACTATGATGCAATTACGACGCAACAGGGCGCAACGAGGGCATAACTAGGGCGCAACAAGGGCGCAACGAGGGTGCAACTAGGGTGCAACTAGGGTGCAACTAGGGCGTAACTAGGGTGCAATTAGGGCGTAACTAGGGTGCAGCTAGGGCGCAACTAGGGCACAACTAGGGCACAACTAGGACGCAACTAGATCGCAACTAGGGCGCAACTAGGGCACAACTAGGGTGCAAGTAGGGCGCAACAAGGGCGCAACCGGGGCGCAACCAGGGCGCAACTAGGGCGCAACTAGGGCACAACTAGGGTGCAACTAGGGCGCAACTAGGGTGCAACTATTGTGCAAAATGGGCACAACCAAGGCGCAAAAAAGGCGCAACTAGCGCAAGAGTAGGGCACAAGTAGGACGCAACTAGGGCGCTACTAGGGCACAACTAGCGCGTAGCTAATGCCCAACTAAGGCACAACTAAGGCGTAAGAAGGGTGCCAGTAGGGCGCAAGTAAGGTGCAATGAGGGCGCAAATACGGTGCAACTAGAGCACAACTAGAGCGCAACTAGGGTGTAACTAGGGCGTGATGAGGGCACGAATAGGGCACGACTAGGGCGCAACTAGGGCGCATTTAGGGTGCAACTCGGGTGCAACTAGGGCACAACTAGGGCGCAAATAGGACGTAACTAGGACGCAACGAGGGCGCAACTAGGGACTAACTAGGGCGCGACAATGGTGCAACTAGGGTGTAAGTATGGCGCAAGTAGGGTGCACATAGGGCGCAACTATGGCACAAGTGGAACACAACTAGAGTGTAAGAAGGGCGCAACTAGGGCGCAACTTGAGCACAACGAGGGCGCAACGAGGGTGCAACGAGGGCGCAACGAGGGCACAACGAGGACGCAACAAGGGCACAACAAGGGAGCAACAAGGGTACAACTAGGGTGCAACTAGGATGCAACTAGGGCATAACTAGGGCGCAACTAGGGCGCAACTAGGGCGCAACTAGGGCGCAACTAGGGTACATCTAGGGTGTACTAGGGCGCAACTTGGGCGCAAATAGGGCACAACTAAGGCGTAACTAAGGTGTAACTAAGGCGCAACTACGGCTCAACTGGGGCGCAAGTAGGGCACAAGTAGGATGCAGCTCGGGCGCAACTAGGGTACAGCTAGGGCGTAGCTAGTGCCCAACTTAGGCGCAACTAGGGCGAGAGTAGGGCGCAAGTAGGACGCAACTAAGGCGCAACCAGGGCGCAACTAGTGCGCAACAAGGCGCAACTAGGGCACAAGTAGGGGTCAAGTAGGGCGCAGCTAGGGCACATATAGGGCGCAACTAGGGCGCAACTAGGGTGCAACTAAGATGCAACTAGGACGTAACTAGGGCACAGCTAGGGCGCAACTAGGGCACAACTAGGGCGCAACTAGGGTGCAATTAGGGCACAACTAAGGTGCTATTAGGGCGCAACTAGGGCATAACTAGGGCGCGACTAGGGCGCGACTCGTGCGCGACAAGGGCGCGACTTGGGCGCAACTAGGGCACACCAAGGGCACAGCTAAGGCGCAAATATGGCGCAACTAGGGCGCAATTAGAGTGCAACTGGTGGCAACTAGGGCTCAACTTGGGCATAACTTGGGCGCAACTCGGACGCAACTAGCGCACAACTACGTCACAGCTAGGGCGCAAATAGGACGCACCTAGGGCGCTACTAGGGCGCAACTAGGGCGAAACTAAGGCACAACTAGGACGCAAATAGGACACAAGTAGGACGCATCTAGGGCGCAACTAGGGTACAACTAGGGCGCAAGCAGGGTGCAAGTATGGCGCAAGTAGGGCACAACTGCGGTACAAGTGGGGCACAACTAGGGCGCAACTAGGGCGCAACTAGGGTGCAACTAGGGTGTAACTAAGGCGCAACTAGTGCCCAACTAGGGCGCAACTGGGGCGCAACTACGGTGCAACTCGGGCACAATAGGGCTCAAGTAGGGCACTATTAGGGAGCAACTACGGCGCAAGTGGGGCACAACTAGGGTGCAACTAGGGCGCAACTAGGGCGCAACGACGGCGCAACAAGGGTACAACAAGGGCGCAACAAGGGCGCAACTAGGGCGCAACTAGGGTGCAACTAGGGCGCAACTAGGGCGCAGCTAGGGTGCAACTTGGGTGCAACTAGTGCGTAACTAGGGCGCAGCTAGGGCAGAACTAAGGCGCAATAAGGGCGCAACAAAGGCGCAACTAGGGCGCAAGTAGGACACAAGTAGGACACAACTAGGGCGCAACTAGGGTACAACTAGGGCGTAGATAGTGCCCAACTGAGGTGCTACTAGGGCGCAAGTAGGGCGCCAATAGGGAATAAGTAGGGTACAATAAGGGCGCGAGAAGGGCGCAAGTAGGACACAACTAAGACGCATCTAGGGCGCAAGTAGGGCGCAACTAGGGCGCGATGAGGGCGCAAGTAGGACGCAGGTAGGGCGCAACTAGGGCACAACTAAGGCGCAGCTAGGGTGCAACTAGGGCATAACTAGGGCGCAACTAGGGCACAACTAGGGCGCAACTAGGGCGCAACTAGGGTGCAACTAATGCGCAACTAGGGCGCAACTAGGACGCAACTTGCGCGCAAGTAGGGCGCAACGATGGCGGAACAAGGGTGCAACTAGGGCGTAACTAGGGCACAACTAGGGCGCAACTAGGGCGCAACTAGGGCACAACTAGGGTGCAACAAGTGTGCAAGTTGGGCGCAACTAGGGGGTAACTAAGGCGCAAGTAGGGCGCAAGTAGGACACAACTCGGGCGCAACTAGGGGACAACTAGGGTGTAGCTAGTGGCCAACTCGCGCGCAACTAGGGCGCAAGTAGGCGCCAGAAAGGCACAAGTAGAACGCAACTAGGGCGCAACGAGGTCGCACCGAGGACCCAACTAGGGCGCAACTAGTGCGTAACTAGGGTGCAACTAGGGTACAAGCAGGGCACAACTAGGGCGAAACTAGGGTGCCCGGGCGCAACAAGGGCGCAACTAGGGGGCAACTAGGGCACAACTTGGGCGCAACTAGGACGCAACTAGGGCGTAACTAGGGCGGAACTAGGGCGCAACTAGGGCGCAACTAGGGTACAAATAGTGCGCAACTAGGGCGCAACTAGGGCGCGACTGGGGCGCGACTATGGCGCGACTTGGGCGCAACTAGGGTGCAACTAGGGCGCAAACGGGATGCAACTAGGGCGCAATTAGGTTGCAATTAGGGTGTAACTGGGGGCAACTAGGGCGCAACTAAGGCGCAACTAGGGCGCAACTAGGACGTAACTAGTGCGCAACTATGGCACAACTAGGGCGCAACTATGATGCAACTAGGGCGCAACTAGGGCGCAACTAAGGCGTAACTAGAACAGAAATAGGGTATAAGTAGGATGCAACTAGGGCGCAACTAGGGTACAACTAGGGCGTAGCTTGTCCCCAACTGGGGCGCAACTAGGGCGCAAGCAGGGTGCAAGTAGGACGCAAGTAGGTTGCAACTTGTGCGCAACCAGGGCACAACTAGGGCGCAACTAGGGCAAAACCAGGGCGCAACTAGGGCGCAACTAGGGTGCAAGTAGGGCGCAACTAGGGTACAAATAGGGCGCACGTAAGACGGAGGTTAGACGCAACTAGGGCGCAACTAGAGCACAATTGGGGCGTAGCTAGTGCCCAACTAAGGCGCAACTAGGGCGCAAGTAGGGCGCCAATAGGGTGTAAGCAGGGTGCAATAAGGACGCAAGAAGGGCGAAACTAGGGCACAACTAGGGCGCAACTAAGACATAACTATGGTGCAACTAGGGCGCAACTAGGGCGCAAGTTGGGCGCATGTTGGACGCAACTAGGGCACAACTAAGGCTCAACAAGGGCGCAACTAGGGTGCAACTAGGTGCAACGAGGGAGCAAGTCGGGTGCAACTAAGGCGCAACTAGGGCACAACTAGGGCGCAACTAGGGCGCAACTAGGGTGCAGCTAGGGCGCACATAGGGCGCAACCAGCGCGCAACTAGGACGCAACTAGGGCGCAACAAGGGCGCAATTAGGGCGCAACTTGGGACAACTAGGGCGCAAGTAGGGCGTAACTATGGCGCAACCAGGGTGCAACTAGGGCGGAACGAGGGAGCAACGAGGGCGCAACTGGGGTGCAACTAGGGTGAAACTAGGGTGCAACTAAGACGTTACTAGGGCGTAACTAGGCCCCAACTAGGGTGTAACTAGTCTGCAAGTTGGGCGCAACTAGGGCGCAACTAAGGCGCAACTAGGGCTTAAGTAAGACACAGCTAAGGGCGCACCTATGAGACAACTAGGGCGTAGCTAGTGCCCAATTGGGGCGCAACAAAAGTAGGCACCAGTAGGGCGCAACTAGGGCGCAACTAGGGCGCAACTAGGACGCCACTTGGGGGCAACTAGTGCGTAATTAGGGTGTAACTAGGACGCATGTAGGGCGCATATAGGGTGTAACTAGGGCGCCCGGGTGCACTTAGGACACAACTAGGGGGAATCTAGGGCGCAACTAGGGCGCAACTAGGACGCAACTAGGGCTCAACTAGGGCGCAACTACGGCGCAACTAGGGCGCACCTAGGGTGCGACTAGTGCGCCACTAGGGCGCAACTAGGGCGCGTCTAGGGCGTGACTAGGGTGCGACTTGTGCGCAACTAGGGCGCAACTAGGGCACAACTAGGGCACAACTAGGGCGCAACTAGGGCGCAATTAGGGCACAACTGGGGGCAACTAGGGTGCAACTAGGACGCAACTAGGTTGCAACAAGGGCACAATTAGGATGCAACTAGGGCGCAACTAAGGCGTAACTAGGGCACAAATAGGGCACAAGTAGGACGCAACTAGGGCGCAAGTAGGGTACAACTAGGGCGTAGCTAGTGCCCGACTGAGGCGCAATTAGGGCACGGCTAGGGCGTAACTAGGGCGCAACTAAGGCGTAACTAGGGTGCAAGTAAGGCGCAACAAGGGCGCAAGTAGGGCGCAAGTAGTGTACAACTAGGGCACAACTAGAGCGCAACTAGGGCGCAACTAGGGCGCAACTAGGAAGTAACTAGGGCGCAGCTAGAACGTAACTAGGGCGCAACTAGGGTGCAACAAGGGCGCAACGAGGGCGCAACTAGAGCACAAATAGGGTACAAGTAGGGCGCAACTCGGGCATAACTAGGGTAAAACTAGGGCACAGCTAGTCCCCATCTGAGGCGGAACTAGGGCGCAAGTACAGTGCAGGTATGGCACAAGTAGTTTGCAACTTGTGGGCAACCAGGGCGCAACTAGGGCGCAACCAGGGCGCAACTAGGGCGCATCTGGGGCGCAACTATGGTGCAAGTAGGGCACAACTAGGGTGCAACTAGGGCGCAAGTAGGGCGCAAGTAAGACGCAACTAGGGCGCAACTAGGGCACAATTAGGGCATAGCTAGTGCCCAACTGAGGCGCAACAAGGGCGCAAATTGGACGCCAATAGGGTGTAAGTAGGGTGCAATAAGGGTGCAAGAAGGGTGCAACTATGGTGCAACTAGGGCACAACAAAGACGCAACTAGGGTGCAAGTAGGATGCAACTACGGCACAAGTATGGCATAAGTAGGGCGCAACTAGAGTACAACTAAGGCGCAACAAGGGCGCAACTAGGGCGCAACTAGGCGCAACTGGGGCAAAACTAGGGCGGAACTAGGGCGCACCTAGGGCGCAACTAGGGCGCAACTAGGGCGCAACTAGGGCGCATCTAGGGCGCAACTAGGGCGCAACTAGGGCGCAACTAGAGCGCAGCTAGGGCGCAACTATGGCGCAACTAGGGCGCAATTAGGGCGCAACTGGGGGCAACTAGGGCGTAACTGTGGTGCAACTAGGGGGCAACTAGGGTGCAACAAGGGCGCAACGAGGGCCCAACAAGGGCCCAGCTAGGGCGCAACAAGGGCGCAACTAGAGTGCAACTAGGGCGTAACTAGGGCGCAACTAGGGCGCGACTAGGGTGCAACTTGTCTGCAAGTTGGGCACAACTTGGGCGCAACTAAGGCGCAACTAGGGCGTAAGTAAGACGCAACTAAGGGCGTAAGTAAAACGCAACTAAGGGCGCAACTATGGGACAACAAGGGTGTAGCTAGTGCCCAACTGAGGCGCAGCTAGGGCGCAAGTAGGCGCCAGTAGGGCGCAAGTAGGGCGCAACTAGGGTGCAACAAGGGCGCAACTAGGACGCAACTAGGGTGCAACAAGTGCGTAACTTTGGTGCAACTAGGGTGCAAGTTCGGCGCAATTAGGGTGCAACTAGGGCGCCCGGATGCACCTAGGGCGGAACTAGGGGGAAACTAGGGCGCAACTAGGGCGCAACCAGGACGCAACTAGGGCACAACTAGGGCGCAACTAGGGCACAACTAGGGCGTACATAGGGTGCAACTAGTGCACATCTAGGGCGGAACTATGGCGTGACTAGGGAGCGACTAGGGCGTGACTTGGACGCAACTAGGGCGCAACTAGGGCACAACTAGGGCGCAACTAGAGCGCAACTAGGGCGCAATTAGGGCGCAACTGGGGGCAACTAGGGCGCAACTAGGGCGCAACTAGGTTGCAGCTAGGGCACAACTAGGGTTCAACTAGGGTGCAACTAAGGCTCAACTAGGGCGCAAATAGGGCACAAGTAGGACGCAACTATGGCGCAAGTATGGTACAACTAGGGCGTAGCTAGTGCCCAACTGAGGCGCAACTAGGGCGCAACTAGGGCGTAACTAGCACGCAACTAGGGTGCAAGTAGGGCGCAACTAGGGTGCACGTAGGGCGCAAGTAGGGTGCAACTAGGGCACAACTAGAGCACAACTAGGGCGCAACTAGGGCGCAACTAGGACGCAACTAGGGCGCAACTATAGCACAATTAGGGCGCAACTAGGGTACAACAAGGGCGCAACGAGGGTTCAATTAGGGTACAACTGGGGCGTAGCTAGTCGCCAAATGAGGCGCAACTAGTGCACAAGAAGGGTGCAAGTAGGGCACAAGTAGGTTGCAACTTGTGCGCAACCAGGGTGCAACTAGACCGTAACCAGGGCGCAACTAGGGCGCAACTAGGGCGCAAGTAGGGTGTAAGTAGGGCGCAACTAGAGTACAACTAGGACGCAAGTAGGGCGCACGTAAGACGAAACTAGGACGCAACTAGGGCACAATAAGGGCGGCGCTAGTGCCCAACTGAGGCGCAACTAGGGCGCAAGTAGGCGCCAATAAGGCCCAGGTAGGACGCAACTAGGGCGCAACTAGGGCGCAACTAGGACGCAACTAGGGCGCAACTATTGCGTAACTATGGTGCAACTAGGGTGCAAGTAGGGCGCAACTACGGCGCAACTAGGGCGCTCGGGTGCAACTAGGGCGCAACTAGGGGGAATCTAGGGTGCAACTAGGGCGCAACTAGGACGCAACTAGGGCACAACTAGGGCGCAACTAGGGCGCAACTAGGGCGCACCTACTGTGCAACTAGTGCGCAACTAGGGCGCAATTAGGGCGCAACTAGGACGCAACTAGGGCGCAATTAGGGCGCAACTGGGGGCAACTAGGATGCAACTAGGGTGCAACTAGCACGGAACTAGACGCAACTAGGACGTAACTAGGGCGCAACTAGGGCGCAACTATGGCGCAACTAGGGCGCAACTATGGCGCAACTAGGGCGTAACTAGGGCGCAACTAAGGCGCAAGTAGGGCGCAAATAGGGCACAAGTAGGACGCAACTAGGGCGCAAGTTGGGTACAACTAGGGCGTAGCTAGCACCCAATTGAGGCTCAACTGGGCGCAACAAGGGCGCAACTACGACGCAACTAGGGTGCAAGTAGGGCGCAACTAGGGAGCAAGTAGGGCACAAGTAGGGTACAACTAGGGCACACATAAGGCGCAACAAGGGCGCAAATAGGGCGCAAATAGGGCGCAACTAGGGCGCATCTAGGGTGCAACTAGGGTACAACTAGAGCGCAACTAGGGCACAACTAGGGTACAACTAGGATGAAATGAGGGCGCAACTAAAACACAACTAGGGCGCAACTAGTGCGTAACAAGGGCGCAACGAGGGCGCAGCTATGGTGCAACGAGGGCACAACGAGGGCGTAACTAGGGTGCAACTAGGGCGCAACTAGGGTGCAACTAGGGTGCAACTAGGGCGCAACTAGGGTGCAACTAAGGCACAACTAGAGCACAACTTGGGCACAACTAAGACGCAACTGGGTTGCAACTAGGGCGCAACTAGTGCGCAACAAGGGCGCAACCAGGGCGTAACTAGGGCGCAACTAGGGCGCAACCGGAGCGTAACTAGGGTGCAACTAGGGCGCAACTAGGGCACAACAAGGGCGCAACTAGGGCGCAACTAGGGTGCAACTAGTGTGCAAGTTGGGCACAACTAAGGTGCAACTAAGGCGCAACTAGCGTGCAAGTAGGGCACAAGTAGGACGCGACTAGGGCGCAACTAGGGCATAACTAGGGCGTATCTAGTGCCCAACTAAGGCACAACTAGGGCGCAAGAAGGGTGCCAGTAAGGCGCAAATAGCGTGCAATAAGGGCGCAAACAGGGTGCAACTAGAGCATAACTAGGGCGCAACTAGTGCGCAACTAGGGCGTGACTAGGGAACGACAAGGGCGCGACTAGTGCGCAACTAGGGCGTAACTAGGGCGCAACTAGGGCGCAACTAGGGCGCAACTAGGGCGCAACTATGGTGTAACTAGGGCGCAACTAGGGTCCAACTAGGGCACAACTAGGGCAAAACTAGGGCGCAACTAGGGCGAAGCAAGGGTGCCACAAGGGCGCACGTAGGGCGCAAGTAGGGCGCAAGTAGGGTGCAACTACGGCACAAGTGGGGCACAACTAGGGCGTAATAAGGGTGCAACTAAGGCGCAACTTGAGCGCAACGAGGGTGCAACGAGGGCGCAACGAGGGTGCAACAAGGGCGCAATGAGGGCCCAACAAGGGCGCAACTAGGGCGCAACTAGGGCGCAACTAGGGCCCAACTAGGACACAACTAGGGCGCAACTAGTGTGCAACTAGGGTGCAACCAGGGCGCAACTTGGGCGCAACTAGGGCGCAACTAAAGTGCAACTAAGGTGCAACTAGGGCGCAACTAATGCGCAACTAGGGCGCAAGTAGCGCACAAGTAGGACGCAACTAGGGCACAACTAGGGTACAACTAGGGCGCAATTAGGGCGGAACTAGGGTGCAAGTAGCTCTCAACTAGGACGCACCTAGGGCGCAACCAGCGCGCAACTAGGGTGCAACTAGGGCGCAAGTAGGGCGCAATTAGGGCGCAACTTGGGACAACTAGGGTGCAACTAGAGCGTAACTAGGGCGCAACTAGGGTGCAACTAGGACGCAACGAGGGAGCAATGAGGGCGCAACTGGGGTTTAACTAGGGCGCAACTAGTGTACAACTAGGACGCTACTAGGGCACAACTAGGGCGCAACTAGGGTGTAACTAGTCTGCAAGTTGGGCGCAACTAGGGCGCAACTAAGGCGCAACTAGGGCGTAAATAAGACACAACCAAGGGCGAACCTATGAGACAGCTAGGGCATAGCTAGTGCCCAAGTGAGGCGCAACGGAAGTAGGCGCCAGTAGGGCGCAACTAGGGTGCAACTAGGACGCCACTAGGGCGCAACTAGTGCGTAATAAGGGTGCAACTAGGACGCATGTAGGGCGCAATTGGGGTGCAACTAGGGCGCCTGGGTGCACGTAGGGCGCAACTAGGGGGAATATAGGGCGCAACTAGGGCGCGACTAGGACGCAACTAGGGCACAACTAGGGCGCAACTACGGCGCAACTAGGGCGCACCTCGGGTGCAACTAGTGCGCAACTAGGGCGCAACTAGGGCACGACTAGGGCGTGACTAGGGTGAGACTTGGGCGCAACTAGGGCGCAACTAGGGCACAACTAGGGTACAACTAGGGCGCAACTAGGGCGCAATTAGGGCACAACTGGGGGCAACTAGGGCGCAACTAGGGCGCAACTAGGTTGCAACTAGGGCACAACTAGGATGCAACTAGGGCGCAACAAAGGCGTAACTAGGGCGCAAATAGGGCACAAGTAGGACGCAACTAGGGCGCAAGTAGGGTACAACTAGGGCGTAGTAAGTGCCTGACTGAGGCGCGATTTTGGCACGGCTAGGGCGCAACTAGGGCGCAACTAAGACGCAACTAGGGTGCAAGTAAGGCGCAACTAGGGCGCAAGTAGGGCGCAAGTAGTGTGCAACTAGGGCACAACTAGAGCGCAACTAGGGCGCAACTAGGGCGCAACTAGGAAGCAACTAGGGCGCAACTAGAGCGTAACTAGGGCGCAACTAGGGTGCAACAAGGGCGCAACAAGAGCGCAACTAGGGCACAAATATGGTACACATATGACGCAACTCGGGCGCAACTAGGGAACAACTAGGGCATAGCTAGATCCCAACTGAGGCGGAACTAGGGCGCAAGTACAGTGCAAGTAGGGTGCACGTAGGTAGCAACTTGTGGGCAACCAGGGCGCAACTAGGGCGCAACCAAGGCGCAACTAGGGCGCATCTAGGGTGCAACTATAGTGCAAGTAGGGCGCAACAAGGGTGCAACTAGGGCACAAGTAGGGCGCAAGTAAGACGTAACTAGGGTGCAACTAGGGCACAATTAGGGCATAGCTAGTGCCCAACTGAGGCGCAACAAGGGCGTACATTGGGCGCCAATAGGGTATAAGTAGGGTGCAACAAGGGCGCAAGAAGGGTGCAACTATGGTGCAACTAGGGCACAACAAAGACGCAGCTAGGGTGCAAGTAGGGCGCAACTAGGGCGCAAGTATGGCATAAGTAGGGCGCAACTAGGGTACAACTAAGGTGCAACAAGGACGCAACTAGGGCGCAACTATGTCCAACTAGGGCAGACCTAGGGCAGAACTAGGGCGCAACTAGGGCGCAACTAGGGTACAACAAGGGCGCAACTAGGGCGCAACTAGGGCGCAACTATGGCGCAACTAGGGCGCAACTAGGGCACAACTAGAGCGCAGCGAGGGCGCAACTAGGGCGCAACTAGGGCGCAACTAGGGCGCAATTAGGGCGCAACGGGGGGCAACTATGGCGTAACTAGGGCGCAACTAGGGCGTAACTAGGGTGCAACTAGGGCGCAACGAGGGTACAACGAGGGCGCAGCTAGGGCGCAACAAGGGCGTAACTAGTGTGCAACTAGGGCACCAGTAGGGCGCAACTAGGGGGCGACTAGGGTGCAACTAGTCTGCGAGTTGGGCACAACTGGGGCGCAACTAAGGCGCATCAAGGGCGTAAGTAAGACGCAACTAAGGGCGTAAGTAAAACGCAACTAAGGGCGCAACTATGGGACAACAAGGGTGTAGCTAGTGCCAAACTGAGGCGCAGCTAGGACGCAAGTACGCGCCAGTAGGGCGCAAGTAGGGCGTAACTAGGGCGCAACTAGGGCGCAATTAGGACGCAACTAGGGTGCAACTAGTGCGTAACTATGGTGCAACTACGGTGCAAGTACAGCGCCATTAGGGTGTAGCTAGGGCGCCCGGGTGCACCTAGGGCGAAACTAGGGGGAAACTAGGGCGCAACTAGGGCGCAACTAGGACGCAACTAGGGCACAACTAGGGCGCACCTAGGGTGCAACTAGTGCGCATCTAGGGCGGAACTAGGGCGCGACTAGGGAGCGACTAGGGTGTGACTTGGACGCAACTAGGGCGCAACTAGGGCACAAATAGGGCGCAACTAGGGCGCAACTAGGGCGCAATTAGGGCGCAACTGGGGGCAACTAGGGCGCAACTAGGGTGCAACTAGGTTTCTGCTAGGGCACAACTAGGGTGCAACTAGGGTGCAACTAAGGCGCAACTAGGGCGCAAATAGGGCCCAAGTAGGACGCAACTAGGGTGCAAGTATGGTACAACTGGGGCGTAGCTAGTGCTCAACTGAGGCGCAACTAGGGCGCAACTAGGGCGCAACTAACCCGCAACTAGGGTGCAAGTAGGGCGCAACTAGGGTGCAAGTAGGGCGCAAGTAGGGTGCAACTAGGGCACAACTAGAGCGCATCTAGGACACAACTAGGGCGCAACTAGGACGCAATTAGGGTGCAACTATAGCACAAATAGGGGGCAACTAGGGTGCAACAAGGGCGCAACGAGGGTGCAACTAGGGTCCAACTAGGGCGTAGCTAGTCGCCAAATGAGGCGCAACTAGGGCGCAAGAAGGGTGCAAGTAGGGCACAAGTGTGTTGCAACTTGTGCGCAACCAGGGCGCAACTAGACCGTAGCCAGGGCGTAACTAGGGCGCAACTAGGGCGCAACTAGGGTGTAAATGGGGCGCAACTAGGGTACAACTAGGACGCAAGTAGGGCGCAAGTAAGACGCAACTATGGCGCAACTAGGGCACAATTAGGGCGGTGCTAGTGCCCAACTGAGGCGCAACTAGGGCGCAAATAGGGCGCCAATAAAGTTTAAGTAGGGTGCAATAATGGCGCAAGAAGGGTGCAACTAGGGCGCAACTAGGGCACAACTAAGACGCAACTATGGTGCAAGTAGGGCGCAACTAGGGCGCAACTAGGGTACAATTGAGGCGCAACACGGGCGCAACTAGGACGCAACTAGGGCGCCACTAGGGCGCCACTAGGGCGCAACTAGGGTGCAACTAGGGCGCAAGTAGGGCGCAACTAGGGCACAACTGGGGCGCAACTAGGGCGCAACTAGGGCGCAACTAGAGCACAACTAAGCCGCAATGAGGGCGCAACTAGGGCGCCACTAGTGCGCAACTAGGGGGCAACTAGGGCGCAACTAGGGTGCAACTAGGGCGCAACTAGGGTGCAACTAGGGCGCAAGGAGGGCGCAACAAGGGCGCAACTAGGGCGCAACTAGGGTGCAGCTAGGGTGCAACTAAGATGCAACTAGGGCGCAACTAGGGAGCGACTAGGGTGCAACTAGTCTGCAAGTTGGGTGCAACTAGGGCGCAACTAAGGCGCAACTAGGGCGTAAGTAAAACGCAACTAAGGGCGCAACTATGGGAGAAGTAGGGCGTAGCTAGAGCCCAACTGAGGCGCAACTAGGGCGCAAGTAGGCGCCAATAGGGCCCAAGTAGGGCGCAACTAGGGCGCAACTAGGGCGCAACTAGGATGCAACCAGGGCGCAACTAGTGCGTAACTATGGTGCAACTAGGGTGCAAGTAGGGCGCAACTAGGGTGCAACTAGGGCGCCCGGGTGCAACTAGGATGCAACTAGGGGGAAACTAGGGTGCAACTAGGGCGCAACTAGGACACAACTAGGGCACAACTAGGGAGCAACTAGGGCGCAACTAGGGCGTACCTAGTGTGCAGCTAGTGCGCAACTAGGGCGCAACTAGGGCGCGACTTGGGCGTGACTAGGGCACGACTTGGGTGCAACTAGGGCGTAATTAGGGTGCAACTAGGACGCAACTAGGGCGCAATGAGGGCGCAACTGGGGGCAACTAGGATGCAACTAGGGCGCAACTAGCACGGAACTAGGGCGCAACTATGACGCAACTAGGGCGCAACTAGGGCGCAACTATGGCGCAACTAGGGTGCAACTAGGGCGCAACTAAGGCACGAGTAGGGCGGAAATAGGGCACAAGTAGGATGCAACTAGGGCGCAAGTATGGTACAACTAGGGCGTAGCTAGTGCCCAACTGAGGCTCAACTAGGGCGCAACAAGGGCGCAACTAAGACGCAACTAGGGTGCAAGTAGAGCGCAACTAGGGCGCAAGTAGGACACAAGTAGGGTGCAACTAGGGCACAACTAAGGCGCAACAAGGGCGCAACTAGGGCGCAACTAGGGCGCAACTAGGGCGCAACTAGGGTGCCACTAGGGTGCAACTAGAGCGCAAATAGAACGCAACTAGGGCGCAACTAGGATGAAATTAGGGCACAACTAAAATACAACTAGGGCGCAACTAGGGCGTAACAAGGGCACAACGAGGGTGCAACTAGGGTGCAACGAGGGCGCAATGAGGGCGTAACTAGGGCGCAACTAGGGCGCAACTGGGGTGCAACTAGGGTGCAACTTCCGCGCAACTAGAGCACAACTTGGGCACAACTAGGACGCAACTGGGTTGCAACTAGGGCGCAACTAGGGCGCAACTAGAGCGCAACTAGGGCGCAACTAGGGCGCATCCGGGGCGTAACTAGGGCGCAACTAGGGCGCAACTAAGGCACAACGAGGGCGCAACTAGGGCGCAACTAGGGTGCAACTAGTGTTCAAGTTGGGCGCAACTAAGGTGCAACTAAGGCGCAACTAGCGCGCAAGTAGGGCACAGGTAGGACGCAACTAGGGCGCATCTATGGCATAACTAGGGCGTATCTAGTGCCCAACTAAGGCACAAGTAGGGCGCAAGAAGGGTGCCAGTAGGGCGCAAATAGGGTGCAAGAAGGGCCCAAAAAGGGTGTAACTAGAGCGCAACTAGGGCGCAACTAGGGCGCAACTAGGGCGTGACTAGGGAACGACTAGTGCGCGACTAGGGCGCAACTAGGGCGTAACTATGGCGCAACTAGGGCGCAACTAGAGCGCAACTAGGGCACAACTAGGGTTCAACTAGGGTGAAACTAGGGTGTAACGAAGGCACAACTAGAGTAAAACTAGGGCGCAACTAGGGTCCAGCAAGGGTGCCACTAGGGCGCACGTAGGGCGCAAGTAGGGCGCAAGTAGGGCGCAAGTAGGGCGCAACTACGGCACAAGCGGGGCACAAATAGGGCGTAACAAGGGTGCAACTAAGGCGCAACTTGAGCGCAACGAGGGCAGAACGAGGGCGCAATGAGGGCGCAACAAGGGCGCAATGAGGGCCCAACAAGGGCGCAACTAGGGCGCAACTAGGGTGCAACTAGGATCCAACTAAGGTGCAACTAAGTTCAACTAGGGTGGAACTAATGCGCAACTAGGGCGCAAGTAGCGCACAAGTAGGAAACAGCTAGGGCGCAGCTAGGGTACAACTAGTGTGTAGCTAGTGCCCAACTGAGGCGCAACTAGGGCGAGAGTATGACGCAACTAGGGCGCAACTAGGGAGCAACTAGGGCGCAACTAGGGTGCAACTAGGGTGCAACTAGGGCGCAACTAGGGTGCAACTAGGGTGCAAGTAGGGCGCAACTAGGGCGCAACTAGGGCACATCTAGGGCGCAACTAGGGCGCAACTAGGGCGCAACTAGGACGCAACTAGGACGCAACTAGGGCACAACTAGGGCGCAACTAGGGCGCAACTAGGGTGCAACTAGGGAGCAACTAGGGCGCAACTAGGGCGCAACAAGGGCGCGACTAGGGCGCGACCAGGGCGCCACTAGGGTGCGACTAGGGCGCGACTTGGGCGCAACTAAGGTGCAACTAGGGTGCAACTAAGGCGCACCTAGGGCGCAACTAGGGCGCAATTAGGACGCACCTGGGGGCAACTAGGGCTTGGATAGTGCCCAACTGAGGCACAAATAGGGCGCAAGTAGGGCGCCAGTAGGGTGCATGTTTGGTGCAATAAGGGCGCAAGAAGGGCGCAACTAGGGTGCAACTAGGGCGTAACTAGGAAGCACCCAGGGCACAAGTAAGGTACAACCAGGGCACAACTAGGGTGCAAGTAGGGCGCAAGTAGGGCGCAAGTAGGGCGCAACTAGGGCGCAATTAGGGCACAACTAGGGCGCAAATAGGGCGCAACTAGGGTGCAACTAGTGTGCAATTTGGGCGCAACTAGGGCGGAACTAAGGCGCAGCTATGGCACAAGTAGGGCGCAACTAGAGCGGAACTAGGGCACAACTAGGACGCAACTAGGGCGCAACTAGGGCGCAAGTAGGGTGCAACTAGGGTGCATTTAGTGCGCAAGTATGGCACAACTAGGGCGCAACTAGGGCGCAACTAGGGTGCAACTAGTGCGCAAGTTGGGCGCAACTAATGCGCTACAAAGGCACAACTAGTGCGCAATTAGGGCATAAGTAGGACGCAACTAGCGCGCAATTATGGCACAACTAGGGCGTAGCTAGTGCCCAACTAAGGCATAACTAGGGTGTAAGTAGGGTGCGTGTAGGGCGCAAGTATGGTGCAAAAAGGGCGCAAATAGGGTGCAACTAGGGCGCAACCAGGGTGCAACTAGGGCGCAACTAGGGCGCAATTAGGGCGCAACTATGGCGCAACTAGGGCGCAACTAGGGGGCAACTAGGGCGTAACTAGGGTGCAACTAGGGTGCAACTAGGGCGCAACTACGCCGCATCTAGGGCGCAACAAAGGCGCAACTAGGGTGTAACTAGGGCGCAACTAAGGCACAACTAGGGCGCAAGTGGGGCACAAGTAGGAGGAACTAGGGCGCAACTAGGGTACATCTAGGGTGTAGCTAGTGCCCAACTGCGGCGCAACTAGGGCGCAAGTAGGGCGCAAGCAGGGCACAACTAGGGTGCAACTAGGGCGCAACTAGGGTGCAACAAGTGCACAACTAGGGCGCAACTAGGGTGCAACTAGGGCGCAACTAGGGTGCAACTAGGGTGCAACTAGGGCGCAACTAGGGCGCGACTAGGGCGCAACTAGGACGCAAGTAGGGCACAAGAAAGACGCAACTAGGGTGCAACTAGGGCACAATTAGGGCATAGTTAGTGTCAAACTAAGGCGCAACTAGGGTGCAAGTAGGACGTCAGTAGGGCGTAAATATGGTGAAATAAGGGTGCAAGAAGGGTGCAACTATAGTGCAACTAGGGCGCAACCAGGACGCGACTAGGGCGCAACTAGGGCGCAACTACGGCGCAAATAGGGCGCAAGTAGGGTGCAAGTAGGGTGCAAGTATGGCACAACTAAGGCGCAACTAGGGCGCAACTAGGGCGCAATTAGGGCACAACTATGATGCAACTAGAGCGCAAGTAGAGCACAACTAGGGCGCAACTAAGACGCAACTAGGGCGCAACTAGGTTGCAACTAGGGCGCAACTAGGGCGCAACTAGGGCGTGATTAGGACGCAACTAGGGCGCAACTAGGGCGCGACAAGGGCGCAATGAGGGCGCAACTAGGGTGCAACTAGGGTACAACTAGGGCGCAACTAGGGCGTGACTAGGGTGCGACCTGGGCGCAACTAGGGCGCAACTAGGGGGCAACCAGGACGCAGCCAGGGCGCAACTACGGCGCAACTAGGGTCCAACTAGGGCGCAACCGGGGCGCAACCAGGGTGCCACTAGGGCGCAACTAGGGCAAAACTAGGGCGCAGCTAGGGCGCAACTAGGGTGCAACTAGGGTGCAACCGGGGCGCAATCAGGGCGCAACTAGGGCGCAACTAGGGCACAACTAGGGTGCAACTAGGGCCCAACTAGGGTGCAACCAGTGTGCAATTTGGGCACAACTAAGGCGCAACTGAGGCGCAACTAGCACGCAAGTAGGGCACAAGTAGGACGCAACTAGGGCGCAACTAGGGCACAATTAGGGCGCAGCTAGTGCCTAACTAAGGCACAACTAGGGCACAATTAGGGTGCCATTAGGGCACAAGAAGGGTGCAACAAGGGCGCAAACAGGGTGCAACTAAGGCACAACTACGGCGCAACTAGGGCGCGACTAGGGCGCGACTATGGCGCAACTAGGGCGCAACTAGGGTGCAATTAGGGCGCAACTAGGGTGCAACTAGGGCGCAACTAGGGCGCAACTAGGCCGCAACTAGGGCGCAACTAGGGCGCAACTACGGCGCAACAAGGACGCAACTATGGCAAAACTAGGGTGCAACTAGGACGCAAGTAGGGCGCAAGTAGGGCGCAAGTAGGCCCGGCCTACCTTTGTGTGACCCGGCTTTGGTTTCTGTGACCGGGCTTTGGTTTCTGTGACCCGGCTTTGGTTTCTCTGACCCGGCTTTGGTTTCTGTGACCCGGCTTTGGTTTCTGTGACCCGGCTTTGGTTCCTCTGACCCGGCTTCCCTTTCTGTGGCCCATCTTTGGTTTCTGTGATCCGGTTTTGGTTTATCCAGCTTTGGTTTATTTGACCCAGCTTTGGTTTTTGTGACCCATGTTTGGTTTCTATGAAGTTTTTTGTTTCTGTGACCCGGCTTTGGTCTCTATGAGCCGGCTTTGGTTTCTGTGACCTGGCTTTTGTTACTCTGACCCGGCTTTGGTTTATGTGATCCGGCGTTGGTTTCTGTGACCTGGCTTTGGTTTTTGTGACCCGGCTTTGATTTCTGGGACCCAGCTTTGGTTTTTGTGACATGGCTTTGGTTTTTGTGACCCGGCTTTCGTTTGTGTGACCCGGCTTTGGCTTATGTGACCCGGCTTTGTGTGACCCGGCTCTGGTTTCTGCGACCCAGCATTGGTTCCTGTGACCCGGCTTTAGTTTCTGTGACCCCGCTTTAGTCTATGTGATCCGGCTTTGGTTTCAGTGACCCGGCTTTTGTTTCTGGGACCCCGCTTTGGTTTCTGTCACCCGGCTTTGGATTCTCTGACCCGGCTTTCGTTTCTGTGGCCCATCTTTGGTTTCTGTGATCCGGGTTTGGTTTATCCAGCTTTGGTTTCTTTGACCCGGCTTTGGTTTTTGTGACCCATCTTTGGTTTCTATGAAGTCTTTTGTTTCTGTGACCCGGCGTTGGTTTCTGTGACCTGGCTTTGGGTACTGTGACCCGGCTTTGGTTTCTGTGATCCGGCGTTGGTTCTGTGGCCCGGCTTTGGTTTTCGTGACCCGCCTTTGGTTTCTGGGACCCGTCTTTGGTTTCTTTGACTTGCCTTTGGTTTTTGTGACCCGGCTTTTGTTTGTGTGACCCGGCTTTGGCTTATGTGACCCGGCTTTGTGTGACCCGGCTTTGCTTTCAGTGACCCAACATGGGTTTCTGTGACCCGGCTTTGGTTTCTGTGACCCGGCTTTAGTTTCTGTCATCCGGCTTCGGTTTCAGTGACCCGGCTTTCGTTTCTGGGACCCGGCTTTGGTTTCTATGACCCAGTTTTGGTTTATGTGACCCGGCTTTGGTTTCTGTGACCCGGTTTTGGTTTCTGTGACCCGGCTTTGATTTCTGTGACCGGGCTTTGGTTTCTGTGACCCGGCTTTGGGTTGTGTGACCCAGCTTGGTTTTTGTGACCCAGTTTTGGTTTATGTGACCCGACTTTGGTTTCTGTGACCCGGTTTTGGTTTCTGTGACAGGCTTAGGTTTCAGTGACCCGGCTTTGGTTTATGTGACCGGGCTTTGGTACGTGTGACCCGGCTTTGGTTTCTGTGACCCGGCTTTGGTTTCTGTGACCCGGCTTTGGTTTCTGTGACCCGGCTTTGGTTTCTGTGACCCGGCGTTGGTTTTTGTGACCCGGCTTTCGTTTCTGTGATCCAGCTTTGGTTTCAAGTACCCGGCTTTGGTTTCTGTGCCCCGGCGTTGGTTTTTTTGCCCCGGCTTGGTTTATGTGACCCGACTTTGGTTTATGTGACCCGGCTTTGGCTTCTGTGACCCGGCTTTGGCTTCTGTGACCCGGCTTTGGCTTCTGTGACCCGGCTTTGGCTTCTGTGACCCGGCTTTGGCTTCTGTGACCCGGCTTTGGCTTCTGTGACCCGGCTTTGGCTTCTGTGACCCGGCTTTGGCTTCTGTGACCCGGCTTTGGCTTCTGTGACCCGGCTTTGGCTTCTGTGACCCGGCTTTGGCTTCTGTGACCCGGCTTTGGCTTCTGTGACCCGGCTTTGGCTTCTGTGACCCGGCTTTGGCTTCTGTGACCCGGCTTTGGCTTCTGTGACCCGGCTTTGGCTTCTGTGACCCGGCTTTGGCTTCTGTGACCCGGCTTTGGCTTCTGTGACCCGGCTTTGGCTTCTGTGACCCGGCTTTGGCTTCTGTGACCCGGCTTTGGCTTCTGTGACCCGGCTTTGGTTTCTGTGACCCGGCTTTGTCTTGTGTGACCCGGCTTTTTGTGACTCGGCTATGGTTCTGTGACCCGGCTTTGGTTTCTGTGACCCGGCTTTGGTTTGTATGACCCGGCTTTGGTTTCGATGACCCGGCTTTGGTTTCTGTGACCCATCTTTGGTTTTTGTCACCTGGCTTTGGTTTCTGTGACCCGGCTTTGGTTTCTGTGGCCTGGCTTTGGTTTGTGTGACCTAGCTTTGGTTCCTGTGACCCGGCTTTGATTTATTTGACCCAGTTTTGGTTTCTGTGACCTGGCTTTGGTTTCTCTGACCCGGCTTTGGTTTCTGTGACCCAGCTTTGGTTTATGTGACCCGGCATTGGTTTCTGTGATCCAGCTTTGGTTTCTGTGACCCAGCATTGGTCTCTGTAACCCGACTTTGGTTACTGTGACCCGGCTTTGGTGTTGTGACCTGGCTTTGGTTTCTGTGACCCGGCTTTGGTTTATGTATCTCGGCTTTGGTTTGTGTGACCCGGCTTTGGTTTCTGTGACTCGGCTTTGGTTTCTCTGACCCGGCTATGGTTTCTGTGACCCGGCTTTGGTTATTGTGACCCAGCTTTGGTTTCTGTGACCCAGCTCTGGTTTCTGTGACCCGGCTTTGGTTTCTGTGACCCGGCTTTGGTTTAACTGACCTGGCTTTTGTTTCAATGAGCCGGCTTTGGTTACTGTGACCCGGCTTTGGTTTTTGTGACCCCGCTTTGGTTTCTTTGACCTGGCTTTGGTTTCTGTGACCCGGCTTTGGTTCTGTGACCTGGCTTTGGTTGCTGTGACCCGGCCTTGGTTTCAGTGATCCGGCTTTGGATTCTGTGACCCGGCTTTGGTTTCTGTGACCTGACTTTGGTTTCTATGACCGAGCTTCGGTTTCTGTGCTCCGGCTTTGGTTTGTTGACCCGGCTTTGGTTTTGTGACCCGGCTTTGGTTTTTGTGATCTGGCTTTGGTTTCTGTGACCCGGCTTTGGTTTCTGTGACCTGGCTTTGGTTTCTGTGACCCGGCTTTGGTTCTGTGACCTGGCTTTGGTTGCTGTGACCCGGCCTTGGTTTCAGTGATCCGGCTTTGGATTCTGTGACCCGGCTTTGGTTTCTGTGACCTGACTTTGGTTTCTATGACCGAGCTTTGGTTTCTGTGCTCCGGCTTTGGTTTGTTGACCCGGCTTTGGTTTTGTGACCCGGCTTTGGTTTTTGTGATCTGGCTTTGGTTTCCGTGACCCGGCTTTGGTTTCCGTGTCCCGGCTTTGGTTTCTGTGACCTGTCTTTGGTTTCTGTGGCGCGGCTTTAGTTTATGTGACCCGGCTTTGGTTTCTGTGACTTGGCTTTGGTTTCTGTGACCCGATTTTGGTTTCTGTGACCCGGCTTTGGTTTCTGTGAACCGGCTTTGGTTTTTGTGACCCGGCATTCATTTCTCCCACCTGGCTTTGGTTTTTGTGACCCGGCTTTGGTTTGTGTGACCCAGCTTTGCCTTCTGTGACCCGGCTTTGTTTTCTGTGACTCGACTTTGGTTTCTTTGACCCGGCTTTGGTTGCTGTGACCCGGCTTTGGTTTCTGTGACCCGGCTTTTGTTTCTGTGACCCTGCTTTGGTTTCTGTGACCTGGCTTTGATTTCTGTGACCCGGCTCTGGTTTCTTTGACCCGGCTTACGTTTCTGTGGCCCAGCTTTGGTTGATGTGATCCGGCTTTGGTTTATCTAGCTTTGGTTTCTTTGACCCGGCTTTGGTTTCTGTGACCTGTTTGGTTTCTATGACCCGGCTTTCGTTTCTGTGACCCGGCTTTGCTTTCTATGACCCAGCTTTGGTTTCTATGACCCGGCTTTGGTTTCTGTGACCCGGCGTTGGTTTGGGTGACCTGGCTTTGGTTTATGTGACCCTGCTTTGGTTTCTGTGACCCGGCTTTGGTTTCTGTGACCCGGCTTTGGTTTTTGTGACCCGGCTTTCGTTTGTGTGACCCGGCTTTGGCTTCTGTGCCCTGGCTTTGTGTGACCCGGTTTTGGTTTCTGTGACCCAGCTTTGGTTTCTGTGACCCGACTTTGGGTTCTGTGACCCAACTTCGGTTTCTGTGATCCGGCTTTGCTTTATGTGACCCAGCTTTTGTTTCTGTGACCCGGCTTTGGTTTCTGTGACCGAGCTTTGGTTTCTGTGAGCGGACTTTGGTTTTTGTGATCCGGTTTTGGTTTCTGTGACCCGTTGTTGATGTGAATGACCCGACTTTGCTTTCTGTGAACCGGCCTTGGTTTCTGTGTCCCAGCTTGGTTTATGTGACCCGGCTTTGGTTTATGTGACCCGACTTTGGTTTATGTGACCCGGCTTTGGTTTATGTGACCGGCTTAGGTTTCTGTGACCCGGCTTTGGTTTCTGTGACCGGGCTTTTGTTTATGTGACCCGGCTGTGGTTTCTGTGACCCTGCTTTGGTTTCTGTGACCCGGCTTTGGTTTCTGTGACCCAGCTTTGGTTTCTATGACCCGGCTTTGGTTTCTGTGACCCCGCTTTGGTTTCTGTGACCCAGCTTTGGTTTCTGTGACCTGATTTTGGTTTTGTGACCCGGCTTTGGTTCTTGTGACCCGGTTTGGTTTCTGTGACCCGGCTTTGGCGTCTCTGACCCGGCTTTGGTTTCTGTGACCCGGCTTTGGTTCTTGCGATCCGGCTTTGGTTTCTGTAACCCGGCTTTGGTTTATCTCACCCGGCTTTGGTTTCTTTGGTCCAGCTTTGGTTTACCTAGCTTTGGTTTCCTTGACTCGGCTTTGGTTTTTGTGACCTGTCTTTGGTTTCTATGACCCGGCTTTCGTTTGTATGACCGGGCTTTGGTTTATGTGACCCGGCTTTGGTTTCTGTGACCCGGCTTTGGATTCTGTGACCCGACTCTGGTTTCCGTGACCCGGCTTTGCTTTTTGCGACTCGGCGTTGGTTTCTGTGACCCGGCTTTGGTTTTTATGACCCGGCTTTGGGTTACGGGACCGTTTCTGGTTCGTGTGACCCGGCTTTGGTTTCTGTGACCCGGCTTTGGTTTATGTGACCCGGCTTTGGCTTCTGTGACCCGGCTTTGGGTTCTGTGGCATGGCTCTGGTTCCTGTGACCCAGCTTTGGTTACTGTGACCCGGCTTTGATTTCTGTGATCCGGTTTTGGTTTCTGTGACCCGGCGTTGGTTTCTGTGATTGGCTTTGGTTTCTGTGACCCGGCTTCAGTTTCTGTGACCCGGCATTGGTTTCTGTGACCCAGCTTTGGTTTGTGTGACCCGGCATTGGCTTATGTAACCCGACTTTGGTTGTTGTGACCCCGCTTTGGTTTCTGTGACCCGGCTTTGGTTTCTGTGACCGGGCTTTGGTTTCTGTGACCTGGCTTTGGTTTTTGTGACCCACCTTTGAATTCTGTGACCCGGCTTTGGTTTCTCTGACCCGGCTTTGGTTTCTATGACCCGGCTCTGGTTTCTGTGACCCACTTTGGTTTCTGTGACCGGGCTGTGGTTTTGTTGACCTGGCTTTTGTTTCTGTGCGCCGGCTTTGGTAACTATGACCCGGCTTGGTTTTTGTGACCCCGTTTTGGCTTCTGTGACATGGCTTTGGTTTCTGTGTCCCCGCTTTGGTTCTGTGACCCGGGTTTTTGTGAGCCAGTTTTGGTTACTATGACCCGGCTTGGTCTCTAGTGCCAAGGTGTGGGGCTCTAGTGCAAAAGTGTGATGCTCTCCTGCCAAAGCTTGAAGCTCTAGTGTCAAGGTGTGACGCTCTAGTGCCAAAGTGAGCGCTCAAAGTGTGACGCTCTAGTGCTAAAATGTGACGCTCTATTTCCAAGGTGTGACGCTCTAGTGCCAAAGTGTGGAGCTATAGTGCGAAAGTGTGATGCTCTAGTGCCGAAGTGTGAAGCTCTATTGCCAAAGTCTTATCTCTAGTGCCAAAGGGTGACGCTCTAACGCCAAAGTATGATGCTCTAGTGCCAAAGTGTGATGCTATAGTCCCAAAGTATGACGCTCTTGTACGTAAGTGTGACACTCTAGTGCCAAAGTGTGATGCTCTAGTGGCAAATTGTGAAGCTCTAGTACCAAGGTGTGAATATATAGCACCACAGTGTGTGATGCTCTCATGCCAAAGTGTGACGCTCTAGTGCCAAAGTGTGACACTCTAGTGCCAAAGTCTGGCGCTCTAGAGCAGAAGTGTGATGTTCTAGTGCCAAATTGTGATGCTCCAGTGCCAAAGTGTGACGCTCTAGTGCCAAAATGTGAAGCTCTAGAATCAAAGTTTTACGCTCTAGCGCCAATGTGTGACGCTCTAGTGCCAAAGTGTGACGTTGTAGTGCCAAAGTGTGACGCTCTACTGCCAAAGTGTGACGCTCTAGTGCCGAAGTGTGACGCTCTAGTGCCAAAGGGTGAAGCTCTATTGCCAGTTTGTGAAGATCTAGTGCCATATTGTTAAGCTCTAGTGCTAAAGTGTGACGCTCCTGTGCCAAAGTGTGACGCTCTGGTGCTAAAGTGTGATGCTCTAATGCAAAAGTCTGAAGCTCTAGTTCTAAAGTGTGATGCCCTAGTGCCCTAGTGCCAAAGTGTGCCATAAAGGGCCAATGTATGACGCTCTAGTGCCAAAGTGTGACGCTCTAATGTTAAAGTGTGACATTCTAGTGCCAAATTGTAGAGCTCTAGTGCCCAAGTGTAACGCTCCAGTGCCAACGTGTGACGCTCTAGTGCCAACGTGTGATGCTCTAGTGCCAAAGTTTGATGCTCTAGTGCCAAAGTGTCACGCTCTAGTGCCAAAACATGATGCTGTAGTGCGTGAGTGTGACGCTCTAGTGCCAAAGTGTAACGCTCTAGTGCTAAGGTGTGAAGCTCTAGTGCCAAAGTGTGACATTCTAGTGCCACAGTGTGTGACGCTCTAAAGCCAGAGTGTGACGCGTTAGTGCCAAAGTGTGCGCTCAAAGTGTGACGCTTTAGTGCCAAAGTGTGACGCTCTAGTGCCAAAGTGTGGAGCTCTAGTACAAAAGCGTGACGCTCTAGTGCCAAATTCTGAAACTCTAGTGCCAAAGTGTGACGCTCTAGTTCCAATATGTGACACTCTAATGCCGATTCATGACGCTCTAGTGCCAAAGTGTGACGCTCTAGTGCGGAAGTGTGATACTCTAGTGCCAAAGTGTGATGCTATAGTGCCAAAGTGTGACACTCTAGTGCCAAAAAATGAAGATCAAGTATCAAACTGTGACGCTCTAGTGCCAAAGTGTGACGCTCTAGTGCCAAAGTGTGATGCTTTAGTGCCAAAGTGTGACGCTATAGTGCCAAATTGTGACGCTCTAGTGCCAAAGTGTGACGCTCTAGTACCAAAGTGTGACGCTCTAGTGCCAAAGTGTGATGCTCTAGTGCCAAAGGGTGAAGCTATAGTGCCAATTTGTGACGCTCTAGTGCCAAAGTGTGACGCTCTAGTACCAAAGTGTGACGCTCTAGTGCCAAAGTGTGATGCTCTAGTGCCAAAGGGTGAAGCTATAGTGCCAATTTGTGAAGCTCTCATGCCATATTGTGAAGCTCTAGTGCTAAAGTGTGACGCTCTTGTGCCAAAGTGTGACGCTCTATTGCCAAAGTGTGATGCTCCAATGAAAAACTCTGAAGCTCTAGCGCTAAAGTGTGATGCTCTAGTGCCAAAGTGTGCCATCAACGGCCAAAGTGTGACGCTCTACTGCCAAAGTGTGGTGCTCTAGAGCCAAAGTGTGATGCTCTAGTGCCAAAGTGTGACACTCTAGTGTTAAAGTGTGACGCTTAGTGCCAGATTGTGGAGCTCTAGTGCCCAAGTGTGACGCTCAAGTACCTAAGTGTGACGCTCTATTGCCAAAGTGTGACGCTCTACTGCAAAAGTGTGATGCTTTAGTGCCAAAGTTTGACGCTCTAGTGCCAAAGTATCACGCTCTAGTGCCAAAGTATGATGCTGTAGTGCGTGAGTGTGACGCTCCAGTGCCAAAGTGTGACGCTATAGTGACAAAGTGTGATGCTCTAGTGCCAAAGTGTGATGCTCTAGTGCCAAATTGTGGAGCTCTAGTACAAAAGTGTGACACTCTAGTGCCAAAGTTTGAAGCTCTAGTGCCAAAGTGCGACGCTCTAGTGCCAATGTGTGGCGCTCTAATACCAAGTTATGACGCTCTAGTGCCAATGTGTGACGCTCTAGTGCTTAAGAGTGATACTCTACTGCCAAAGTGTGACGCTCTAGTACCAAAGTGTGACGCTCTAGTGCCAACGTGTGACGCTCGAGTGCCAACGTGTGACGCTCTAGTGCCAAAGTGTGATGCTCTAGTGCCAAAGTGTGACGCTCTCGTACCAAAGTGGGACGCTCTATTGCCAAAGTGTGACTCTTGAAAGCCAAAGCGTGACGCTTGAGTGCAAAGGAGTGAAGCTCTAGTGCCAAAGTGTGAAGCTCTAGTGCCAAAGTGTGACGCTCTAGTGCGAAAGTGTGACACTCTAGTGCCAAAGGGTGGTGCTCTTGTGCCAAAGTGTGAAGCTCTAGTGCCAATGTGTGACGCTCTAGTGCTAATGTGTGACGCTGGAGTGCCAAAGTGTGAAGCTCTAGTGCCAATGTGTGAAGCTCTAGTACCAAATTGTGAAGCTCTAGTGCCAAAGTCGGAAGCTTTATTGCCGAACTGTGGTGCTCCAGTACCAAAGTGTGACACTCTAGTGCAAAATTATAACGCTCTAGTGCCGAAGTGTGACACTATAGAGCCAAAGTGTGACGCTCTAGTGCCAAAGGTTGAAGCTCTGGTGCCAATTTATGAAGCTCTATTGCCATAGTGTGAAGCTCTAGTGCCAAAGTGTGACCCTCCTGTGCCAAAGTGTGACGCTGTAGCGCCAAGGTGTGATGCTCTAATGCAAACGTCTGAAGCTCTAGTGCTAAAGTGTGACGCTCTTGTGCCAAAGTGTGCAATAAAGTGCCAAAGTGTGACGCTCTAGTGCCAAAGTGTAACGCTCTAGTGCCCAAGTGTGACGCTCTAGTGCCAAAGTCTGACGCTCTAGTGCCAAAGTTTGATGCTCTAGTGCCAACGTGTCATGCTCTAGTGCCAAAGTATGACACTGTAGTACGTGAGTATGACGCTCTAGTGCCAAAGTGTGACGCTCTAGTGCCAAAGTCTGAAGCTCTAGTGCCAAAGTGTGACATTCTAGTGCCACAGTGTGTGACGCTCTAGTGCCAAAGTGTGATGCTTTAGTGCCAGTGTGTGCGCTCAAATTGTGGGCTCTAGTGCCAAAGTGTGACGCTCTAGTGCCAAAGTGTGGAGCTCTAGTACAAAAGTGTGACGCTCTAGTGCCAAAGTTTGAAGCTCTAGTGCCAAAGTGTGACGCTCTAGTGCCAATGTGGGGCGATCTAATGCCAAATTATGACGCTCTAGTGCCAAAGTGTGACGCTCTAGTACTTAAGTGTGATACTCTAGTTCTAAAGTGTGACGCTCTAGGAGAGAAGCGTGACGCTCTAGTGCCAAAGTGTGACGCTCTAGTGCCAACGTGTGACGCTCTAGTGTCAAAGTGTGATGCTATAGTGCCAAAGTGTGACGCTCTAGTGCCGAAGTGTGACGCTCTATTGCCAAAGTCTGACTCTTGAAAGCCAAAGCGTGACGCTCTAGTGCAAAGGTGTGAAGCTCTATTGCCAAAGTGTGAAGCTCCAGTGCCAAAGTGTGATGCTCTAGTGTGAAAGTGTGACACTCTAGTGCCAAAGGGTGGTGCTCTAGTGCCAAAGTGTGAAGCTCTAGTGCCAATGTGAGACGCTCTAGTGCTAATGTGTGACACTGTAGTACCAAAGTGTGAAGCTCTAGTGCCAAAGTGTGAAGCTCTAGTACCAAATTGTGAAGCTCTAGTGCCAATGTGTGACGCTATAGTGCCAACGTGTGACGCTCTAGTGCAAAAGTGTGATGATCTAGTGCCAATGTGTGATTATAAAGTGCCAAAGTCAAAAGCTTTAGTGCCAAAGTCTGATGCTCTGGTACCAAAGTGTGAGGCTCTCGTGCACAATTGTGATGCTCTAGTGCCAAAGTGTGACACTATAGTGCCAAAGTGTGACGCTCTAGTGCCAAATGGTGAAGCTCTGGTGCCAATGCATGAAGCTCTAGTGCCATATTGTGAAGCTCTAGTGCCAAAGTGTGACCCTCCTGTGCCAACGTGTGACACTCTAGTGCCAAGGTGTGATGCTCTAATGCAAACGTCTGAAGCTCTAGAACTAATATGTGACGCTCTAGTGCCAAAGTGTGCCATCAAGTACCAACGTGTGACGCTCTAGTGCCAAAGTGTGATGCTGTAGTGCCAAAATGTGACGCTCTGTTGCCAAAGTGTGACGCTCTAGTGCCAGAGTTTGAAGCTGTAGTGCCAAAGTGTCATGCTCTAGTGCCATATTATGACACTCTAGTGTGTGAGTGTGACGCTTTAGTGCCAAAGTGTGACCCTCTAGTGCCAAAGTGATAAGCTCTAGTACCAAAGTGTGACATTCTAGTGCCACAGTGTGTGACGCTATAGTATCAAAGTGCGACGCTTTAGTGCCAAAGTGTGACGCTTTAGTGCCAAATTGTGCGCTCAAAGCGTGACGCTCCAATGCCAAAGTGTGACGCTATAGTGCCAAAGTATGATGATATTGTGCCAAAGTGTGGAGCTCGAGTGCAAAAGTGTGAC
Source organism: Penium margaritaceum (assembly GCA_023375785.1). Taxonomy (NCBI): domain Eukaryota; kingdom Viridiplantae; phylum Streptophyta; class Zygnematophyceae; order Desmidiales; family Peniaceae; genus Penium; species Penium margaritaceum. The sequence goes on along the minus strand of SZWC01000044.1, from coordinate 291,238 downwards.
GCTCTATAGCCAAAGTGTGAAGCTCTAGTGCCAAAGTGTGACGCTCTAGTGCCAAAGGGTAACGATCTAATGCTTGATTATGACGCTCTAGTGCCAAAGTGTGACGCTATAGTTCGTAAGTGTGTTGCTATAGTGCCGAAGTGTGATGCTCTAGTGCCAATGTGTGACGCTCCAAAGTAAACATATGAGGCTCTAGTGCCAAAGTGTGACGCTCTAGTGCCAAAGTGTGATGCTCTAGTGCCAAAGTGTGACGCTCTTGTGCCAAAGTGCAAGGCTCTAGTGCCAAAGTGTGACGCTCTACTACCAGAGTGTGACGCTCTAGTGCCAAAGTGTGACGCTCTAGTGCCAAAATGTGAGGCTATAATGCCAAAGTGTGAAGCTTTGGTGCCAAATTGTGAAGCTCTAGTGGCAAAGTGTGACTCTCTTTTGCCAAAGTGTGACGCTCTAGTACCAAAGTGTGACGCTCTAGTGCCAAAGCGTAAAGCTCTAGTGCCAATGTGTGACGTACTAGTGCCAAAGTGTGACGCTCTAGTGCCAAAGTGTGACATTCTAGTGCCAAATTGTGATGGTCTAGTGCCAAAGTGTGACACTCTAGTGCCAAAGTGTGACGCTGTAGTGCCAAAGTGCAAAGCTTTAGTGCCAAAGTCTGACGCTCTAATACCAAAGTGTGACACTCCAGTGCCAAAGTGTGAAGCTCTAGTGCCAAAGTCTAACGCTCTAGTGCCAAAGTGTGACGCTCTAGTACCAACTGTAATGCTCTTGTGCCAAAGTGTGATGCTATAGTGCAAACGTGTGACGCCCTAGTGCCAAAGTGTGAAGCTCTTGTGCCAAAGTGTGACGCTCTAGGACCAAAGTGTGAAGCTATGATGCCAAAGTATGATGCTCTAGTGCCAAAGTGTGACGCGCTAGTGCCAAATTTTGACACTCTTGTGCCAAAGTCTGATGCTCTAGTGCCAAAACGTGGCACTCTAGTGCCAAAGTGTGACGCTCTAGTGCCAGAGTGTGACGCTTTAATGCCAAAGTGTGATGCTCTAGTGCCAAAGGGTGACGCTCTAGTGCCAAAGTGTGACACTCTAGTGCAAAAGTGTGATGCTCTAGTGCCAAAGTGTGATGCTCTTGTGCCAAACTGTGGAGCTCTAGTGCCAAAGTGTGATGCTCTTGTTCCAAAGTGAAATGATATTGTGCCAAATTGTGAAGCTCATGTGTGAATGTGTAAAGCCCTAGTGGCAAAGTGTGAAGCTCTAGTGCCAAAGTGTGACGCTCTAGTGCCAAAGTGTGAAGCTCTGGTACCATAGTGTGATGCTCTAGGGCCAAGTATGACAATGTATTGCCAACGTGTGACGCTCTAGTGCCAAAGTGTGACGCTCTAGTGCCAACGTAGGAAGCTCTAGTGCCAAAGTGTGAGGCTGTAGTACCAAAGTGTGACGCTCTAGTGCCAACGTCTGTCGCTCTAGTGCCAAAGTATGACGCTTTAGTGCCAATGTGTGAAGCATTAATTCCAATGTGTGACTCTGTACTTCCAAAGTGTGACATTCTAGTGCCAAAGTGTGAAACTCTAGTGCCAAAGTCTGACCCTCTAGTGCCAAAGTGTGACGCTATAGTGCCAAACTGTAACGCTCTTGTGCCAACTTGTGACGCTCCAGTGCCAAAGTGTGACGCCCTAGTGCCAAAGTGTGAAGGTCTAGTCCCAAGGCGTGACGCTCTAGTGCCAAAGTGCAAAGCTCTAGTGCCAAATTGTGACGCTCTAGTGCCAACGTGTGACACTCTAGTGCCAGAGTGTGATGCTCTTATGCCAAAGTGTGACGCTCTAGTGCCAAAGTGTGACGCTCTAGTGCCAAAGTATGACACTCTAGTGCCAACGTGTTATGCTCTAGAGCCAAGGTGTGACGCTCTTGTGCCAAAGTGTGGAGCTCTAGTGCTAAAGTGTGATGCTCTTGTGCCAAAGTGTGATGCTCTTGTGCCAATTTGTGAAGCTCCAGTGCCAAAGTGTGAAGCTCTAGAGCCAAACTGTGAAGCTCTACTGCCAAAGTGTTATGCTCTAGCTTCAAAGTGTGACTCTCTAGTGCCATTGTATGACGCTCTAGTCCCAAAGTGTGACACTCCTGTGCCAAAGTGTGATGCTCTAGTACCATAGTATAATGCTCTAGTGCCAAAGTGTGATGCCTTGGTGCCAAAGTGTGAAGCTCTAGTACCAAATTGTTACAATCTAGTGCCAAATTGTGAAGCTCTAGTGGCAATGTATGACGCTCTAGTGCCAAAGTGTGATGCTCTAGTGCCAAAGTGTGGAGCTCTAGTGCCGAAAAGTGAAGCTCTAGTGCCAAAGTGTGACTTTCTAGTGCCAACGTATGACGCTCTATTCCCAATGTGTGACGCTTTAGTGCCAAAGTGTGAAGCACTAGTGCCAATGTGTGACGCTCTAGTGCCAATGTGTGACGCTCTAGTGCCAAAGTGTGAAGCTCTAGTGCCAAAGTCTGAAGCTCTAGTGCCAAATTGTGCAGCTCTAGTGCCAAAGTGTGATGCTCTACTGCCAAAGTGTGACGCTCTAGTGCCAAAGTGTGATGCTCCAGTGCCAAAGTGTGGAGCTCTAGTGCCAACGTGTGACACACTAGTGCCAAAGTGTGACGCTCTTGTGCCAAAGTGTGACGCTCTAGTGCCAAAGTGTGACGCTCTAGTGCCAAAGTGTGACGCTCTAGTATGAAATTGTGACACTCTAGTGCAAAAGTGTGACGCTCTAGTGCCAAAGTGTGACGCTCTAGTGCCAAAGTGTGAAGCTCTAGTGCCAATGTGTGATGCTCTAGTGCCAAAGTGTGACGCTCTAGGGTCAATGTGTGAAGCTCTAGTTCCAAAATGTGAAGCTATAGTGCCAAATTGTGAAGCTCTAGTGGCAACGTTTGTGCCAAAGTGTGACGCTCTAGTGCCAAAGTGTGACGCTCTAGTGCCAAAGTGTGACGCTCTAGTGCAAAAGTGTGACGGTCTAGTGCCGAAGTGTGACGCTCTAGTGCCAAAGTGTGAAGCTTTAGTGCCAAATTTGGAGGCTCTAGTACCAATGTGTGACACTCCAGTGCCAAAGTGTGAAGCTCTAGTGCCAACGTCTGACGCTCTAGTGCCAAAGTGTGACGCTCTAGTACCAAACTGTGACACTATTGTGCCAAAGTGTGACGCTCTAGTGCAAACCTGTGACGCCCTAGTGCCAAAGTGTGAAGCTCTTGTGCCAAAGTGTGACGCTCTAGTGCCAAAGTGTGAAGCTATAATGCCAAAGTCTGATGCTCTAGTGCCAAAGTGTGACGCACTAGTGCCAACGTTTGACGCTCTTGCGCCAAAGTGTGACGCCCTAGTGCCAAAGTGTGGTGCTCTAGTGCCAAGGTGTGACGCTCTACTCCCAGAGTGTGACGCTCTAATGCCAAAGTATGACCCTCTAGTGCCAAAGTGTGATGCTCTAGTGCCAAAGTGTGACACTCTAGTGCGAAAGTGTGATGGTCTAGTGCCAAAGTGTGATGCTCTTGTGCCAAACTGTGGAACTCTAGTGCCAAAGTGTGATACTTTTGTTCCAAAGTGAAATGATATTGCGCCAAATTGTGAAGCTCCTGTGTGAACGTGTAAAAATCTAGTGGCAAAGTGTGAAGCTCTAGTGCCAAAGTGTGCCGCTCTAGTGGAAAAGTGTGACGCTCTAGTGCCAAAGTGCAATGCTATAGTGCCAAGGTGTGATGCTCTAGTGCCACAGTGTGATGCTCTAGTGCCAAAGTGTGCAGCTCTGGTACCATAGTGTGACGCTCTAGTGCCAAAGTGTGACAGTCTATTGCCAACGTGTGACGCTCTAGTGCCAAAGTGTGACGCTCTAGTGCCAACGTACGAAGCTCTAGTGCCAAAGTGCGAGGCTGTAGTGCCAAACTGTGACGCTCTAGTGCCAACGTGTGACGCTCTAGTGCCAGAGTTGTGCCAGAGTTGTGCCAGAGTGGTGCCACAGTTGTACCAGAGCTATGCCAGAGTTGTGCCAGAGTTATGCCACAGTTGTGCCAGAGTTGTGCCAGATTTTTGCCTGGATTGTGCTAGAGTTGTGCAAGAGTTGTGCCAGAGTTGTGCCAGAGTTGTGCCACAGCTATGGCAGAGTTTTTCCATAGTTGTGCCAGATTTGTGCCAGAAGAGTGCCAACGTTGTGCCAGAGCTGTACCAGAGTTGTGCCAAAGTCGTGCCAGTGTTGTGTCAGCGTTGTGCCAGAGTTGTGCAAGAGTTCTGCAGTGGTTTGCAAGAGTTCTGCCAAAGTTGTGCCAGAGATCTGCCAGATTTGTGCCAGAGTTGTGCCAACGCTGTGCCAGAGCTGTGCAAACATTGTGGCAGAGTTGTGCCAGAGTTGTTCCACAGTTGTGGCAGAGTTGTGCCACAGTTAGCCAGAGTTGAGCCAAGGATGTGGCAGAGTTGTGCCAGAGTTGTGCCAGAGTTGTGCCAGTATTGTGCCAGAGTTGTGCCAGAGTTGTGCCAGAGTAGTGCCAGAGTTGTGCCATATTTGTAACAGAGTTGTGCCAGAACTGTGCAAGAGTTGTGCAAGAGTTGTGCCAGAGTTATGCCTGTGACGTACCAGAGTTGTGCCAAATTTGTGCTAGAATTGTGCCACAGTCATGCCATAGTTGAGTCAGAGTAGAGCCAGAGTTGAGCCAGTGTTTTCCCAGAGTTGTGCCAGAGTTCAGCTATAGTTGTGCTAGAGTTGTGCCAGAGTTATGCCTGAGACGTACCAGAGTTGTGCCAAATTTCTGCTAGAATTGTGCCACAGTCATGCCATAGTTAAGCCAGAGTAGAGCCAGAGTTGAGCCAGTGTTTTCCCATAGTTGTGCCAGAGTTCAGCTATAGTTGTGCCAGAGTTGTGCCAGAGTTGTGCCAGAGTTATTCCAGGGTTGACCCAGAGTTGTGCCAGATCTGTGCCAGAGTTTTGCCAGAGTTGTGCCAGAGTAGTGCCAGAATTGTGCCAGGGTTGTGCCAGAGTTGTGGCAGAGTTGTGCCAGAGTTGTGCTAGAGTTGTGCCAGAGTTGTGCCAGAGTTGTGCCAGAGTTGTGCCATAGTTGTGCCAGATTTGTGCCTGAGTTGTGCTGGAGTTGTGCCAGAGTTGTGCCAGAGTTGTGCCCGAGTTATGCCAAAGTTGTGCCATAGTTGTGCCAGATTTGTGCCAGAGCTGTGCCTGCGTTGTGCCAGAGTTGAGCCAAAGTTGTGCCAGTGTTCTGCCACTGTTGTGTCAGAAATGTGCCAGAGCTATGCCAGAATTGTGCCAGAGTTGTGCCAGAGTTGTGCCAGGGTTGTGCCCGAGCTATGCCAGAGGTGTGCCAGAGTTGTGCCAAATGTGTACCATAGTTGTGCCAAACTTGTGCCATCATTGTGCCAGAGTAGTGCCTGAGTTGTGCCAGAGTTGCCCCAGAGTTGTAGCACAGTTGTGCTAGAGTTGTGCCAGAGTTGTGCCAGAGTTGTGCCAGAGTTGTGCCAGAATTGTGCCAGAGTTGTGCCAGAACCGTGCTAGAGATATGCCACAGTTGTGGCAGAACTGTGCCAGAGTTATTCCAGAGTTGTGCCAGAGTTGTGCCAGAGTTGTGCCAGATTTGTGCCAGAGTTGTGCCAAAAATGTGGCAAAGTTGAGCCAGAGTAGTGCCACAGTTGTGCCAGAACTGTGCCAGAGTTGTGCCAGCGTTGTCCCAGAGTTGTGCCAGAGTTGTGCCAGATTTATGCCATAATTGTGCCAAAGTTGTGGCAAAGTTGAGCCAGAGTAGTGCCAGAGTTGTGCCAGATTTGTGCCAGAGTTTTGCCAGATATGTGCCAGAGTAGTGCCAGAGCTGTGCCAGAGTTGTGCCAGAGTTGTGCCAGAGTTGTGCCAGAGTTGTGCTAGAGTTGTGCCACAGTTGTGTCAGAGTTGTGCCAAAGTTATGCAAGAGTTTTGCAAGAGTTGTGCCAGATGTGAGCCAGAGTTGTGCCACAGTTGTGCCATAGTTGTGCCAGGGTAGTGTCAGAAATGTGCCAGAGTTGTGCCAGAGCTGTGCCAGAGTTGTGCCAGAGTTTTGCCAGAGTTGTGCCGGAGTTGTTCCAGAGTTGTGCGAGAGTTGTGCCAGAGTTGTGCCAGAGTTGTGCCAGAGTTGTGGCAGAGTTGTGCCAGAGTTGTGCCAGAGCTGTGCCAGAGTTGTGCAAGAGATGTGCCAGAGTTGTGCCAATTTTTTGCCAAAGTTGTACCACAGTCGTGCCATAGTTGTGCCAGAGTACTGCCACAGTTGTGCCAGAGTTGTGCCAGGGTAGTGTCAGAAATGTACCAGAGTTGTGCCAGAGCTGTGCCAGAGTTGTGCCAGAGTTGTGCGAGAGTTGTGCCAGAGTTGTGCCAGAGTTGTGCCAGAGTTGTGGCAGAGTTGTGCCAGAGTTGTGCCAGAGCTGTGCCAGAGTTGTGCAAGAGATGTGCCAGAGTTGTGCCAATTTTTTGCCAAAGTTGTACCACAGTCGTGCCATAGTTGTGCCAGAGTACTGCCACAGTTGTGCCAGACTTGTGCCAGAGTTGTGCCAGAGTTGTGCCAGAGTTGTCCCATAGTTCTGCAAGAGTTGTGCTAGAGTTGTGCCAGAGTTGTGGCAAAGTTATTCCAGAGTTGTGCCAGAGTTGTGCCAGGTTGGTTTCAGAGTTTTGCAAGAGTTGTGCCAGGGTAGAGCCAGAGTTGTGCCAGAATTGTGCCAGTGTTATGCCGGAGTTGTGCCAGAGTTGTGCTATAGTTGTGCCAGAAATGTGCCAGAGTTGTGCCAGAGTTATTGTAGAGTTGTGCCAGAGTTGTGTCAGAGTTGTGCCAGAGTTGTTCCAGAGTTGTGCCAAAGTTGTGCCAGAGTTGTGCCAGAGTTCTTCCAGAGTTGTGCCAGAGCTTTGCCAGAGTTGTGCCAGAGTTGTGCCATATTTGTGCTAGAGTTGTGCCACAGTTGTGCAAGAGTTATGCCAGAGTTAGTCCAGAGTTGTGCCAGCGTTGTGCCATATATGCGCCAGAGTTTTGCGATAGTTGTGCCAGAGTTGTGCCAGAGTTGTGCCAGAGTTGTGCCAGAGTTATGCCAGAGTTGTGCCAGAGTTGTGCTAGCATTGTGCCAGAGTTGTGCCAGAGGTGTGCCAAATTGTTGCCAGAGCTGTGCCACAGTCGTGCCATAGTTGTGCCAAAGTTGTGCCAAAGTTGTGCCAAAGTTGTGCCAAAGTTGTGCCAAAGTTGTGCCAAAGTTGTGCCAAAGTTGTGCCAAAGTTGTGCCAAAGTTGTGCCAAAGTTGTGCCAAAGTTGTGCCAAAGTTGTGCCAAAGTTGTGCCAAAGTTGTGCCAAAGTTGTGCCAAAGTTGTGCCAAAGTTGTGCCAAAGTTGTGCCAAAGTTGTGCCAAAGTTGTGCCAAAGTTGTGCCAAAGTTGTGCCAAAGTTGTGCCAAAGTTGTGCCAAAGTTGTGCCAAAGTTGTGCCAAAGTTGTGCCAAAGTTGTGCCAAAGTTGTGCCAAAGTTGTGCCAAAGTTGTGCCAAAGTTGTGCCAAAGTTGTGCCAAAGTTGTGCCAAAGTTGTGCCAAAGTTGTGCCAAAGTTGTGCCAAAGTTGTGCCAAAGTTGTGCCAAAGTTGTGCCAAAGTTGTGCCAAAGTTGTGCCAAAGTTGTGCCAAAGTTGTGCCAAAGTTGTGCCAAAGTTGTGCCAAAGTTGTGCCAAAGTTGTGCCAAAGTTGTGCCAAAGTTGTGCCAAAGTTGTGCCAAAGTTGTGCCAAAGTTGTGCCAAAGTTGTGCCAAAGTTGTGCCAAAGTTGTGCCAAAGTTGTGCCAAAGTTGTGCCAAAGTTGTGCCAAAGTTGTGCCAAAGTTGTGCCAAAGTTGTGCCAAAGTTGTGCCAAAGTTGTGCCAAAGTTGTGCCAAAGTTGTGCCAAAGTTGTGCCAAAGTTGTGCCAAAGTTGTGCCAAAGTTGTGCCAAAGTTGTGCCAAAGTTGTGCCAAAGTTGTGCCAAAGTTGTGCCAAAGTTGTGCCAAAGTTGTGCCAAAGTTGTGCCAAAGTTGTGCCAAAGTTGTGCCAAAGTTGTGCCAAAGTTGTGCCAAAGTTGTGCCAAAGTTGTGCCAAAGTTGTGCCAAAGTTGTGCCAAAGTTGTGCCAAAGTTGTGCCAAAGTTGTGCCAAAGTTGTGCCAAAGTTGTGCCAAAGTTGTGCCAAAGTTGTGCCAAAGTTGTGCCAAAGTTGTGCCAAAGTTGTGCCAGAGTTGTGCAAGATTTGTGCCAGAGTATTGCCAGAGTTGTGCCAGAGTTGTGCCAGAGTAGTACCAGAATTGTGCCAGAGTTGTGCCAGAGTTGTGCCAGAGTTGTGCCAGAGTTGTGCCAGAGTTGTGCCAGAGTTCTGACAGGGTTGTGCCGGGGTTGTGCCAGAGCTGTGCCAGAGTTGTGCAAGAGTTGTGCCAGAGTTGTGCTAAATTTGTCCCAGAGTTGTGCCACAGTCGTGCCATAGTTGTGCCAGAGTTGTGCCACAGTCGTGCCATAGTTGTGCAAGAGTAGTGCCAGAGTTGTGCCAAATTGTTGCCAGAGCTGTGCCACAGTCGTGCCATAGTTGTGCCAGATTTGTGACTGAGTTTTACCAGAGTTGTGCCTGATTTGCGTAGAGTTATGCCAGAGTTGTGCCATAGTTGTGCCATATTTGTGCCAGAGTTGTGCCAACGTTGTGCCATAGTTGTGCCAAAGTTGTGCCAGTGTTGGGCCAGAGTTGAACCAGAGTTGTGCCAGAGTTGTGCCATAGCTTTGCCAGAGTTATGCAAGAGTTGTGCCAGAGTTATGCCAGAGATGTGCCAGAGTTGTGCCAAATTTGTGCCCGAGTTGTGCCTCAATTGTGCCATAGTTGTGCCAGAATAGTGCCAGAGTTATGCCAGAGTTGTGCCAGAGTTGTGGCAGAGTTATGGTAGGGTTGTGCCAGATTTGAGCCAGCATTGTGCCAGATTTGTGCCAGAGTTGTCCCAGAGTTGTGCAAAAGTTGTGCTAGAGTTATCCCAGAGCTGTGCCAGAGTTTAGCCATAGTTATTCCAGAGTTATGCCAGAGTTGTGCTAGATTTGTGCCAGAGCTGTGCCAAAGTTGTGCCAAAGTTGTGCCAGAGTAGTGCCAGAATTTTGCCAGGGTTGTGCCAGAGTTGTGGCAGAGTTGTACCAGAGTTGTGCCAAAGTTGTGCCAGAGTTAAGGGTGCACACAGGATCGTCGGATTCGCAAATCTTATCCGCATACCCAAATCCGGGTCCGGGTCCACGTATCCGGATCCTGGAAACGGGTTGGATTCGGGATTCGCGGATGCTTCAGCTTTGCTACGTTGGGGGGGGGGGGGGGAACCCGGAGTGATCGTTCGACGCCACTGTCCAGATATTCGGGTGATGGCCGCCGACAGTCGGCCATCACCCGAATATCTGGACAGTGGCGTCGAACGATCACTCCGGGTTCCCCCCCCCCCCCTCCCCCATTCCCAATGTGTTTGGGAGCAATCCGGGCAATGCAATGCATTTGCATGCAAATGCTATGGAGAATAGGTTGGGAAATGCATGGCAGTGTTTCAGATTGCATACATTTGCATAGAACCCCCCCCCCCTCCCCCATTCCCAATGTGTTTGGGAGCAATCCGGGCAATGCAATGCATTTGCATGCAAATGCTATGGAGAATAGGTTGGGAAATGCATGGCAGTGTTTCAGATTGCATACATTTGCATAGAACCCCCCCCCCCTCCCCCATTCCCAATGTGTTTGGGAGCAATCCGGGCAATGCAATGCATTTGCATGCAAATGCATTGCATTGCCCGGATTGCTCCCAAACACATTGGGAATGGGGGGGGGGGGGGGAACCCGGAGTGATCGTTCGACGCCACTGTCCAGATATTCGGGTGATGGCCGCCGACAGTCGGCCATCACCCGAATCGGCGATTGCACCTCGGCCGCTGACTTGCGATTGCCGCGAGGACATTGTGGCGATTGTGCGATGGCCAAGCGACGGCCAGTGATTGAGCTGGCGATTTCCATAGAGCGGCCACGATTTTACCCATTTTTTACACCAATGTTTTATTCTTGTCACTGGTTTTGGCTCACTGTACACACGTTCCATTTACAATCATTGTTTTGTTTATTGTTGCAACTCTGTCATTGACGTTTTGTAATGAATGTTTGACCTTGCACCTAAATTGTGCATGCCACCGGTGCACGCTTGTGTGTGCACCGGTGGCATGCATGTGGACACCTGCAAATGAATCGGCGATCCTGCATCGCCGACTCACCCATGGAGATTTCTGGCTTGCGGTGGTCCTTGGCCGCCCACCTGGCGACTGTAGGGCCATCAAATGACATCACGAAATCGTTTTTTGAAACTCCAGGGGTTGATGTTTTTTTTTTCTTCTTTTTACCTTCAAACCACAAAATTTAGAAAGGCTTGTGCTACTCCAATGCCATGTCATCACTCCAAGCGCTTTTTTTTCTTTTTGCATCGACGAGAACATTCAACGGCTCTGTCGTCATAGACGTCGGTGGTTGCCACCTATGGCAACTGATGCCGGCTCTGGGCCACAGCCGGCATCAGTCAGCCGTCAAATGGCCAGAGCACCGGCCATTCGACGTGCCAGTGTTGATGGCCAGAGCCGCTATGGCCACTCGACGCCGCCGGTGTCGATGGCCAGAGCTGGCATCAGTCAAGTCCAGGAGTTAAGCCTCACCGTGGGAAAACTAGACACAGGATGCCCCTGTGATCGCTGATCGGTTCCAGGAGTTAGCCTCAACCAGAGGCTTTGCTTGGCACGTCATTGGACGTGCCATGGCTGAGAGTGCGACTGTCACAGAGACTGCACGGATTGTGGAGGAGGAGGATCCCGATGAGGATGACGACGAGGAAGAAGTTGGCGACAAGCGCAAAGGGGGGAAGGAACCGAGTGTTGTTTGGAATCAATTCACAAAGCGAGTTGACTCCGTCAAAGGAGCGCGTGCCCAGTGTGGCTATGTCCCAAAGACTTGTCCAACAACGACGGCACCACGTCAGCCTTGTGGAAACATTTGCGCCTCAAGCACCAGAAGCAATATCTGGAGCTAAAGGAGTTGGAAGTAGCACAGAAGTTGAGGATTGCCACTGTCAATGCCGTGAACAACTCAGCTGAGCAGGTTGCGGCGGTGGGGGTGAATGTGGCAAACACTGTCATTGGCCAAGGAGTAGCAGCCGTTGGAGCCGTCTTCAACAAGCTCTACTTCCAGAGCGGTATCTGGAAGCATGTAATTGACAAGAATTGCAGCTTCTTGTCCATGGTGAGCAACTGGCTGCAGTGTGGCTTCTGGCATGCAAATCCAGCAGCAGACTCCCCCGGCCGTATGACCATCAGTAGGCAAATCGTCATTGCTGCCACTGCCTTCTGCAAGCGCATCAAGAAGATGCTTGCAGAGGTGACGTCGGCCTTCAATTTCACAACCGACGGGTGGAAGGGAGAGAACGGCATGAAGTACCTCGGCGTAACGGCCCATTGGATTGCCGATTTTCAGGTGCACCTTTCAGTCGCATGGGTTTAAATGGAATGCGGGGGGAGGGGAGGGGGGGGTTCTATGCAAACGTATGCTATCTGAAGCACTACCATGCATTTCCCTAGCTATTCTCCATTTGCATTTGCATGCAAATGCATGGCATTGCACGGATTGGCA
>SZWC01000044.1:260857-279097 GCA_023375785.1 Penium margaritaceum | reverse complement strand
GGGGGGGGGCTGCCGCAACCCAGTTGCAATTCCAATGCAATGAAAAGCATTGCATTGTGGTTGTACGCAAACTTATGCAATCTGAAGCACTGCCAGGAGTTTTCAATGCTCTTGACAGTCACTGCCTGACCTAACAGCATCCCTGTCCACTGCATTTCCTCGCATTGCTTCCCACTTCTTCCAGGTGAAGACACCGGCCCTCTCATTCCCCGCGCTACCAGTGAGCCCCAACGCGCAGAACACGTTTGATGCGCTGGCCAATGCACTGAAGCAATGGGGGTTGTTTGACTGCATGTTCTGTCTAACAGTCGACAACGAGTTGACCAACGACGCCATGATTGACAACTTCATCATACCCTGCGCCGAGTCGTCGCTGCTACCCGAGGGCCACATCCGCTGCTTAGGTCACATCATGAACCTAGCAGTGAAGGACCTCATGGGCCATCCCAAGGTGGAGACCATTGTCTCCAAGGCTCGTGCAATCGCAGTGTCTGTGAACCGCTCCACCCCAAGGAAGCAGTCACTCATCAACGCAGCAATGGCAGCAGCTGTCAAGTACCAGTCGCTGCACCTTGACACCGAGACGGGGTGGAATGCCACCCTTGACATGATGGAGCGTGTCCTTGTCCTCAAGGGCGTGCTCCCTGTGTGGCTTGACGGCTACGGTATTGAGGAACAGGAGTTGAAACCAAGCCGTGACGAGTGGCGGCTCATTACCCTACTCATCGTGGTGCTGAAGCCGTTCAAGTCATTCACCAATGACATCAGTGGAGCAATGCTGATTTTAGCGACTAATCATGGAAAACCTCCTCAAAACACATACTTTAAACGTGGTGAAAATCCGTATGAAAAAAACGTTGGATTTTGGATAAACGCAAAATAAAGTGTGGAGATTCCCGGGATCCGTTGAGGATCCGGGGATCCTCAGGATCCGGGGATCCTTTTTGGGATTCGGGGATCCAAATCCTCCATATGATCCGGATCCGGGGATCAGGATCCAATATGGGATCCGGGAATATTACCCGGTGTGCACCCTTAGCGAGAGTTGTGCCAGAGTTGTGCAAGAATTGTGCAAAAGTTGTGCCAGAGTTGTGCCAGTCTTGTACCAGAGTTGTGCCAAAGTTGTGCGAGAGTTGTGCCAGAGTTCTGCAAGAGTTGTGCCAGAGTTCTGCAAGAGTTGTTCCAGAGTTGTGTCAGAGTTCTGCCAGAGTTGTGCCAGAGTTGTGCCAGTTTTATGCCAGATTTATGCCAGAGTTGTGCCAGATTTGTGCTAGATGTGAGCCAGATTTCTGCCACAGTTGTGCCATAGTTGTGCCAGAATAGTGCCAGAGTTCTGCCAGAGTTGTGCCAGAGTTGTGCCAGAGTTGTGCAAGAGTTGTGCCAGAGTTTTGCCAGAGTTGTGCCAGAGCTGTGCCAGAGTTGTGCCAGAGTTGTGCCAGAGTTGTGCCAGAGTTGTGCCAGAGTTGTGCCAAAAATGTGCCAAAGTTGTGCCAAAGTAGTGCCAGAGTTGTGCCAGAGTTGTGCCAGAGTTTTGTCAGAGTTGTGACGGAGGTGTTCCAGAATTGTGTCAGAGATGTGCCACAGTTAAGCCAGAGTTGTGCCAAAGTTATACCAGAGTTATGCCAGGGTTTAGCCAGAGTTGTGCCAGAGTTATACCAGAGTTGTGCCAGAGTTGTGCCGCAGTTGTGCCATAATTGTTCCAGAGTTGTGTAAGAGTTCTGCCAGAGTTGTGCCAGAGTTGTGCCAGAGCTGTGCTTGATTTGTGCCAGAGATGTGCCAGAGTTGAGCCAGAGTTATGCCATAGTTGTGCCAGAGCTGTACCAGATTTGTGCGTGAGTTGTGCTAGAGTTGTGCTAGAGTTGTGCAAGAGTTGTGCTAGAGTTGTGCCAGAGATGTGCCGGAGTTGTGCCAGAGTTATGCCAGAGTTGTGTCAGAGTTGTGCCAAAGTTGTGCCAGTGTTTTGCAAGAGTTGTGCCAGATTTGTGCCAAAGTTGTGCCAGTGTTGTGCCGGAGTTGTGCCAGAGTTGTGCCAGGGTTGTGCCAGAGTTGTGCCAAAGTTGTGCCAAGTTGTGCCAGAGGTGTGCCTGAGTTGTGCCAGGGTTGTGCAAGAGTTCTGCAATAGTTGTGCCAGAGTTGTGCCAGAGTTGTGCCATAGTTGTGCCAGAGTTGTGCCAGAGTTGTGCTAGAGTTGTGCCAGAGATGTGCCGGAGATGTGCCAGATTTGTGCCTGAGTTGTGCTAGAGTTGTGCTAGATTTGTACGAAAGTTGTGCAAGAGTTATGCCAGACTTGTGCCATAGTTGTGCCAGATTTCTGCCAGAGTTGTGCCAACATTCTGCCAGAGTTGTGCGAAAGTTGTGCCCGTGTTGTGCCAGAGTTGTGCCAGAGTTGTGCCACAGTTGTGCCAGAGTTGTGCCAATGTTGTGCCAAAGTTGTGCCAGAGGTGTGCCAGAGTTGTGCCAGAGTTGTGCCAGGGTTCTGCAAGAGTTGTGCCAGAGCTGTGCCAGAGTTGTGCCAGAGTTCTACCAGAGTTATGCAAGCGTTTTGCAATATTCGTGCCAGATTTGTGCCTGAGTTGTGCTAGTGTTGTGCCAGAGTTGTGCCACAGTTGTGCCAGAGTTATGCCAGAATTGTGCGATTGTTGTGCCAGATTTGTGCCAGAGTTGTGCCAACGTTGTGCCAGAGTTGTGCCAATATTGTGCCAGTGTTGTGCCAGAGTGTGCTAGAGTTGTGCCAGGATTTTGCCATAGTTGTGCCCAAGTTGGGCCAGGGTTGTGCCAGAGTAGTTCCAGAGCTCTGCTAGAGATGTGCCAGAGTTGTATCAGAGTTTTTCAAGAGTTGTGCCATAGTTGTGCTAGATTTGTGCCAGAGTTGTGCCAGCGTTGTGCCAAAGGTATGCCAGAGTTGTGCCAGAGTGGTGCCAGAGTTCTGCCAAAGTTCTGCAAGAGTTGTAACAGAGTTGTGCCAGAGTTGTGCCAGAGTTGTGCGAAAGCTGTGCCTGAGTTGTGCCAGAGTCGTGCCAGAGTTGTGCCAGAGTTGTGCCAGAGTTGTGCCAGAGTTGTGCCAAAGTTGTGCCAGAGTTTTGCCATAGTTGTGCAAGAGTTGTGCCAGAGTTGTGCACGAGTTGTGCCAGAGCTGTGCAAGATGTTTGCCAGAGTTGTTCCAAAGCTGTGCCAGAGTTGTGCCAGAGTAGTTCCAGAGTTCTGCCAGAGTTTTGCCAGAGTTTTGCCCGAGTTGTGCCAGAGTTGGGCCAGAACTGTGCCCGAGTTGTGCCAAAGTTGTGCCAGAGTTGTGCCAGAGTTGTGCCAGAGTTGCGCCAGAGTTGTGCCAGAGTTGTGCCAGAGTTGTGCCGGAGTTGCACCAGAGTTGTGCCAGAGTTGTGCAAGAGTTGTGCCAGAGTTGTGCCAGAGATGTGCCAGAGTTCTGCCAGAGTTGTGCCATAGTTGTGCCATAGTTGTGCCAGAATTGAGCTAGAGTTGTGCTAGAGTTGTGCCACAGTTGTGCCCAAGTTTGCAAGAGTTGTGCCAAAGTTTTGCCAGAGTTGTGCCAGAGTTGTGCCAGAGCTGAGCCACAGTTCTGCAAGAGTTGTGCCAGAGTTGTGCCAGAGTTGTGCCATAGTTGTGCGAGAGTTGTGCCAGAGTTGTGCCAAACTTATGCCAGGGTTGTGCCAGAGTTGTGCAGGAGTTGTGCCGGAGTGCTGCAAGAGTTGTGCCAGATTTATACCAAAGTTATGCTAGACTTGTGCCAGAGTTGTGCCAAAGTAGTGCCAGAGTAGTTCCAGAGTTCTGCCAGAGTTGTGCCAGAGTTGTGCCAGAGTTTTGCCAAGGTTGTGGCAGAGTTGTGCAAGAGTTGTGCAAGAGTTGTGCCAGAGTTATGCCAGAGTTCTGCAAGACTTGTGCCAGAGTGGTGGCAAAGGTGTGCCAGTGTTGTGCCAAAGTTGTGCCAGAGTTGTGCCAGAGATCTGCTAGAGTCGTGCTAGAGTTGTACCAAAGATGTGCCAGAGTTGTGCCAGAGTTGTGCCATAGTTGTGCCAAAGTTGTGCCAGAGTTGTTCCAGAGTTGTGCAAGAGTTGTGCTAGAGTTTTACAAGAGATGTGCCAGAGTTGTGCCAGAGTTATGCCGGAGTTGTTCCACAGTTGTGCCAGATGTTTGCCAGAATTGTGCCAAAGTTGTGCATGAGTCCTGCGAGAGAAGCTCCAGAGTTCTGCCAGAGCTGTGCCAGGGTTTTGCCAGAGTTTTTCCAGAGTTGTGCCAGAATTGTGCCAGAGTTGTGCCAAAGTTGTGCAAGAGTTGTGCCAAATTTGTGCCAGAGTTAAGCCAAAGTTTTGCCAGAGTTGTGCCACAGTTGTGCTAGAGTTGTGCCAGAGTTGTGCAAGATTTGTGCCAAGATTGTGCCAGAGTTGTGCCAGACTTGTGCCAGAGTTGTGCCAGATTAGTGCCCGAGTTGTGTCAAAGTTGTGCCAGGGGTGTGCAAGAGTAGTGCCAGAGTTGTGCCAGTGTTGTGCCAGAGTTGTGCCAGAGTTGTGCCAAAGTTGTGCCAGAGTTGTGCCAGAGTTGTGCCAGAGTTGTGCCAGAGTTGAGCCAAAGTTGTGCCAGAGTTGTGCCAGAGTTGTGTAAGAGTTGTGCCATAGTTGTGCACGAGTTGTGCCAGATGTTGGGCCAGAGGTATGCCAGAGTTGTGCCATAGTTGTTCCAGATTTGTGCCAGAGTTGTGCCAAAGTTGTGCCAGAGTTGTGCCAGAGTAGTTCCAGAGTTGTACCAGAGTTGTGCCAGAGTTTTGCCAGATTTGTGCCAGAGTTGTGCCAGAGTTGTCCCAAAGTTATGCCAGAGCAGTGCCAGCGTAGTTCCAGAGTTCTGCCAGAGTTGTGCCACATTTGTGCTATAGTTTGGCCAGAGTTGTGCCAGAGCTGTGCAAGAGTTGTGCCAGAGTTGTGCCAGCGTTGTGCCCAAGTTATGCCAGAGTTGTGCCAGAGTTGTGCCAGAGTTATGCCAGAGTTCTGCAAGAGTTGTGCCAGAGTGGTGCCAGAGGTGTGCCAGTGTCGTGCCAAAGTTGTGCCAGAGTTGTGCCAGAGTTGTGCCAGAGTCGTGCCAGAGTTGTGCCAAAGATGTGCCAGAGTTGTGCCAGAGTTGTGCCAGTGTTGTGCCAAAGTTGTGCCAGATTTGTGCCAGTGTTGTGCAAGAGTTGTGCTGGATTTGTGCAAGAGTTGTGCCAGAGTTGTCCCAGAGTTATGCCGGAGTTGATCCAGAGTTGTGCCAGATTTTTGCCAGAGTTGTTCCAAATTTATGCCAGAGGTGTGCGAGAGAAGCTCCAGAGTTGTGCCAGAGCTGTGCCAGAGTTGTGCCAGAGTTTTGCCCGAGTTGTACCAGAGTTGTGCCAGAGTTGTGCCAGAGTTGAGCCAGAGTTGTGCCAGAGTTGTGCCAAAGTTGTGCGATAGTTGTGCCAGAGTTGTGCAAGAGTTGTGCCAGAGTTGTGCAAGAGTTGAGCAGGATTTGTGCCAGAGTTATGCCAGAGTTGTGCCATATTTGTACCAGATTTGTGCCAGAGTTTTCCCAAAGTTGTGTCTGCATTGTGCCGGCGTAGTTCCAGAGTTGTGCCAGAGTTGTGCCAGAGTTTTGCTATATTTGGGCCAGAGTTGTGCCAAAGTTTTGCCAGAGTTGTGCCAGAGTAGTTCCAGAGTTTTGCCAGAGTTGTGCCAGAGTTGTGCCAGAGTTATGCCAGCGTTGTGCCAGAGTTGTGCAAGAGTTATGCCAGATATGTGACAGAGTTGTGCCAGATATGTCCCAGAGTTGTGCCGGATATGTGCTAGAGTTGTGCCAGAGAAGTTCCAGAGTTCTGCGAGAGTTGTGCTAGAGTTATGCCAGAGTTTTGCCAGAGTTGTGCCAGAGGTGTGCAAGAGTTTTTCCAGAGTTGCGCCAAATGTTTGCCAAAGTTGTGCCAGGTTTTTGCCAGAGTTTTGCAAGAGTTGTGCCAGAGGTGTGCCAGAGTTTTGCCAGAGTTGTGCCAGAGTTGTGCAAGAGTTGTGCCAGAGTTGTGCCAGTGTTGTGCAAGAGTTGTGCTGGAGTTGTGCAAGAGTTACGCCAGAGTTGTGCCAAAGTTATGCCGGAGTTGATACAGAGTTGTGCCAGATTTTTGCCAGAGTTGTGCCAAATGTGTGCCAGAGTTGTGCGAGAGAAGCTTCAGAGTTGTGCCAGAGTTGGGCCAGAGTTGTGCAAGAGTTGTGCCCGAGTTGTGCCAAAGTTGTGCCAGAGTTGTGTCAGAGTTTTGCAAGAGTTGTGCCAGAATTGTGCAAAAGTTGTGCAAGATTTGTGCCAGAGTTATGCCAGAGTTGTGCCATAGTTGTGCCAGATTTGTGCCAGAAGTCTCCCAAAGTTGTGCCAGAGTTGTGCTGGAGTAGCTCCAGAGTTGTGCCAGAGTTGTGCCAGAGTTTTGCTAGATTTGTGCCAGAGTTGTGCCAAAGTTGTGCCAGAGTTGTGCCAGAGTAGTCCCAGAGTTCTTCCAGAGTTGTGCTAGAGTTATGCCAGAGTGTTGCCAGAGTTGTGCCAGAGGTGTGCCAGAGTTTTTCCAGAGTTGTGCCAAGCGTTTTCCTAAGTTGTGCCAGATTTGTGCCAGGGTTTTGCCAGAGTTGTGCCAGAGTTTTGCCAGAGTTTTGCCAGAGTTGTGCCAGAGTTGTACAAGAGTTGGTCAGAGTTGTGCCAGGGTTGTGCCAAAGTACCGCCAGAGTTGTGCCAGGGTTGTGCCAGAGATATGCCAGAGTTCTGCAAGAGTTGTGCCAGAGTGGTGCCAGAGGCATGCCAGTGTTGTGCCAAAGTTGTGCCAGAGTTGTGCCAGAGTTGTGCCAGAGTCGTGCCAGAGTTGTGCCAAAGATGAGCCAGAGTTGTTCCAGAGTTGTGCCAGAGTTGTGTTAAAGTTGTGCCTGAGTTGTGCCAGTGTTGTGCAAGAGTTGTGCTGGAGTTGTGCAAGAGTTGTGCCAGAGTTATGTCGCACTTGATCCAGAGTTGTGCCAGATTTTTGCCAGAGTTGTGCCAGATTTTTGCCAGAGTTGTACAAGAGAAGGTCCAGAGTAGTGCCAGAGTTGTGCAAGAGTTGTGCAAGATTTGTGCCAGAGTTCTGCCAGAGTTGTGCCATAGTTTCGCCAGATTTGTGCCAGAGTTGTGCCAAAGTTGTGCTAGAGTAGTGCCGGAGTAGTTCCAGAGTTGTGCCAGAGTTGTGCCAAAGTTTTGCTAGTTTGTTGCCACAGTTGTTCCAAAGTTGTGCCAGAGTTGTGCCAGAGTAGTTACAGAGTTTTGCCAGATTTGTGCCAGAGTTGTGCCAGCGTTGTGCCACAGCTGTGCAAGAGTTATGCCAGATATGTGCCAGAGTGGTGCCAGATATGTCCCAGAGGTGTGCCAGATATGTGCCAGAGTTTTGCCAGAGAAGTTCCAGGGTTCTGCGAGAGTTGTGCTAGAGTTATGCCAGAGTTTTGCCAGAGTTGTGCCAGAGGTGTGCCAGAGTTTTTCCAGAGTTGTGCCAAACGTTTGCCAAAGTTGTGCCAGATTTGTGCCAGAGTTTTGCCAGAGTTGTGCCAGAGGTGTGCCAGGGTTTTTCCAGAGTTGTGCCAGAGTTGTGCAAGAGTTGTGCCAGAGTTGTGCCAGTGTTGTGCAAGAGTTGTGCTGGAGTTGTGCAGTATTTGTGCCAGAGTTGTGCCAGAGTTATGCTGGAGTTGATCCAGAGTTGTGCCAGACTTTTGCCAGAGTTGTGCAAAATTTGTGCCAGGGTTGTGCGAAAGAAGCTCCATAGTTGTGCCAGAGTTGTGCCAGAGTTTTGCCCAAGTTGTACCAGAGTTGTGCCAGAGTTGTGCCAGAGTTATGCCAAAGTTGTGCCAGAGTTGTGCCAGAGTTGTGCAAAAGTTGTGCCAGAGTTGTGCAAGAGTTGTGCAAGATTTGTGCCAGAGTTATGCCAGAGTTGTGCCATAGTTGTACCAGATTTGTGCCATAATTGTCCCAAAGTTGTGCCAGAGTTGTGCCAGAGTAGTTCCAGAGATGTGCCAGAGTTGTACCAGAGTTTTGCTAGATTTGTGCCAGAGTTGTGCCAAAGTTGTGCCAGAGCTTAGCCAGAGTAGTTCCAGAGTTTTGCCAGAGTTGTGCCAGAGTTATGCCAGCGTTGTGTCAGATTTGTGCAAGAGTTATGCCAGATATGTGCCAGAGTTGTGCCAGATATGTGCCAGAGTTATGCCGGATATGTGCCAGAGTTGTGCCAGCGTAGTCCCAGAGTTCTGCCAGAGTTGTGCTAGAGTTATGCCAGAGTTTTGCCAGAGTTGTGGCAGAGGTGTGCCAGAGTTTTTCCAGAGTTGTGCCAAGCGTTTGCCAATGTTGTGCCAGATTTGTGCCAGAGTTGTGCCAGAGTTGTGCCAGAGTTTTGCCAGAGTTGTGCCAGAGTTATGCAAGAGTTGTGCCAGAGTTGTGCCAGGGTTGTGCCAAAGTTCTGCCAGAGTTGTGCCAGAGTTGTGCCAGGGTTATGCCAGAGTTCTGCAAGAGTTGTGCCAGAGTGGTGTCATAGGTGTGCCAGTGTTGTGCCAAAGTTGTGCCAGAGTTGTGCCGGAGTTGTGCCAGTGTCGTACCAGAGCTGTGCCAAAGATGAGCCAGAGTTGTGCCAGGGTTGTGCCAGAGTTGTGCCAAAGTTGTGCCTGAGTTGTGCCAGCGTTGTGCAAGAGTTGTGCTGGAGTTGTGCAAGTGTTGTGCCAGAGATATGCGGCAGTTGATCCAGAGTTGTGCCAGATTTTTGCCAGAGTTGTGCCAATGTTGTGCCAGAGTTGTGCGAGAGAAGTTTCAGAGTTACCCAGAGATGTGCCAGAATTGTGCCAGAGTTTTGCCCGAGTTCTAATAGATTTGTGCCAGAGTTGTGCCAGAATTGTGCCAGAGTTGTGCCAGAGTTGTGCCAGAGTTGTGCCAGAGTTGTGCCAGAGTTTTGCCAGAGTTGTGCCAGAGTTGTGCCAGAGCTGTGCCAGAGTTGTGCCTGAGTTGTGCCAGAGTTGTGCCAGATTTGTGCCAGAGTTGTGCCAGAATTGTGCCAGAGTTGTGCCAGAGTTGTGCCAGAGTTGTGCCAGAGTTGTGCCAGAGTTTTGCCAGAGTTGTGCCAGAGGTGTGCCAGAGTTGTGCCAGAGAAGTGCCAGAGTTTTGCAAGAGAAGTACCAGAGTTGTGCCAGAGTTGTGCCAGAGTTGTGCTAGAGTTGTACCAGAGTTGTGCCAGAGTTGTGCCAGAGATATGCCAGAGTTGTACCAGAGTTGTGCCAGAGTTGTGCCAGAGTTGTGCCAAAGGTTTGCCAGAGTTGTGCCAGAGTTGTGCCATATATGTGCCAGATTTGTGCCAGAGTTGTACCAAAGTTGTGCCAGAGTTGTGCCATAACAGTGCCAGAGTTGTGCCAGCGTTGTGCCAGAGTTGTGGCAGAGTTGTTCCAAAGTTGTGCCAGAGTTGTGCCAGAGTTGTGCCAGAGTTGTGCCAGAGTTGTGCCAGAGTTGTGCAAGAGTTGTGCCAGAGTTGTGCAAGAGTTGTGCAAGATTTGTGCCAGAGTCCTGCCAGTGTTGTGCCAGAGTTGTGCCAGAGCTGTGCCAGAGTTGTGCCAGAGTTGTGCCAGAGTTGTGCCAGAGTTGTGCCAGAGTTGTGCCAGAGTTGTGCAAGAGTTGTGCCAGAGTTGTGCAAGAGTTGTGCAAGATTTGTGCCAGAGTCCTGCCAGTGTTGTGCCATAGTTGTGCCAGATTTGTGCCAGAGTTGTGCCAAAGTTGTGCCAGAGTTGTGCCAGAGTAGTTCCAGAGTTCTGCTAGACTTGTGCCAGAGTTGTATCAGAGTTTTATAATAGTTGTTCCAGAGTTGTGCTAGAGTTGTTCCAGATTTGTGCCAGCGTTGTGCCAAAGTTACGCCAGAGTTGTGCAAGAGTTAAGCCAGAGTTCTGCCAGAGTTCTGCAAGAGTTGTGCCACAGTTGTGCCACTGTTTCCAGAGTTGTGCCAAAGATGTGCCAGAGTCGTGCCAGAGCTGTGCGAGAGTCATGCCAGAATTGTGCCAGAGTTGTGCCAGAGTTATGCCAGAGTTGTGCCAAAGTTGTGCCAGAGTTGTGCAAGAGTTGTGCCAGAGGTGTGGAAGTGCTGTGCCAGAGTTTTGCCAGAATTGTGCCAGGGTTGTGCCAGAGTTGTGCCAAAGGTGTGCTTGAGTTTTGCCAGAGTTTTGCCAGAGTTGTGCCAGAGTTGTGCCAGAGTTTTGCCAGAGTTGTACCAGAGTTGTGCCAGAGTTTTTCCAGAGTTGTGCCAGAGTTGTTCCAGAGTTGCGCCAGAGTTGTGCCAGAGTTGTGTCAGAGTTGTGCCTGAGTTGTGCCAAAGGTTTGCCAGAGTTGTGCCACAGTTGTGCAAGAGTTGTGCCGGAGTTGAGCAAGAGTTGTGCCAGAGTTGTCCCAGAGTTGTGCCAGAGTTGTGCCAGAGCTGCGCCAGATTTGTGCCAGAGTTGTGGCAAAGTTGTGTCAGAGGTGTTCCAGAGTAGTGCCGGAGTTGTTACAGAGTTGTGCCAGAGTTCTGCCAGAGTTGTCCCAAAGTTGTGCGGGAGTTGTCACGAGATGTGCCAAAGTTGAGCAAGAGTCGGGCCAGAGTTGTGCCAGAGTTTTGCCAGAGATGTGCAAGAGTTGTGCTAGAGGCGTGCTAGAGTTGTACCAGGTTTTTGCCAGAGTTGTGCCCAAGTTGTGCCTGATTTGTGCCAGAGAAGTTCCAGAGTTTTGCTAGAGTTGTGCCAGAGTAGTGTCAGAGTTTTGCAAGAGTTGTGCCAGAGTTGTGCCGCAGTTGTGCCAGAGTTGTGCCAGCGTTGTGCCAAAAGCATGCCAGAGTTGTGCCAGAGTTCTGCCAGAGTTCTGCAAGAGTCGTGCCAGAATTGTGCCAGAGTTATTCCCTAGTTGTGCCAAAGTTGTGCGAGAGTTGTGCCTGAGTTGTGCCAGAGTCATGTCAGAGTTGTGCCAGACTTGTGCCAGAGTTGTGCCAGAGTTGTGCCATAGTTGTGCCAGAGTTGTTCCAGAGTTGTGCCAGAGTTGTGCCAAAGTTGTTCCAGAGTTTTGCCCGAGTTGTGCAAGAGTTGTGCCAGTTTTGTACAAGAGTTGTGCTAGACTTGTGCCAGAGTTTTGCCGGAGTTGTGCCAGAGTTGTGCCAAAGTTGTACCAGAGTTGTACCAGAGTAGTTCCAGAGATCTGCCAGAGTTGTGCCAGAGTTGTGCCAGAGTTTTGCCAGAGTTGTGCCAGAGTTGTGCGAGAGTTGTGCCAGAATTGTGCCAGAGTTGTGCCAAATTTGTGCCAGAGTAGCGCAAGGGTTGTGCCAAAGTTGTGCCAGAGTTGTGCAAGAGTTGTGCCAGAGCTGTCCCAGAGTTGTGCCAGAGTTGTGCCAGAGTTGTGCCAGAATTGAGCCAGAATCGTGCCAGAGTTGTACAAGAGTTGTGCAAGAGTTGTGCGGGGGTTGTGCCAGATTGTTGCCAGAGCTGTGCCAGAGTTGTGCTAGAGTTGTGCCAGAGCTGTCCCAGAGTTTTGCCAGAGTTGTGCTAGAGTTGTGCCAGAGTTGTGTCAGAGTTCTGCCAGGGTTATGCGAGAGTTGTGCGAGAGTCGTGCCAGAGTTAAGTAAGAGTTGTGCCAGAGTCGTGCCAGAGTTAAGCACGAGTTGTGCCAGAGTTGTGCCAGAGTTGTGCTAGAGCTGTCCTAAAGTTGTTCCAGAGTTGTGCTAGAGATGTGCCAGAGTTGTGCCACCGTTGTGCAAGAGTTTTGCAAAAGTTGTGCCAGAGTTGTGCCAGAGTTGTGCCAGAGTTTTGCCAGAGCTGTGCCAGATTTTTGCAAGAGTTGGGCCAGAGTTATGCCAGAGTTGTGCCTGAGTTATGCCAGAGTTGTGCCAGAACTATCCCAGGGTTGTTTCAAAGTTTGCTACAGTTGAGCCAGAGTTGTGCGATAGTTGTGCCATAGTTGTGCCAGAAATGTGCCAGAGTCGTGCAAGAGTTGTGCCAGAGTTGTGCCAGAGTTGTCTCAGGGTTGTGCCAAAAATGTGCCAAACGTGTGCCAGAGTAGTGCCAGAGTTGTGCCAGAGTTGTGCCAGAGTTGTGCCACAGTTGTGCAAGAGTTGTGCCAGAGTTGTGCCAAAGTTGTGCCAGAGTTGTGCCAGAGTTGTCCCAGAGTTGTGCTTGAGTTGTGCTAGAGTTGTTCCAGATTTGTGCCAGAGGTGTGCCAGAGTTGTGCCAGAGGTGTGCCAGAGTTGTGCCAGATTTGTAACAGAGTTGTGCCAAAGATGTAACAGAGATCTACCAGAGTAGTGCCAGAGTTGTGCCAGAGTTGGCCCAGAGTTGTGTCAGAGTTGTGCCAGAGTTGAGGTACAGTTGTGCCAAGGTTGTGCCAGAGTTGTGCCAGATTTGTGGCAAATCTGTCCGAGAGTTGTGCAAGAGTTGTGCCAGAGTTGTGCAATAGCTGTGCCAAATTTATGCCAGAGTCGTGCCAGATTTGTGCCAGAGTTGTGCCAGATTTTTTCCAGAGTTGTGCCAAAGTTGTGCCAGAGTTGTCCCAAAGTAGTGCTAGAGTTGTGCCAGAGTTGTGCCACAGTTCTGCCAGAGTTGTGCCATAGTAGAGCCAGAGTTGTGCCAGACGTGTGCCAAAGTTGTGCCAGAGTTGTGCCAAAGTTATCCCAGAGTTGTACAGTAGTTGTGCCAGACTTGTGCCAGAGTTGTGCCAAAGTTGTGCCAAAGTTGTGCCAGAGTTGTGCGAGAGTTGTGCCAGAGTTGTGCCAGAGTTGTGCCAGAGTTGCGCCAGAGTTGTGCCAGAGTTATGCCAGACCTGTCCCAGGTTTGTGCCAAAGTTTGCTACGGTTGTGCCCGAGTTGTGCTAGAGTTGTGCCAAAGTTATGCCACACTTGTGCCAGAGTAGGGCCAGAGTTGTGCGAGAGTTGTGCCAAAGTTGTGCTAGAGTTGTGCCATAGTTGTTTTAGACGTTTGCCAGAGCTGGTCCATGGTTGTGCCAAATTTGTGCTAGAGTTGTGCCAGAGTTGTGCCAGCGTTGTGCCACAGTTATGCCAGAGTTGTGCCAGAGTTGTGCCAGATTGGTGCCAGAGTTGTGCTGCAAATGTGCCAAAGGTGTGCCAGAGTAGTGCCAGAGTTGTGCCAGAGTTGTGCCAGAGAAATTCCAGAGTTGTGCCAGAGTTGTGCCAGAGTTGTGCCATAGTTGTGCCAGAGTTGTGCCAGAGTTGTGCCAGAGTTGTGCCAGAGCTGTGCCAGAGTTGTGCCAGAGGTGTGCTAGAGCTGTGCCAGAGTTGTGCCAGAGTTGTGCCAGCGTTGTGCCAGAGTTGTGCCAGAGGTGTGCCGGAGTTGTGACAGAGTTGTGCAAGAGTTGTGCCAGAGTTGTAGCAGAGTTGTGCCAAAGGTGTGCCGAGTTGTGCCAGAGTTGTGCCCGAGTTGTGCCAGAGATGTCCCAGAGCTGTGCCCGAGTTGTGCCAGAGTTGTGCCCGAGACCTGCCCGAGTTGTGCCCAAAGTTTTGCCAGAATTGTGCCAGAGTTGTGCCAGAGCTGTGCCAGAGTTGTGCCAGAGGTGTGCTAGAGCTGTGCCAGAGTTGTGCCAGAGTTGTGCCAGCGTTGTGCCAGAGTTGTGCCAGAGGTGTGCCGGAGTTGTGACAGAGTTGTGCAAGAGTTGTGCCAGAGTTGTAGCAGAGTTGTGCCAAAGGTGTGCCGAGTTGTGCCAGAGTTGTGCCCGAGTTGTGCCAGAGATGTCCCAGAGCTGTGCCCGAGTTGTGCCAGAGTTGTGCCCGAGACCTGCCCGAGTTGTGCCCAAAGTTTTGCCAGAATTGTGCCAGAGTTGTGCCAGAGCTGTGCCAGAGTTGTGCCAGAGGTGTGCTAGAGCTGTGCCAGAGTTGTGCCAGAGTTGTGCCAGCGTTGTGCCAGAGTTGTGCCAGAGGTGTGCCGGAGTTGTGACAGAGTTGTGCAAGAGTTGTGCCAGAGTTGTAGCAGAGTTGTGCCAAAGGTGTGCCGAGTTGTGCCAGAGTTGTGCCCGAGTTGTGCCAGAGATGTCCCAGAGCTGTGCCCGAGTTGTGCCAGAGTTGTGCCCGAGACCTGCCCGAGTTGTGCCCAAAGTTTTGCCAGAATTGTGCCAGAGTTGTGCCAGAGCTGTGCCAGAGTTGTGCCAGAGGTGTGCTAGAGCTGTGCCAGAGTTGTGCCAGAGTTGTGCCAGCGTTGTGCCAGAGTTGTGCCAGAGGTGTGCCGGAGTTGTGACAGAGTTGTGCAAGAGTTGTGCCAGAGTTGTAGCAGAGTTGTGCCAAAGGTGTGCCGAGTTGTGCCAGAGTTGTGCCCGAGTTGTGCCAGAGATGTCCCAGAGCTGTGCCCGAGTTGTGCCAGAGTTGTGCCCGAGACCTGCCCGAGTTGTGCCCAAAGTTTTGCCAGAATTGTGCCAGAGTTGTGCCAGAGCTGTGCCAGAGTTGTGCCAGAGGTGTGCTAGAGCTGTGCCAGAGTTGTGCCAGAGTTGTGCCAGCGTTGTGCCAGAGTTGTGCCAGAGGTGTGCCGGAGTTGTGACAGAGTTGTGCAAGAGTTGTGCCAGAGTTGTAGCAGAGTTGTGCCAAAGGTGTGCCGAGTTGTGCCAGAGTTGTGCCCGAGTTGTGCCAGAGATGTCCCAGAGCTGTGCCCGAGTTGTGCCAGAGTTGTGCCCGAGACCTGCCCGAGTTGTGCCCAAAGTTTTGCCAGAATTGTGCCAGAGTTGTGCCAGAGCTGTGCCAGAGTTGTGCCAGAGGTGTGCTAGAGCTGTGCCAGAGTTGTGCCAGAGTTGTGCCAGCGTTGTGCCAGAGTTGTGCCAGAGGTGTGCCGGAGTTGTGACAGAGTTGTGCAAGAGTTGTGCCAGAGTTGTAGCAGAGTTGTGCCAAAGGTGTGCCGAGTTGTGCCAGAGTTGTGCCCGAGTTGTGCCAGAGATGTCCCAGAGCTGTGCCCGAGTTGTGCCAGAGTTGTGCCCGAGACCTGCCCGAGTTGTGCCCAAAGTTTTGCCAGAATTGTGCCAGAGTTGTGCCAGAGCTGTGCCAGAGTTGTGCCAGAGGTGTGCTAGAGCTGTGCCAGAGTTGTGCCAGAGTTGTGCCAGAATTGTGCCAGATTTGTGCCAGAGTTGTGCCAAAAATGTGCCAAAGTTGCGCCAGAGTAGTGCCAGAGTTGTTCCAGAGTTGTGCCAGTGTTGTGCCAGAGTTTTGCCAGAGTTGTGCCAGAGTTGTGTCAGAGTTATGCCAGAGTTGTGCCATAGTTGTGCCAGAGTTGTGCCAGGGCTGAGCCATATTTGTGCCAGAGGTGTGCTAGAGCTGTGCCAGATTTGTGCCAGAGTTGAGCCCAAAGTGTGCCAGAGTTGTGCCAGAGTAGTTCCAGAGTTCTGCCATAGTTGTGCCAGAGTTGTGCCAGAGTTTTGCCAGCGTTGTGCCAGCGTTGTGCCAGAGTTGTGCCAGAGTTGTGCCAGAGTTGTGCCAGCGTTGTGCTAAAGTTATGCCAGAGTTGTGCCAGAGGTGTGCCAGAGTTCTGCCAGAGTTGTGCAAGAGTTGTACCAGAGTTGTGCCAGAGTTTTGCAAGAGTTGTGCAAAAGGTGTGCCAGAGTTGTGCCAGAGTTGTGCCAGAGTCGTGCCAGAGTTGTGCGAAAGTTGTGCCAGATTTGGGCCAGAGTTGTGCCAGAGTTGTGCCGGAACTGTGCCAAATGTACGCAAAGTTGTGCCAGATTTGTGCCAGGGTTGTGCCAAAAACGAGCGAAATATGTGCCAGAGTAGAGCCAGAGTTGTGCCGGAGCTGTGCCAGAGTTGAGCCAGAGTTGTGCCAGAGTTGTGCCAGAGTTGTCCCACAGTTGTGCCAGATTTGTGCCAGAGTTGTGCCAAAGTTGTGCCAGAGTTGTGCGAAGTAGAGCCAGAGTTGTGCCAGAGTTGTGCCAGAGTTGTGCCAGAGTTGTGCCAGAGTTGAGCCAGATTTGTGCCAGAGTTGTGCCAAAGTAATGCCAGTGTTGTGCCAAAGTTGTGACAGAGTTGGTGGCGAGTTGTGCCACAGTTGCGCCAGAGTTGTGCCAGAGTTGTCCCAGAGTTGTGCCAGAGTTGTGCCATGGTTGTGCCACAGTTATTCCAGAGCTGTGCCCAAGTTAAGCCAGAGTTGTGCCAGAGTTGTGCCAGAGTTGTGCCTGAGGTGTGCCAGAGTTGTGCCAGAAATGTGCCAGAGTTGTGCCAAAGTTGTGCCAGAGTTGTGCCAGAGTTGTGACATAGTTGTGCCAGAGTTGAGCCACAGTTCTGCCAGAGTTGTGCCAAAGTTTTACCAGAGCTGTGCCATAGTTGTTTCAGAGTTGTGACAGAGTTGTCCCAGAGTTATGCCAGAGTTGTGCCAGAGTTGTGCCAGAGTTATGCCAGAGTTGTGTCAGAGTTATGCCAGAGTTGTGCCAGAGTATGTCCGAGTTGTGTCAGAGTTGTGCCAGAGTTGTGCCAGAGTTGTGCAAGAGTTGTGCCAGATTTGTGCAAGAGTTGTGCCAGTTTTGTGCTAGAGTTGTACCAGCGTTGTGCCAGAGTTCTGCCAGAGTTGTGCCAGAGTTGTGCCAGAGTTCTGCCAGAGTTCTGCCAGAGTTGTGCCAGAGTTGGACCAGAGTTGTGCCAGAGTTGTGCCATACTTGTCTTAGTGTTGTGCCAACGTTGTGCCAGATTTCTGCCACATCTGTCCCTGAGTTGGGCCAAAGCTGTGCTAGAGTTGTGACAGAGTTGTGCTAGAGTTGTGTCAGAGTTATGACACAGTTGTGCCTGAGTTGTGCAGGATTTGTACCAGATTTGTGCCTGAGTTGGGCCAGGATTGTGCCAAGAATGTGCCAAAGTTGTGCCAGAGTAGTGCCAGAGTTGTCCCAGAGTTGTGCCAGAGTTGTGCCAGAGTTATGCCTGAGTTGTGTCACAGTTGTGCCAGAGCTATCCCAGGGTTGTGCAAAAGTTGTGTTAGAGTTGTGCCAGAGTTGTGCCAGAGTTGTGCCAGAGTTATGCCAGAGTTGTGCCAGAGTTGTGCCAGATTTGTGCAAGAGTTGTGCCAGAAATGTGCCAAAGTTGTGCCAGAGTAGAGCCAGAGTTGTGCCAGAGTTGTGCCAGAATTGTGCCAGAGTTGTGCAAGAGTTGTGCCAGAGTTGTGCCAGAGTTGAGCCAGAGTTGTACCAAAGTTGTGCCAGGATTGTGCCAGAGTTGTGCCAGAGCTGTCCCAGAGTTGTGCCAGAGTTGTGCCAGAGATGTGCTAGAATTGTGCCAGAGTTGTGTGAAAGATGTGCCAGAGTTGTGCCAGAGATGTGCGATAGTTGTGCCAGATTTGTGCTAGAGGTGGGTCAAAGTTGTGCCAGAGTTGTGCCAGAGTAGTGCCACAATTGTGCCAGAAGTGTGCCAGAGTTGTACGAGAGTTGTGCCAGAGTAGACCCAAAGTTGTGCCAGAGTTCTGCCAAAGTTCTGCCAGAGTTGTGCCAAAGTTGTGCCAGAGCTGTGCTAGAGTTGTGCCAGAGTTGTGCCAGAGTTGTGCCAGAGTTGTGCCAGAGTTGTCCCACCGTTGTGCCAGAGTTGTGCCAGGGTTGTGCCAGAGTTGTGCCAGAGTTGTGCTAGAGTTGTGCCAGAGTTGTGCCAGAGTTGTGCCATAGTTATGCCTGAGTTGTGCCAGACTTGTGCCAGATTTGTGCCAGAGTTGTGCCAAAAATGTGCCAAAGTTGTGCCAAAGTAGTGCCAGAGTTGTGCCAGAGTTGTGCCACTTTTGTGCGAGAGTTGTGCCAGAGTTGTGTCAGATCTATGCCAGATTTCTACCGAGTTTTGCCAGAGTTGTGCCAGAGTTATGCCAGAGTTGTGGCAGAGTTGTGCAAGCGTTGTACCAGACTTGTGCAAGAGTTGTGCAAGAGTTGTGCAAAACATGTGCCAGGGTTGTGCCAGAGTTGTGCCACAATCCTGCCAAAGTTGTGCGAACGTTGTGCCAGAGTTGTGCCAGAGTTGACCCAGAGTTGTGCCAGAGTTGTGCCAGAATTGTGCCAAAATTATGTCAACGTTGTGCCAGAGTTGTGCTAGATTTGTGCCAGGGTTGTGCCCAAAATGTGCCAATGTTGTTCCAGAGTAGTGCCAGAGTTGGGCCGAAGATGTGCCAGAGTTGAGCCAGAGTAGTGCCAGAGTTGAGCCAGAGTTGTGCCAGAGTTGTGCCAAAGTTGTGCCAGAGTTGTGCCAGAGTTGTGCCAGAGTTGTGCCAGAGTTGTGCCAGAGTTGTGCCAGAGTTGTGCCAGAGTTGT
>SZWC01000044.1:214088-249318 GCA_023375785.1 Penium margaritaceum | reverse complement strand
ATGTGCAGGAGGTGCTCCGCCGCTACAACATGGAGGAGTGCAACCCCATCGGCACACCTATGACAACGACATGTGAGCTGAGCTTGAGCATGGGCCCGAGCACGGAGGACGAGAAGGCGGAGATGGCTGGAGTACCGTACCAGTCCGCAGTTGGCAGCATAATGTATGCCATGGTGGCGACGCGGCCTGATCTTGCCTTTGCTGAAGGACAAGTGAGCCGCTATGTTGTTGATCCGGGGCCGCTACATTGGCAAGCGGTGAAGAGAATCCTCCGCTACTTGAAGGCAACAACACATTCGGGACTTGTGTTTGGAGGGGGAGCGCGGACTGACTCCCTCGAGTTGGTTGGCTGCTCTGATGCTGACTGGGCAGGTGACGTTGATGATTGCAAGTCAACATCAGGCTATGTTTTTGTGCTTGGTGGTGCAGCGGTGTCTTGGGCAAGCCGGAAGCAGGACAGTGTGGCTCTATCCAGCACTGAGGCGGAGTATATTGCGCTCGCGGAAGCCGCAAAGGAGGCACTATGGCTGCGGCGATTGCTCAAGGAGATTGGGGTGCCGCAAAAGAAGCCAACGGTACTCAATGTTGACAACATGAGTGCCATCAGCCTGACCAAGAACCCTGTGCTACACCGAAGGACCAAGCACACAGAGATCCGGCATCACTTTGCACGAGACCTTGTTGCAAAGGGTGATGTGGTGCTCGTGCATTGCGGCACAAAGCACATGCTTGCTGATGCCATGACAAAGGCGCAACCCAAGGACAGGCATGATGCTACTTGTATGGAGCTTGGGCTTTCCCAAGCCTCTTGAGCTGCACGCTGAAAATGGACAACTGCCATGGATGACGTGCAAGGGGAAGATTGTTGGAATGATGCTCCTCACCATGGCAGGAGTGACTCCAAAAAGGAACACCAAAAAGACAAGCCTTAGTGGCTTAGTGGTTAATGGTGTCCACCTCTAGAGGCAGGGGCCTGGGTTCAAGTCCCACAAGATGAAATTCTGCCCTGCCTCAAGGGAGGTGGAAAATAGATGCCAAGAAGCTAGCTCAACCTCTAGAGTTCCTCTTTAAGTTTCTAGAAGGCCATGTGAGGGTCCAAGAAGGTGGCACACCTTCTAGAAGGGGTGACTTGTCCTACAAGGCATCTAGAGGTGTCTTGGTCTTCTGGACACCTTCCCTCCTACTAGAAGCAAGCTGAAGAATCTAGGAAGGGGCAGAAGCTTCTAGAGGAGGGAAGGGATGCCTTCCTAGGTGGGAAAAGGACAGCCTACCAAGGAGCACTCTAGAAGCCATAGAATATGCTAGGAAGCTCCAAATCTCGCATGCTTTGGTGTTCTGGAAAGCTTAGATCAGTGGCTATAAAATGCCACTGCTTGTGAACCTTGATCAAGTGTTAATTCCCATCCAATTGAGGCCAAAACTACTGCCTCACTCTCTGACCAGATTTTTCCATCCTTGGAACCAGTTGCCTCCACAGTTTCAGTCTCTCTAAAACGAGTTGGTGGTGTGAACCAGCCACTGCTAGGGACCCTCCAGGGTGTACACTCACCCTCAGGCCAACAGGCACAACTCTGGAACACCACTGGTACAGCTCTCGCACAACTCTGGCACAACTCTGGCACAGCTCTGGCACAACTCTTGGACAACTCTGGCAAAACTTTGGCACAACTCTTGCACAATTCTGGCACAACTTTGGCACAACTCTGGCACAACTCTGGCACAGCTCTGGCACTACTCTGGCACACCTTTTGCACATTTTTGGCACAACTCTGGCACAAATCTGGCGCAACTCTGGCATAACTCTGGCACAACTCTGCCACAACTGTGGCACATCTCTGGCACAACTCTGGCACAACTCTGGCACAACTCTGGCACAACTCTGGCACAACTCTCGCACAACTCTGGCACAACTCTGGAACAACTCTGGCACAACTCTAGCTGAGTTTTGGTACAAATTAGGCACAATTTTGGCACAACTCTGGCACAACTCTGGCTCCACTCTGGAACAACTGACGCACAACTTTGGCACAGAGCTCGCACAAATCTGGCACAACTCTGCGATAACTCTGGCACAACTCCAGCACAACCTTGGCAAAACTCTGGCACAACTTTGGCACAACTCTGGCTCAACTCTGGCACAACTCTGGCACAACACTGGCACAACTATGGCACAACTCCAGCACTACGCTGGCACAACTCTGTCACATCTCTGGCACAACTAAGGCACAACTCTGGCGCAACTCTGGCACTACTCTGGCACAAACATGGCACAAAAATGGCACAAATGTGGCTCATGTCTGGCAGAACCTTGGCACAACTCTGGCACATCTTTGGCACAAATCTGGCACAAATCTGGCTCAACTCTAGCACAACTTTGGCACAAATATGGCACAACTCTGGCAAAAGTCTTGCACAACTCTGGCACAACTCTGGCTCAACTTTGGCACACCACTGGCACAACTCTGGCACTACTCTGGCACAACTATGGCACAATTATGGCACAACTATTGCACAAGTCTGGCACAACTCTCGCACACCTCTGGCACAATTCTGGCACAACGCTGGCACAACTCTGGAACAACTCTGGCACAACTCAAACACAACTCTGGCACAATATGGCACAACTTTGGAACAACTCTTGCACTACTCTGGCACAACTATGGCACAACTGTGGCTTATGTCTGGCACAACTCTGGTACAACTCTGGTGTAACTCTGGCACAACTCTGGCCCATCTGTGGCACAACTCTAGCTCAACTCTTGTACAACTCTTGCAAAACTCCGGCACAACTATGGCACAACTCTGGCACAACTTTGGCACAACTCTGACACCTCTGGCACAACCCTGGCACAACTCTAGCACAACTCTAGCACTACTTTGGCAGAACTCTAGCACAACTTTGGCATAACTCTGGCACAACTCTGGCACAACTGTGGCACTACTCTGGCACAACTCTGGCAGAACTCTGGCACATCTCTGGCACAACTCTGGCACAACTCTGGCATTACTATGGTACAAATATGGCGCAACTTTGGCACAGCTATGGCACAACTCTGGAACAACTCTGGCACAACTCTGGCACAACTCTGGCACAACTCTGGCACAACTCTGGCACAACTCTGGAACAACTCTGGCACAACTCTGGCACAACTCTGGCACAACTCTGGCACAACTCTGTCACAACTCTTGCACAACTCTGGCACAACTCTGGCACAACTCTGGCCGAACTCTGGCATAACTCTAGCAGGATCTTGGCACAACTTTGGCACAACTTTGGCACAACTTTGGCACAACTCTGTCTCCACTTCGGAACAATTGTGGCACAACTTTGGCACAAATCTGTAACAACTCTGGCACAACTCTGCCACAACTCTGGCACAACTTCGGCACAACGTTCGCACGACTCTTGCACAACTTTGGCACAACTCTGGCTCAGCTCTGGCACAACTCTGGCAGAACTCTGGCACTACTCTGGCACAAATATGGGACAGCTGTGGCACAACGGTGGCTCATGTCTGGCACAACTCTGGCACAACTCTGGCACAACTCTGGCACAACTCTGGCACAACTTTTGGACAAGTCTGGAAAAACTTTGGCATGTCTCTTGCACAATTCTGGCACAACTCTGGCACAAATCTGGCACAACTCTGGCAAAACTCTGGCACAACTCTGGCACAACTCTGGCACAACTCTGGCACTACTTTGGCACAACTCTGGCACAACTCTGGCACAACTCTGGCACAACTCTGGCACAACTCTGGCACAACTCTGGAACAACTCTGGCACAACCGATGCACAACTGATGCAGAATTTTCGCACAACTCTGGCACAACTCTGGCTCCACTCTGGGACAACTATGGCACAACCCTGGCTAAACTCTGGCACTACTTTGGCACAAACATGGCACAACTGAAGCACAACTTTGGCACAACGCCGGCACAAGTCTGGCACAACTCTGCAATAACTCTGGCACAACTCCGGCACAACCTTGGCACAACTCTGGCACAACTTTGGCACAACTTTGGCTCAACTCTGGCAGAATTCTGGCACAACACTGGCACAACTCTGGCACAACTCTAGCACAACTCTGGCACAACTCTGGCACATCTCTGGGACAACTATGGCACAACTCTGGCTATACTCTGGCACTACTCTGCCACAAAAATGGCACAACTATGGCAAAAATGTGGCTCGTGTCTGGCACAACTCTGGCACAACTCTGGCACATCTTTGAGACAAATCGAACACAAATCTGGCTCAACTCTAACACAACTCTGGCAAAAATGTGGCACAACTCTGACACAACTCTGGCATTGCTCAGGCACAAGTCTGGCTCAACTTTGGCACACCTCTGGCACAACTCTGGCACTACTCTGACACAACTACGGCACAACAATGGCAAAACTATGGCACAACTCTGGCACAACTCTTGCACAACTCTGGCACAATTCTGGCACAACGCTGGCACAACTCTGGAAAAACTCTGGCACAACTCTTGAACAACTCTGGCACAATATGGCACAGTTCTGGAAGACCTCTTGCACTACTCTGGCACAACTATGGCACAACTGTGGCTCATGTCTGGCACAATTCTGGTACAACTCTGGTGTACCTCTGGCACAACTCTGGCCCAACTTTGGCACAACTCTAGCTCAACTCTTGTACAACTCTGGCACAACTCTGGCACAACTCTGGCATAACCCTTGCACGACTCTGGCTCAACTCTGGCACAACTCTGCCACAGCTCTGGCACTACTCTGGCACAACTATGGTACAACCTAGGCACAACTCTTGCACAATTCTGGCACAACTCTGCCACACCACTGGCACAACTGTGGTACAAATCAGGCACAACTCTGGCACAACTGTGGCACGACTCTGGCACAACTCTGGCACAACTCTGGCACAACTTTGGCACAAGTCTGGACAACTCTGGCTCAACTCTGGCACAACTGTGGCACAACTGTGGCACAACTCTGGCACAACTCTGGCACTACTCTTGCACACCTATGGCACAACTCTGGAACAACTCTAGCACAACTATGGCACAACTATGGCACAACGATGGCACAACTTTGGCACAACTCTGGCACTACTCTGGCACAACTCTAGCAGAACTCAGGCACAACTCTGGCACAACTCTGGCACAACTCTGGCTGAACTATGGCACAGGTATGGCACAACAATGGCACAACTCTGGTACAACTCTGGCACAACTCTGGCACAACACTGGCACAATTCAGGCACAGCTCTGGCACAACTCTTAAACAACTCTGGCACAACTCTGGCACAACTCTGGTACAACTGTGGCACAACTATGGCTCGTGTCTGGCACAACTATAGCACAACTCAGGCATCACTCTGGCACAACTCTGGCACAACTCTCGCACAACTGTGGCACAACTCTGGCACGACTGTTCCAGAACTCTGGCACATCTCTGGCACAACTCTCCCACAACTTTGGCACAACTGTGGCACAACTCTGGCTCAACTCTGGCACAACTTTGGCACAACTCTGGCACAACTCTGGCACAACTCCGAAACTACTCTGGCACTACCCTGGCACAACTATGGAACAACTCTGGCACAACTCTGGCACAACACTGGCACAACTCTGGCACTACTCTGGCACAACTCTTGCAAAACTCTGGCACAATTCTGGCACACCTTTGGCACAGCTGTGGCTCAACTCTGGCTCAACTCTGGCACATCTGTGGCACAACTCTTGCACAACTCTGGCACGACTATAGCACAGTTATGCGACAACTCTGGAACAACTCTGGCACACTTGTGGCACAACTCTGGCACAGTATTGGCACAACTCTGGCACAACGCTGGCTCAACTCAGGCACAGCTCTGGCACAACTCTGGCACCTTTTACTACAACTCTGGCACTACTCTGCCACAACTCTGGCACAACTCTGGCACTACTCTGGCACAAGTCTGGCACAACTCTGGCACAACTCTGGCACAGCTTTGGCACAACTCTAGCGAAACTCTGGCTCAACTCTGGCACAACTGTGGCACAATTTTGGCAAACCTAAGGCACAACTCTGGCACAATCTGGCACAGCTCTAGCACAATTCCGGCACAACTCTGGCACAACTCTGGGAGAAATCTGGCACAACTCTGGCTCAACTTTTGCACAACTGTGGCACAACGCTGGATCAACTATGGCACAACTCTGGCATAACTCTCGCACAACTCCAGCACAACTCTGGCACAACTCTGGCACAATGCTGGCACAACTCTCGCAGTACTCTGGCACAACTCTGGGACGACTCTGGTGAAACTCTGGCACAATTATGGGACACCTCTGGCACAACGCTGGCACAACAATCGCAGTAGTCTGGCACTACCCTGGCACAACTCTTGCACAACTCTGGCACAACTGTGGCACAACTCTGGCACTACTGTGGCACAACTCTGGCACAACTCTAGCACAACTCTGGCACAACTTTGGTACAACTCTGGCAAGACCTTGGCTCAACTCTCGCACAACTCTGGCACAACTTTGTTCAACTCTGGCACAACTCTGGCACAACTCTAGCACCACTCTGGCACAACTCTGGCACAAATCTGGCACAATTCTGGCACACCTTTGGCACCACTCTGGCACAACTCTGGCCCAACTCTGGCACAACTGTGGCACAATTCTGGCACAAATCTGGCACAACTCTGGCACAACTCTAGCACAACTCTGGCACAACTCAGGCACAACTGTGGCACAACTCTGGCACAATGGTGGCACAACTCTGGCACAGCATTGGCACAACTCTGGCACAACGCTGGCACATCTCAGGCTGACCTCTGGCACAACTCTGGCACGTATCTCGCACAATTCTGGCAGTTCTCTGGCACAACTCTGGACCAACTCTGGCACTACTCTGGCACAAGTCTGGCACAACTCTGGCACAACTCTGGAACAACTTTGGCACAACTCTAGCGCACCTCTGGCTCAGCTCTGGCACAACTGTGGCATAACTCTGGCCCACCTATGGCACAGCTCTGGCACGACTCTGGCACAACTCTGGCACAAGTCTGGCACAACTCTGGCACAACTCTGGCAGAACTCTGGCACACCTCTGGCACAACTTTAGCACACCTGTGGCACAACGCTGGCTCAACTCTGGCACAACCCTGGCAGAACTCTCGCACAACCCTGGCACAACTCTGGCACAACTCTGGCACAACCCTGGCACAACTCTCGCAGTACTCCGGCACAACTCTGACACAACTCTGGCACAACTCTGGCACAGCTATGGCAAAATTCTGGCAAAACCCTGGCACAACTCTGACACAATTCTGGCACAACTCTGGCACAATTCTGGCACAACCCTGGCATAACTCTGAAACAACTATGGCACGACTCTGGCACAAATCTGGCACAACTCTGGCAAACCTCTGGTACAACTTTGGCATTACTATTGCTCAACCATGGCACAACTCTGGCACAACTGTGGGTCATGTCTGGCATAACTCTGGCACAACTCTGGCACAACTCTGGCACAACTCTCGCACAACTCTGGCACAACTCAAGCACAACTCTGGCACAACAATGGCACAACTCTGGCACAACTATGGCACAACTCTGGCACTACTTTGGCACAACTCTGGCACAACTCTGGCACAACTCTGGCTCACCTCTAGCACAACGCTGGCAGAACTATGGCACAGTTATGGCACAACTATGGAACAACTCTGGTACAACTCTTTCACAACTCTGGCATAACTCTGGCACAACTCTGGCACAACCGTGGCACATGTCTGGCACAACTCTGGCACAACCCTGAAACAACTCTGGCACAACTCTGGCACAACCCTGGCACAACTCTGGCAGACTTCTGGCACTATTCTGGCACAACTCTGGAACAATTCTGCCACAACTCTGGCACAACTCTGGCACAACCCTGGAACAACTCTGGCACAACTGTGGCACAACTGTGGCACAATTCTGGCAAAACTCTGTCACAACTTTGGCACAACTCTGGCACAACGCTGGTACAACTCTGGCTCAACTCTGGCACAACTCTGGCAAATCTCTGGCACAACTCTGGCTTA
The DNA here is from genome assembly GCA_023375785.1 of Penium margaritaceum. Lineage (NCBI taxonomy): Eukaryota > Viridiplantae > Streptophyta > Zygnematophyceae > Desmidiales > Peniaceae > Penium > Penium margaritaceum. Next base: position 241,257 of record SZWC01000044.1, on the reverse strand, counting down.
ACTCTGGCACTACTCTGACACGACTCTGGGACAACTGTGGCACAACTCTGGCACAATTGTGGCACAACTCTGGCACAACATTGGCACAACTCTGGCACATTGCTGGCTCAACTCAGGCTGAACTCTGGCACAACTCTGGCACATCTCTGGCACAGTTCTGGCTCTACTCTGGCACAACTCTGGCAGTACTCTGGCACAATTCTGGCACAAGTCTGGCACAACTGTGGCACAGCTTTGGCACAACTCTAGCGCAACTCTGGCTCAACTCTGGCACCACTGTGGCACAACACTGGCACACTTATTGCACAACTCTGGCACGACTGTGGCACAACACTGGTACAAATCTGGCATTCCTCTAGCACAACTCTTGCAGAACTCTGGCACACCTCTGGCACAACTCTGGCACAACTGTGGCACAACTGTGGCACAATGCCGGCTCATCTCTGGCACAACTCTTGCACAGCTCTCACACAACTCTGGCACAACTCTGGTACAACTCTGGCAAAAGGCTGGGACAACTCTCGCAGTACTCTGGCACAACTCTGGCACAACTCTGGCGCAACTCTGGCACAACTATGGCAAAACTCTGGCACAATTCTGGCACAACTCTGGCGAAACTCTGGCACAACTCTGCCACAACTCCGGCACAATTCTCGCACAACTCTGGCACAAATCAGAAACAATTCTGGCACAACTCTGGCACAACTCTGGCACACAACTCTGGCACATTTCTGGCAGTACTCTGGCCCCACTATGGCACAACTGTGGCACAACTGTGGCTCATGTCTGGCACAACTCTGGCACAACTCTGGCATAACTCTGGCACAACTGACGCACCGGTGCATGATCGGCCGGAGCTCCGGGGCGCTCCATTGTCCTAGGGCACCCGGGCGTCCTGACCTCTTCTCCGACCTCTTCTCCTTGTTCATGCTGACGTCTCCTTGCTGCTCCTGGTCTGTCTGAAGATCGGGCAGGTCGATGTTCCGCCGGAGGTGGAAGAGGGTGGACTGGTAGGTTTAGTTTTCGTGGGGCTGGGGATCGTGGTGCTGTCGGTAGCAGTTGGTCTTTCAAGACGTACCATTGAGGCGTCACCGCTAATACCTCATTCACCATTGCCAGCACCTTTCTTTTCACGCCAGGAACGTCCCTGTTCCATAGCGCCCTCATGGCCAAGACCGCTCTACGAGCCATCACTCCCTCATGTCCAGGCAATGCCACCGCATTGCGGTAGAGTTATTCTACTGGGTGGGAATCTGCATATGGGCGTGGTGCCGTCCGATCCTCCACGTCCTGACCTCCTTCTCTTCGCTGCTTCTGATCCTGTGTCCGGGCCTCGAGGAGTCGTAGCCTTGCCACGCATTTCTCACAATGATGTCCCACCCCTGGCAGCATTTGTCCACATGGGCGGTGGAGTGGTTGGTGGCATCCTTCACACCACTCGGTGGCGCCATTACTATCACACTCTGTGCAACTTAGGCGCCACTCCACTTCTGCTGCTCGCCGATCTTCCTTTCCCCATTCCCTCTTCTCCTTCCGCATCCTCTCCTTCAGTTGTGGAGCACAGGCCGGACAGACATGCACTACTTTTAGCTACAGTAGCTCCTCCCCCCCGCAGATATAGTGTAGGGCCACCATGCAATTGAAGCAACACTTCTTTTGCGTCCTCACCGCCCGCTTGCACTTTCCACACTCCTTCGTCTCTTCAACCCCATGCGTACTTGGCCCGACAGCCTGTCCATCCTTCCTGTCGCCCTCTTGCTCTTCTTCCATCAGCCTCCGGATGCAATATTTGCAATGCTGTCCCAACCCCGGAATCTTTGTCCCGCACTTGGGATGGAGTGATACTTTGCATTCATAACACCAGCTTGCTTCCATGCGGTCATGTGGGTCTCTGCAGACTTGACATCTTTCAATCCACCGCTTGGGGGCGGGCTTGTTCTTCCTTCTGTCCTCTTTGTCCGCCTTCTGGTGCATGAGAGGTGCACACTTTTTGCATCCAACCACTTTTTGGCGGGTCCGTATCTTTGGGTCCTGGCAGGCTGCATGCACAGGATGCCTGCACACAAAGCAACGAAATAAAGTGGTGGCATTCATAGGCTCTTCACAGTTGCCGCATGGCTCCTTCTCGTCTTGCGCTACACGGGATTTCCAGGGTGTAGCTCCAATGCCCAGGCGGGCTCTCTCCTCCTCCCTCTCTTTCTGTAGTTCCTCTTCACTGTCTATCCCCATGTTCTCCTTCAAAGTCGTTGCACAGGCCTCACACATCTTCATGTCGTGCATGATGTCGAGATCCACGTCATAGCATGCCAAATGGAGGCTGGTCCTACATCCTTCACATACCACCTCCCCTTTTTCCGTGACCGGTTGTTTGCAGGTTGCACGGAGTTAGAGCATCGCATGCTCCTCTCCCTCCTCTTCATCCTGGTCATCCACCTCAATGCTTACTTCAAGCTCTTCGTGCCAACGCTCCTTTTCTCTCTGCGCTAGTGGTTGCTGTCCAAGCCCCACTAGTGCTTCCAGCCGAGAACTGGTTGGCCACAGGGACTTGTCATCAGGGGGGAGTGGCTCCCATTTTATAGGAGGGGCATGGAGCAGACTTTAGTGTTCTTCGTGCACTGGTGGAGGCGCCCTTTCCTCTCCTTGTGTCTCCCGTCCCCTCCGTTGCTTCCTTTCCCCCGTGCGAGTCACCCGGGGCCCCTTTCGTTACTTCTTCTGTTGCTCCTCCGATGGTTCCTCATTTATGACTGCTGCTGCTGGTAGAGCCGGTGACTCAAGCGCCACGCCAAATGCAGCTGCCGCAGGTGGCAGCAACTCTTGTGCCCGCTGCCATGCTGTTGCTGTTGATGGTGCTGGCGGCTTGGGCGCTGCGCCGAGTGCAGCTGCCGCATGTGGCAACACCTCTTGTGCCCACTGCTCTGCTACTGCTCCTGGTGGTGCTGGCGGTTCAGGTGCTGCACCGGGTGCAGCTACCGCAAATAGCAATACCTCTTGTACCCGCTACTCTATAGCTACTGCTGATGGTGCTGGGGGCTTGGGTGCCGCGCCGGGTGCAAGTGCCGTAGGTGGCAGCATGTCTTATGCCTGCTGCTGTGCTGCTGCTACAGGTGGCGCTTGCGCCTCAGGCGCCGCGCCGGGTGTAACTGCCGCAGTTGGCAGCACCTCCTGTGCCCGCTGCTCTGCTGCTATTGTTGGTGGCGCTAGCAGCTCAGGCGCCACAACGGGTGTAGCTGCCGTAGATGGCAGCACCTCCTGTGCCCACTGCTCTGCTCCTACTGTGATGGCACTGGCGGCTTGGGCGCCGCGCCGGGTGCAACTGCCACAGTGGGAGCATGTCTTGTGCCCGCTACTCTGCTGCTGCTATTGGTGGCGCTGGCGGCTCCGGCACCATGCCGGGTGCAACTACCGCAAGTGGCAGCACCTCCTGTGCCCACTACTCTACTGGTGGTGCTGGTGGCGATTGCGGCTCGGGCGCCGCGCCTGGTACAACTGCTGCAAGTGTCATCACCTCCTATGTTCGCTTCTCTGCTGCTACTATTGATGGCACTAGCGGCTCGGGCGCCACGCCAAATGCAACTACAGTAGGTGGCAGCACCTCCTGTGCCCGCTGCTCTACTGCTACTGCTGGTGGCGCCGGCGGCTCAGGCACTGCGCCAGGTGCTGCTACTGCAGATGGCAGCACCTCCTATGCTCGGTGCTCTGTTGCTACTGTTGGTGGCGCTGGCGGCTCGGGCGCCGCGCCGGGTGCAACTGCTGCAAGTGGCACTACCTCTTGTGCCCGCTGCTGTGCTGCTGCTGCTGGTGGCATTGGCGGCTCGGGCGCCGCGTCGGGTAAATCTGCCGCAGGTGGCAGCACCTCCTGTGTCCGCTACTCTACTGCTGCCACTGGTGGCGCGGTGGCTCGGGCGTCGCGCCGGGTGCAACTGCTGCACGTGGCAACACCTCCTGTGCCTGCTGCTTTGTTGTTCAGCTGATGGCGCTGGCGGCTTGAGCGCTGCGCCGGGTGCAACTGTTGCAGGTGGAAGCACCTCATGTGCCCGCTGCTCTGCTGCTGCTGCTTGTGGCACCGGCGGCTCAGACGCCGTGCTAGATGCAGCTTTTGTAGATGGAAACACATCCTGTGCTCGCTGCTGTACTGCTGCTGTTGGTGACTCCGGCGGCTCAGGCGCTACGCAAGGTGTAGCTGCATTGGTGGCTGCGCCTCCCGTTCCTGCTGCTGCTGGGGTTTTCCGGACCACACTCCTGACAATATTACGGCCAACATCAACAAATTCAGACTATGTTGATGTGCCGCCGATGTAGGTTGATCATCCGTCGTGCGAGGGATAATTCCAGCATCTTGCCGCCTTGCCCGCTTTCGTTGTGTAGCTGTTGTTGTCGCATCGGGTGTTGCGCCGAGGCTCGAGTGTACCTGCTTTGAGTGAGGCTGCCTTGGGACGTCAGACGCTTTGTTTGGGATGGTCTTGCGAGAAGGCGTTTGTCGTTGGACTTGTGTTCTGATCCCTGATGAGGACTCCTCAGTGCTCCTCATCCGCCGGATAGGGAGCTTTTCTTTCCTTGTCCCATGTCGCTTCTTACTGATGCCTTCTATTTTCGTCGCGGCATGTTCTGCCTCTTCTCCCGCTGCCCTTTCCTGCTTCTCTTGTTGTTGTGATGTTGCGCTCGTCCCGGCTCCTTGCTCGTGTACTTGTTTATCTTGTTGTGCCGGGGGTGTAATCCCTATACCCGACGAAACAAGCCGGGTCCCCCCGGCCGGAAATGCAGGTGTGTCGGCCACAAGGGCTGCAGTTGCGATGATGGGTTGGGAAGGGCAATGAGGGCGAGTTGGGGATTGAGGCGTCGCTGCAAACGTGGCAGCCACCTCTTCCATGTCATCGTCAGTACCGATGCGGGGCGGGTGACGTCCGGTCGCGAGTGTCTGCCAACGGAGGGGAGTTTCTCAAGTCGCTCCCGGTGCACCATGGTTTTGGAAGTGTGGCGACCCTCGAGCCACACATATACTCCGTCGACGGCCCATACCTGGTAACATTAGTCGAGGAGCGTTGCTTCATTGCGCCGCGCCTTACCCACCTCTTCCCGTTTTGGCCGCACGCCGTCACCGACCTGGAGGTCATCAAGCATGAGGCCGGCGTTGACACGGTCTACCCAACGCTGGGCTCCAATAGACCCCCGGGTGCGAGCTTCTTGTAGGAAGCGTTGGAGCCAAGCGCCCCGTTTTTTCATGAATTCCACTTCATCGGCCAATGTCAAACCCTCCTCCCGTGGCGGCACCGGCGCGTCAGGCATGAGAGGCAGAGTAGCCATGGTCCAATGTTGTTGGCCGTGACGCAGCATGTAGGGTGAGAAGCTGGTGGAAAAGTGATGTTTGATGTTGTATTCGTAGACGATGTCCTTCAGCTGCTCATCCCATTGTGCGTTGTCATCCGACAGCTTCCGCATGGTCTAGGTGATGGCCTTGTACATTCGTTCGACCTCACCTTGTGCCTCCGGCCGATATGGTGTCCCATTGTTGATTTGGATGTTGAAATAGGCCGCAACCTCCGCGAATGTGCCGGCAAAGTGCGATCCATTGTCACACTGGATGATCCTACATCTACCTCCTCTGTAGATGACTTCCTCCTTCAGAAACGCTGCAACATGCACTGCATCGGCCTTGGGGACAGCCCAAGCCATAACCCACTTGGTCATGTGGTCGATGCCAAGGGATCCAGTGTACATTTATGCGTTGGGTGGTGCGAAGGGGGCCATGGAAATCAATGATGACTTTCTCCATAGGTTCGCCGATACGGGCGCACATGAAGCGGGGCTGGTGGATGCGTTGGCGAGGGTGGTGGCAGATGTAAGTTCCACACGTGGCAATGACTTCTCCAATGTGCTTCTTTAATCCCACCCAGTACACATGATGGACTAGAGTCTTGTATATAGTGGCGGATCGTGCGTGCATTCGTTCATGCTCTTGCATGATCAGCTTGTCTCGCAAGGTTAACGGTGTACACCAGCGTAGTGGGTATGCGTTGTCCTCGCGTCGCCAGAGCCGTCCCTGTAGCCACACATACTTGTCAAGGGTGGCCTTGGCATCGGAGCAAATGTGGGCATCCGGGTAAGTTTCCACCATGGTGCGGCTACGAGATAGGATTTGGGCTTGCGTCCAATCAGACCATTCATACGTTTTGATCACTGGCTCCTGTTGCCAGTGCTGCAGGTCGCCTCCCGGTGCCAGAGCCAAGAGGCGACATCGCAGCTCTTCAAATGACTCCTGTGGTAAAGGTGCTCCACCTGCAGACTCAGCCTGATGCTGCTCCTTACCCGCCTCAAGCAGGAGGGCGTCGGTTCATGTACGTTTGGAGGAACTCCGCGTGACGGCTGGGTCCGCTGTGCCCGTGGAAGTCATTGTATCGGGGCGCCGGATGCGGGATGAAGTACCCCGCACCGTGGCTGTGGGTACGGCAGGTGCTGCATCATCAGCAGGCGTGCTGGCTCCAGCGGGGTGAGTTTCTGCAGGCGTCGACTCGGGGATGGCCGGTGGATTCTCCACCGGAGGTAGCGTCGCTCCTGCTGCGGGGGGGCGCTTCCAAGAGAGGAGGGCGAGTCGCTGCACGTCCTTCTCCGCCTCGGGAAGACGGATGATTCGGCGGCGGCACTGTGGCCTGGGATGCCCATGACGCGAGAGCAGTAAGGGAAGGGGAAGGAGAGGGGGGGTGGGGAAGAGGGCCAAAGACTGGCAGCGCGATGAGGGTCTCGCGGCGGTCAGGACAAAAGGGAGGTAGAGGAGCAACAGGGGAAGAAGGTGCCTGTCCCAACGCAAGCGACGCCGTCGCCAGAAAGGTGTCTGTCGTATGGAAGGATGGTACGGGCCGAGGGCGCGTCGGGCTCATGCCATCGTCCACTCGGGTTGGCGACGAGGGAGGAGGGGGAACGGACGCCAAAGGCGGGATGGCAGGTGATGGTGGCTGATTTGCGGAGGATAGCTCCTCGCGGTCACAAAGCAATCCCTTGCTGGTGGTGCTCGAAGTGGACGCCCGGGATGGGGAACTAAGTCGCTACCGGTGAAGCCAGCGCATGAACACCCGTAGTGCCATTCCATTGTGAGGGTTGGTCGTTCGTGCTGGGAAGATGCGTGTGAGGCGCGCATGATCTCGCAGATTAGCTTCCACATGGCGGTAGGAGACCCGCAGCATGACTCCACGGCGAGCAAAAGCATGCAGGTTTGTAGGGAGAGGATTCTGCTGGCACCGCTGCACCATCCAATCAAGGAGGCAGCGGAAGGCGCGTGCTCAATGGCCAAGAGAGAGATCGAGAGGATAAAGGAAACGGAGAAAGTCATGATGATGCATATTGAAGCTTGTCGTTAGGAATGGAAGAAGGCCGGGCTGGATGCGTTCTCGGTGGTCGGGGGTCATTGTTCAGTGCAAGAAGCAGCGGAAGGCCGCCGGGCGGGCGGCTGTAGAAAAGTCCAGTGGGTAGAGGTGTCACAGTTGTTCGAGGTGTTCCCCCCACTCATCCTCCAGCCTCTGCACGGCATCGGTGATGAACGCGCGGGTCACATCCCCGATTAACTGTTGTTGCAGGCATCGCTTGCGCTCATCAATGAGTTGGTTAGCTTGGTCAACCAACATGCAGATGGTTCGATTTTGCTGGGAGACGTCCTCACGGAGGGCTAGAACCCTCGCCCGTTGTTGCGTCATGTCCTGCAATCTTGCTCGGACGCCTGTCCACTCTTCCTCACACTCAGTCCGTAGCTGCCGTAGGTCTGAAAGTTGTGCCTCAAGCTGTTGCGGTTCTGAGGTAAAACGAGTCACCTATGCACGCGTCACCCTGAGGCTTCGCCCCAGTTCTGCGCGTTGGTCAATTAGACGTTGTCCTTAACTGTGGGCGGGTCATCCCCTCTGTTTGCATCCTCGTTCCACGCATCTTGTAGGCCTCGCACCTCCCAAAGCCTTGCTTGGATAGTTGATACTTGTGTCGCTTGTTGTTGGATACGCTGTTAGATGTCAATGCAGGCAGATTCGCACGCAGAGAGGGCAGTCCTAACTTGCACCAGGTTGGCAACAGAACTGCGCACATGGTCCGCATACGATCTCAGCCATGTCGTGTGTCGCTCCCAGAGCCTCTCCACTCTTCTCGCCCATGTTCGATTCTGAGTGATATGGTGTGCAAAAGCCTGCAACAGTGCTTCGCGGCCGTGGGGGTCAGGTACCGCCGGTGAAGGTGGGGGTGCCGGGCAGGGGTCGCCCATGCCCGAGTTTGTGAGAAGGTCTGCCGCTTTCGCCATGGTGAGAAAAGCTGCAAGGGCATGGGCTTCCAACGCAGGGATAGCACCCGCTTGCACCGTGCTGTCCGCGAGTTTGTACTCATATCGTGCCCAGGCAGGGCTGGCCATCTCCGGCGTGGCATTGGCGGTGTTCATCTATCGTCGTTCTTGCATAACAGTCTCGTGAGTTGTCTGTTCTGGGTCGTCCAAGGCTGTGTCTGTCTCCCTCATGGATCGTCGGTTCTGTAAACGGCGTGAACCGCGTGAACAAGGATTTGAGGGTTGCCGTCGAGATCCTTGAATCGGTGCCCGGACACTTTGGGTTGGCCGAGCGGGATGGGCGTGCCGCCGTGGTTATCGGAGAGCGAGGGGTATGTCAAGCTCCATGTCGTGTTGATGCGTAAGAGAATTACCTCGGATCCCCATTCATTGTGTGGCGATGTGTTCCCCTAGGAGAATGATGTCCTCCGAGGTTTGTGCCGTCGCCTGCATGTGGTGCGCCATGCAAGCAAGCGCTCCTGTCGGATACGGTAGATGATCCTCCGGAGAATCGCTGCTGTCTATGGATGACGCTGGTGCGTCGGCGACGAGCCTCGTGAAGCGTGCGCCGGTGGATTGATCGTCTGCATGCGTTGAGCGGCTGGGGGAGGGGGTCTGCCCCATCAGTAATCGATCATGCCGCTCAGGTGACACTCCCATTGCTTTGAAGTGGAGCGGAACGTACGATGGCGCCCCGTCATCATCATGGAGGGACATGCATTTGCCCCCTAGTAAAATGATCATGTCGCATGCCGTCAACCAGTCGTTCGCAAAGAGGACATCATACGTAGAGGTTTCACACACTTGTACCGGCAAGCCCCGGTGGATATGTCCAACCTGAAGGGGAAAAGGATCAATTTGACCCTAAGGTTGGGTGATCTCTCCTCCCGCGGTGCCAAAGCACAGATCGACAGCTCGAATGAGGTTCGACCAATTAAACCGCCGGATGACGCACATGGTGACTGTGGTATGCGTTGCACTAGTATCCACGACGACGATGAATTTTATGCCAACCATCCAGACAGAGCATGAGACAACTGTATAGGTGTACTCCGGCATAGGTTGACGGCACAGCGTCATGGGTCGTCATGCAAGAGCTCCCGCCTCGATGATCTCGTGGATAGTCCGTCGGGTCCCGTTGACGTGATCCCTCATTATGCGGTGACCTGGCGACTCGAGCCAACAGTTGACTCTCCAGCCGGATAATGCCACCGCGGCATTAATTTCCTCAAAGAACATCTCGTGCTTTGTAATTTGCCCTGAGAGATGGGTAAGGACCTCCATCCAGGGAAACGCGAGGTGAGTTCGATCGAAGAATTGCCGGATGGCGTTTGCCGCTAATGAACAGACCGTGCCTGTTGGCAGCGGCGCCACAACTGGTGGGGTGCGCACTGTGGGTGTAGGAGTGGAGTCGCGTCTCGTGTGGCGAAGCCAATCCCCATATTCCTTGTGCGTCCACCCAGGCGCATCTCTGAAGAGGTCAGTCTTGCGTCGCACATTGATGTGGCCCATGTCAACATCATGTTGAGGAAAGCCGTCAAGAGGGTATGTCCAGCGGTACTCTTCAGCGGTGAGATCACGTGCTTGACCCTGAATCAGAACAGTCTTGTCAGAAGAGGTCTCAAGCGAAAGTGGGCCATTTCCGTATGATGGTATTTTGAGGGAGCCACGGTCTTTCCATCCTTTCCGTGGTAACCGGATAAGGGCATCTGCGTTGGGATTTGCAAATGCTGGCTGGTACTTTATTGTGAGGTTGTATCCTTGAAGAAGCAGGGCCCATTTGCCAAGGATTCTTTCATGATTCTACGTAGTGAGCAGCCATTGGAGGGCATGATGATCCGTCAGGATGGTGAAGGGTTTGCCATTCTTGACGTAATCTTGGTAGAATTGGGTAGCCCACAGCACCGCCAGACATTCTCCTTTCACCAGAGAGTGCTTAGCCTCTGTATCGTTGAGTGCACGGCTGCCATAGCAAACCACCCTCATCATGCCGTCGTCTACTCGTTGAGATAGGATGGCCCCAATGCCTTCCTGTGAGACGTCTGTCGTGATGACGAAGGGTATGTTGAAATTTGGCAATTCTAACATCGGGGCTATGATGAGGCGGTGCTTGATCTCAACCCATGCAAGCTGACATGCTTCTGTCCATTCAAATGGTTCATCCTGATGGGTAAGGCACTGCAATGGACGAACAATCTTCGCGTGGTCACGGACAAATGTGCAGTAGAAGCTGACAAACCCCAGGAAGATCTTGACCTGGGATGAGGTGATCGGGCGTTTCCAATCACGGATGGCTGCGATCTTGTCTGGGTCTGTGGATATTCCCTGTGCATTTATGATGAATCCCAGGAATTCCACGCTGTCTACCCCGATGACACACTTGGCAGCCTTCAATCAAAGGTTCGCGGAATGTAGGGCTGAGAACAAAGCGTCGAGTGAAGCCATTAGCTCTTGGAAGCTAAATGCAGCGACCATGACGTCATCTACATAGCAGCATGCATTGGGAACATCACACAACACCTGGTCCATCACACGTTGAAACGTAACACTGGTGTTGCGTAGCCCAAAGGGCATACGGGTGAAGGCATACAACCCGTCCGGAGTGATGAAAGTCGTTTTCAGTATTGAGTTGCGATCCATGGGGATGGTATGAAAGGCCGATTTGACGTCGAGCTTGGCGAACCAACTCTTCCCGCGTTGGCGTTCTTGGATGTCAACAATCAGTGGCATATGATATGCATCCTCAACAGTGACCTTGTCGAGGTCACAGAAGTCAACACATAACCGTTTTGTGCCATCCGGCTTCCCCACAATCACCAAATTGGAGCGCCATGGGCTTTCCACCTCAACGATCACACCGTGTTCTTTGAGTTCACATAGGCCTTCGTTGATGATGTCCTTCTGGTCCTGGAGCAGACGTCGAGCTTTTTGCTTATGTGATGGCACGTCTCCTGTGTCAATGACATGGACCGTGTCGACCGCTCCGATCTTGGCTGACTTGCTTGCAAATACTTCTTCGTGGTACGTGAGGAGCTCCTTCACCTCCTACTTCTGTCCCTCCGTCATGCGCCTGTGAAGCATGTGGTTCCAACGTTGGGAGTGTGGAACCGTTGGTGGTGGTGGTTCTTTGTCACCCACCAGACTAGCTCCAAGATCAGGATCTGGATCCCAATAGTCATAGACTTGCAAGTTGAAGTTGCGAGAGCCGCTTGGTGAGATGTTAAGGGCATTTGACTGACATGGAGGAGGCTCATTGTTGAGGCGCAGCCAACCGATGTCACTCATCGGTTCATCATCTGAGTCGTGTGAGCTGACATCTTCACAGAGGGCAATGTCGTTGTCACGCACCAGCATTTTGCCTTTGCATTTAGCCTCTTTGGCAGGATCATCTGGAATCGTTAGTTGCATTGCCACTGGTACAGGTGAGCCATTCGAGAGCGAAGGAGGGCCAGGATGGGCAAAGATGGTTGGCACCCTGCCAGAGTCATTGGAGTGGCTGCTGGTCGTGGGAAAGAACAACCACGTTGGGGATTTCACCGATAGTCTGGGTATTAGCCCCATCGGAAGATGAGATCGATCATCCGTCGGAGCGGCTTGTGCTCGTTCAGGGCACGATTGCTCTGGCGTCAGCATGCTGTCTACCGCTTGTTCCTCCTCGGCTTGTAATGATGTATCGGGCAGAACATCGTGCTTTGGAAACGCCAGGACAGAGTTCCTGGCAGCGTGGTCCTCAGCGCAGGCTTCCTCCAATGAGAAGGGATGACCAAACTTTGTGGGCATAGATGTCCTTGGTCCCACGATCAAGGTCGTGCAGGTAGTATAACCCGATGAGGTCAGCTGCATGACTCCTTCCGCATGAAACAAAGCAGCTTGTCAAGGAACGAGATAATCTGTTCCCAGCGGGACATCATAGGTACGGGCCACCGTGACTTGCATTTGTACAGCTTCATGGATGAGACCCACTTGTAGGGGAAGGTCATGTACGATGCCATGCCCCGCATCTATGCCGCCGGATGCATTCGTGAACACCTTGCTCGTTGGTTGTATTTTGTAGTGCCAGCCAACCGCTTGCGGAACTTGAAGCGTTACTGTGGTGTGGGTAGCACCAAGGTCAATGATTGCGAGGAACTTCTTGCCGCATATCCACACAAAGCAGCTGGTTACTTCGTGGTGGGGAGCCTGTGTCCTCGGTGGTGCCGGGCGCATGGGCCGCCACCCCCATGTATCGGGTTTGGCCCTAATGGCTAGCCTGCTGAGTCGGTCATGTGGAGTCTGGGTGCAGGTAAGGCGAATGCCAGCTAGTCTAAGCTTCTCTGCGTACTCATGCAGAACCACTGCAAAGTCAAAGAGATTAGCGGGGTTTCATTCTAAGTACTCTCCCTGTGATACCTCCTGAAAGGGCCGGTGGAAGGAGGTCATGACACCCGCCTTGGGCTCGTCACGTGCCGTAGGTTCAAAGATCACCCTCTGGCGATGCGATGGTGTGGGACCCCTCGGGGGACGAGTACGCGGCTCGGGCGGAGACTGCGGGGACACTGCTTTTATCTGACTTGGTAGACGTGTTGAGCGCGCTTCGACACATGTTCGTAGGTCTGATTTGGCCCGTTCTTGTTGCTCTTTGTGTCAACGCATACGTTCATACATCTCCGCAATTGACCATCCTTCCACAGATTGCGCTTGTGCCATCGTGACCAACTCCCGCTCCGCGGCTGTTGGGGGGGGTCTCTGTGGTCTGCTCTCCCAAGCAGGGAAGTCTGAGCCTCACATTCCATGCAGGCGCCTCTGAAGTGGACGGCTGGGTGGCAGCTAGCGTCTTCCCGGTCTCCCTCTGCTGCACATATGCCTTCCATTGGGCAGGTCCATTGTCCGCCGTGCCGGAGGGCCGGCCAGTGATGTTGGGGCCTATAGCTTGCCGGGCCGCGGTGGGTCCAGCTCCAGATGATCCGCGTCCATGGTATTGTCCTCCTCGAGCTGACACAACAGGCATCGGCGTGGGATTGGGACAATCCCAGCGCCGATGGGTGAATTCTCCACATCTGTAGCGACTCCCCGGTGGATAGTTATGAGGATTCCTCATATTGGGCACAGAAGCGCCCGTTGGCATGCGAATAGTGGGCGCCACATGTTCCTTCAGGGCAAATTGTTCTCTGGCCGGCCGTCACTTAATCTCTCTGTGCTGATGTTCCACTTCCTCCTTTAAAGCGTCCAGTGTGCTGAACTGGCGGAGATCCAAAGTGTTAGCTATCGCTGGAACAAGGGAATCCCGGTAATACTCCTTGATCATGCGCAAGGGTATGTCGACACATCGCACCGAAATCTTGGTAAACTTGTCGTTATGCAGCTTGATATTCTCCCCAGTCTTCATGCGGATGGTACAAATCTGGAGCTCTGCCTCTTCTAGGCTCATCAGGTCGAAGCGCTTGGTCATTCTACTTGCCAAATCTTTAAAGTCGGTGAAAGGACATTCCTTATGCTCTGGTGTGAACCATTCCAAGGCTTTCCCTTGCAGCGCGAGGTGTACCGCTGGGACAACGTAGTCAGGAGACAACAGTCTGTAGTTGAGACAAGTGCCCAACTTGGACAGCCACATGGGCGGGTCCTCGTCTGGTTCACCCTTGAAGACGTCAAGCTTAGGGAGGGTGTAAGAAGCCTTTGTCGCTGGGTTTGGGGTCAATTCATGCGGAGCCACCATCTGCACCTGTGCCCGCGGCGGAGCCCCCCAAGTGGGATTGATATGCTTGCGCCAGGCCAACTGCCCTAGTACCAGCCGTGGAAGCGACTGCTGCCCTCCTTGATCGAGCACGTCCTGCATCGGTTCCTCCCAGTCCAGAACTTCCCATATGCTATCTTTTTGTTCTTGTCTGTACCCGTATGACGTACTGCTTGCTTCCATGAGCCACTGATCCTTGCCCAGGTCCGACCATTCCATCCGCCACTCGGGATTGCTGCTAGAGTTTTTCTGCCGCTGGCGCGGCCGACGTCCTGCCTGCTTGATGATGTGACGATTGCCACCTTGACTGCACCGGTGGTATGGTGTGCTTAGTCGATGGAATCCCCGTTGGGATTTGCATGTCTACCACGACTCGAACCTGCTTCGTAGGTCCAGCTGTGGATGAAGCATTGGGCCCTCCTTGGGTTGGGGCTTCTCGGCGGCGCGATGCAGTCAAAGGAGAGGATACCCTGCTTGCGTATTGCTGATATTGGGGTTGTTGCATGGGACCTAGGCGATACGAGGTCACGGCGGATGGGTCTTCCGGCCGAGTTCCTCTTAGCCGTTGTCCCATTGCCTCCAAGTTCCTCTCTGCCCTAAGGTGGAGAGATACCACTGTCCGAGGCCGGCCGACGGGGGTGGGCAGTGGGGCTAGAGGGGACCACCCGAGGGCGGAAGACGACAGGTTGATGCAGGGAGTGCAATGCTTGCACCAAAGGATGATCCAAGGATGCATCATCCTCCTCTGCTTGGTCCTCATGAACATCGCGCAGGTCTGCATAGTCCCTGTCGTGGATGGTGGAGGGTGAGGGTGAGGGAGTCCTTGGGTTAGAGAATTCCAGTCGCCGTGGTGCGCCTTGCGCCGGTGTCATATCCACTGCCTCGTAGATGGTTCTTCCATCTGGCGTTGTGACCTCATGAAGCAAGACGGGCCCTTCATCCGCCTCGGGTTCTTGCTCTTCGTCTGATGCATAATCTTCCACGAGCATGGACTCGCGCCGCCCATGTAGGTCGCGCGCGTCCTCTCCCTCCAGATCCCCCTGCGCTGGGTCGGCTANTGGGTTAGAGAATTCCAGTCGCCGTGGTGCGCCTTGCGCCGGTGTCATATCCACTGCCTCGTAGATGGTTCTTCCATCTGGCGTTGTGACCTCATGAAGCAAGACGGGCCCTTCATCCGCCTCGGGTTCTTGCTCTTCGTCTGATGCATAATCTTCCACGAGCATGGACTCGCGCCGCCCATGTAGGTCGCGCGCGTCCTCTCCCTCCAGATCCCCCTGCGCTGGGTCGGCTAACCGTGCTTGTCGGATGGCCTTCCACTCACGGAGTTCCTTGAGTCGCCGCAGGTGGAACTCCTCTTCCTCATCAGGGTCCAACTCGTCTTCTTCATTGTACAGCTGCGGGGACCAATCATTTGCCGAATCCCACTCAAGTTTAGGGTCAAGCCCTGGTGGGTCTTCAGGGCTCCTCTCATAGTGGCGCGTGGCGAGGGCTCGTGTCATCCTTGTTTCTTTGGAAGCACGAGACGCGTCGGGGCTCGTCCTTGCGTTGCTAATGGTATTCGTTGGATGATTTGCCGGCACAGATGCTCTATTCTTGTGCCGGGGCGCCTTTCGCTTGGTTGAAGACTCAACGGCTCTCCCCGTGAAGAACCTCGTCCCGGATTATAGACTGATCTGCGGGCATATGGCACACTCGTCACACAAAACAAGTGAGATCCACGCTCACCGCACCATTAACACTGTTATACCCTTTTTCGCCGTCGGCCAGAATCGGATCTGACAGTATGCGAGGATCAGCTTCGGTATGTGTTTCGCTCGTTCTGCGATATCCCGCGGATCCGCGCACCCTATTTTCCACTTTAGGCTTGGCTACCTTGTCTATTTTTGTTTCATCGACCGGACGACTTTCTACAATGTTCGATGGATCATTCACCGAATCAGTACTGGAAATATGTCACAAACACACAATCCTTCCTATGATTGACCAGCCTTTCTCCCTACGATGGTCTCCGCTATTTCCAAAATAGCCAATATACGTATACTTCATTCATTTACTCACTCCAATCCATCATCGAAGGTCAATCATGCACCGGACACTATGGCACTAAGAGGGAGAATTCCTTCTAATAGCTCACGATACAATGATTTGAACAATTCAAGTAATTGTGTTAATCTAAGGAAACTCACACACAGTCAGTACTTCCCCCGTACCTATGTGAGCAACACCCTACGCATCACCAGCAAAACACGCAAACCATAGGTCTCTTGTGTCGTTGGATCATCCACCGGCGCTGGTCCCCGCACAAGCACCATGCGATGCGCGGCGCCTTCGTTGCTCTCCCGTGGAGCGGCTCGACGTACTTCCAACGGCCCTCTAGTACGTCGACCTGCACGGGAAACAGCACGTGTTGAGTCCTCCTCTCGGAGCCGGGTAAGCTCCTGCTGGTACCGCCGGTATGCTCGGTACGCCTCAGCTCGCTCCTCGGCCGCCTCCGCAGCACGTCCTCCGACGTCACGCGCGACCTCCTCCCAGCTATCCACGTGGCGGGGCTCGTCGTCATGGGGAAGCCTCTGCAACCAGGGCTGTCAGAACTGCTCCACGGCTCCGCCTGCGGGATGGTGCGACCATTGCATCACTCCCAGGACCGTCCATGCACCAAGTCGATGGGGAACATTGCAACAGCTGCAGATGGCGTAGAATGCCACTGGAGAGTCTCGGGGACCGTGCCTAGAGCTGGGTGGCTGGTGTTCCCGCGGGAACTCAGGGCTAGGCCATGATGGCTCCGTGACGTGCTCCTCAGGGAGCGGCCTTCCCATCCGAGGGTGACACGCACCCACACACGCGTGCGCGCACACACACACACACGCACACACACACACACACACACACACACACACACACACACACACACACACACACACACAGACACACACACCACTATGGTAGCTTCTCTACTCTGGCTTGTCGCAAGACGGGACGCAAGTCCCACTTGATGGTCTGATTCCACCGAGGGGCAGCAATCTCTCGGCTTGGCCGGCCCCTGCAGGGCTGGCTCCNACACACACACACACACACACACACACACACACGCACACACACACACACACACACACACACACACAGACACACACACCACTATGGTAGCTTCTCTACTCTGGCTTGTCGCAAGACGGGACGCAAGTCCCACTTGATGGTCTGATTCCACCGAGGGGCAGCAATCTCTCGGCTTGGCCGGCCCCTGCAGGGCTGGCTCCCTGCACACGGGTCTGGCAAGGGCTGAACAATCGTGGTACTCCACATGGCAAACACGGCCTTGTCAGTCGGAAGCAGGATGCTGAGAGTTAGTGCTCGATGGATGTCGTGGGTGGCATCAGAAACTCGTCGTCGTCAGCAGCTTTTCTCATCAGCAGTCGTCTTCTTGTCGCTCCCCCTCCTCTTATCTCCCCCTTCGCACCGCTTTTCTGAGGTATTTTCCAGCTGCTCAGCCCCTCCCCCCCCCGCGGCTCGCACGTCAAAACACCTTTGGATAAGGCGCCTCGAGCACCGCTCCTCTCTTTGAGGTTCGGGCGCGACTCCGCTCCAATCAAGCCAGCCTTGGACCGCCCTCCGTTCCTCTCGGCCGGTCTGGTTGGTCTACATCGTCTGCCGCGATATCTTTCCTCGCGCTCCATTGCTTCCCGGAGTGGAACTGCCCTCCCCACAATTTTCTTCTCCTCGCTCAAACCATCATTGGATGATTCATCGACTTTCCCCTCCCTTTTCTTCTCCTTGAACCCAGGTCCCAGCTCCTCTGCTCATTCTCCGGTGGATGAACGAAACACTATTAACAACAACTCTGGCACAAATCTGACACAACTCTGGCACAACTCTGGCACTACTCTTGCACAACCATGGCACAACTGTGGCACACCTCTAGAACAAGTCTAGCACAACTCTGGCACAACTCTGGCATATCTCTTGCACAACTCTTGCACAACTCTAGCAAAGCTCTGGCACAACTCTGGCACAACTCTGGCACAACTCTGGCACAACTCTGCTACAACTCTGGCACAACTCTGGTACAACTCTGGCACAACTCTGGTACAACTCTGGCACAACTCTGGTACAACTCTGGCACAACTCTGGTACAACTCTGGCACAACTCTGGTACAACTCTGGCACAACTCTGGTACAACTCTGGCACAACTCTGGTACAACTCTGGCACAACTCTAGCACAACTCTGGCACAACTCTGGCATATCTCTTGCACAACTCTTGCACAACTCTAGCAAAGCTCTGGCACAACTCTGGCACAACTCTGGCACAACTCTGGCACAACTCTGCTACAACTCTGGCACAAATCTGGCACAACTCTTGCACAACTCTGGCACAACTCTGGCACAACTCTGGCACAACTCTGGAACAACTCTGGCAAAACTCTGGCACAACTCTGGCGCAACTCTGGCGCAACTCTGGCTCAACCTTGGCACATCTATGGCACAACTCAGGCACAACTCTCGCACAACTATGGCACAACTCTCGCACTACTTTGGCACAACTATGGCACAACTGTGGTCCAACTGCGGCTCATGTTTGACACAACTCTGGCACAGCTCTTGCATAACTCTGGCACAACTCTGGCATAACTCTGGCACAACTCCGGCACAACTCAAGCACAACTCTGGCAGAACTCTGGCAAAACTCTGGCACAACTCTGGCTCAACTGTGGCACAACTGTGGCACAACTCTGGCACAAATCTGGCGGAACTCTGGCAGAACTCTGGCACAATTTGGGCACAACTCTGGAAGACCTCTGGCAGAACTTTGGCTCAACTCTAGCACAACTCTGGCACAACCCTGGCGCAACTCTGGCACAACTCTGCCACAACTCTAGCACGACTCTGGCACAACTCTCGGAAAGCTCTGGCACAACTGTGGCACAACTCTGGCAGAACACTGGAACCACTCTGGCAAAACTCTGGCACAACTCTGGCACAACTCTGGCACAACTCTGGCAAAACTGTCGCACAACTGTGGCACAACTCTGGCACAACTCTGGCACAACTGTGGCCCAACTCTGGCAAAACTCTGGCACTCCTCTGGCACAACATTGACACATTTTTGGCACAACTCTGGAACAACTCTGGCGCAACTCTGGCACAACTCTGGCAGCAACTTTGGCACAACTCTGGCACAACTCTCGTACAACACTGGGACAACTCTGGCACAACTCTGGCACAACTCTGGAACAAGTCTGGCAGAACCTTGGCACAACTATGGCACAACTCTGGCACAACTGTGGCAAAACTCTGGCAAAACTCTGGCACAGCTCTGCCACAACTCTGGCACAGCTTTGGCACAACTCTGGCACAACCCTGGCCCAACACTGGCACATCTCTTACACGACTCTGGCACAACTTTGGCACAACTCTAGCACAACTTAAACACAGCTTTTGCACACCTTTGGCACAACTTTTGCATGAATCTGGCACAACTGTAGCACAACTCTGGCACAACTCTAGCACAACTTTGGCACAGCCCTGGGACAGCTCTGGCACAAGTCTGGCACAACTCTGGCACAACTCTGGCACAACTCTGGCACAACTCTGGCACAACTCTGGCACAACTCTGGCACAACTCTGGCACAACTCTGGCACAACTCTGGGACACCTCTGGCACAAGTATGGCACAACTCTGGCACAACTCTGGCACAACGCTGGCACAACTCTGGCACAACTCTAGCACAACTCTAGCACAACTCTGGCGGAACTCTGGCACAACTCTGGCACAACTCTGGCTCAACTCTGGCACAACTCTAGCACAACTGTGGCACAACACTGGCACATCTCTGGCACGACTCTGGCACAACTCTGGCACAACTCTAGCACAACTCTAGCACAACTCTGGCGGAACTCTGGCACAACTCTGGCACAACTCTGGCTCAACTCTGGCACAACTCTAGCACAACTGTGGCACAACACTGGCACATCTCTGGCACGACTCTGGCACAACTCTGGCACAACTCTAGCACAACTCTAGCACAACTCTGGCGGAACTCTGGCACAACTCTGGCACAACTCTGGCTCAACTCTGGCACAACTCTAGCACAACTGTGGCACAACACTGGCACATCTCTGGCACGACTCTGGCACAACTCTGGCACAACTCTAGCACAACTCTAGCACAACTCTGGCGGAACTCTGGCACAACTCTGGCACAACTCTGGCTCAACTCTGGCACAACTCTAGCACAACTGTGGCACAACACTGGCACATCTCTGGCACGACTCTGGCACAACTCTGGCACAACTCTAGCACAACTCTAGCACAACTCTGGCGGAACTCTGGCACAACTCTGGCACAACTCTGGCTCAACTCTGGCACAACTCTAGCACAACTGTGGCACAACACTGGCACATCTCTGGCACGACTCTGGCACAACTCTGGCACAACTCTAGCACAACTCTAGCACAACTCTGGCGGAACTCTGGCACAACTCTGGCACAACTCTGGCTCAACTCTGGCACAACTCTAGCACAACTGTGGCACAACACTGGCACATCTCTGGCACGACTCTGGCACAACTCTGGCACAACTCTAGCACAACTCTAGCACAACTCTGGCGGAACTCTGGCACAACTCTGGCACAACTCTGGCTCAACTCTGGCACAACTCTAGCACAACTGTGGCACAACACTGGCACATCTCTGGCACGACTCTGGCACAACTCTGGCACAACTCTAGCACAACTCTAGCACAACTCTGGCGGAACTCTGGCACAACTCTGGCACAACTCTGGCTCAACTCTGGCACAACTCTAGCACAACTGTGGCACAACACTGGCACATCTCTGGCACGACTCTGGCACAACTCTGGCACAACTCTAGCACAACTCTAGCACAACTCTGGCGGAACTCTGGCACAACTCTGGCACAACTCTGGCTCAACTCTGGCACAACTCTAGCACAACTGTGGCACAACACTGGCACATCTCTGGCACGACTCTGGCACAACTCTGGCACAACTCTAGCACAACTCTAGCACAACTCTGGCGGAACTCTGGCACAACTCTGGCACAACTCTGGCTCAACTCTGGCACAACTCTAGCACAACTGTGGCACAACACTGGCACATCTCTGGCACGACTCTGGCACAACTCTGGCACAACTCTAGCACAACTCTAGCACAACTCTGGCGGAACTCTGGCACAACTCTGGCACAACTCTGGCTCAACTCTGGCACAACTCTAGCACAACTGTGGCACAACACTGGCACATCTCTGGCACGACTCTGGCACAACTCTGGCACAACTCTAGCACAACTCTAGCACAACTCTGGCGGAACTCTGGCACAACTCTGGCACAACTCTGGCTCAACTCTGGCACAACTCTAGCACAACTGTGGCACAACACTGGCACATCTCTGGCACGACTCTGGCACAACTCTGGCACAACTCTAGCACAACTCTAGCACAACTCTGGCGGAACTCTGGCACAACTCTGGCACAACTCTGGCTCAACTCTGGCACAACTCTGGCACAACTCTGGCACAACTCTGGCACAACTGTGGCACAACACTGGCACATCTCTGACACGATTCTGGCACAACTCTGGCACAACTCTAGCACCACTTTAACACAGAGCTTGCACAACTTTGGCACAAATGTGGCATGAATCTGACACTACTCTAGCACAACTGTTGCACAACTCTAGCACAACTTTGGCACAACCCTGGGACAGCTCTGGCACAAGTCCGGCACAACTCTGGCACAACTCTGGCACAACTCTAATACAACTCTGGCACAACTCTGGCACAACTCAGGCACAACTATGGCACAACTCTGGTACAACTCTGGCACAACTCTGGCACAACTCTGGCACAACTCTGGCACAACTCTGGAACAACTCAGGCAAAACTCTGGCACAACTCTGGCACAAATGTGGCACAACTCTGGCAAGACTCTGGCACTACTCTGGCACAAATTTGGCACATTTTTGGCACAACTCCGGAAAAACTCTGGCACAACCCTGGCACAACTCTGGCACAACTCTGGCACAACTCTCACACAACTCTGGCACAACTCTGTTACACCTCGGGGAAAAATCTGGCACATCTTTGGCACAACTCTGGGACAACTTTGGCACAACTTTAGCACAACTCTGGCACAACTCTTGCACAACTCTGGCACAACTCTGCCACAACTCTGGCCCTAGTTTGGCACAATTCTAGCACAACTTTGGCAATACTCTTGCACAGTTCTGGCACAACTTTGGCACAACTCCAGCACAACTCTGGCACAATTATAGCACAACTCTGGCACAACTCTGGAACAGCTATAGCACGATTCCGGCACAACTCTGGCACAACTCTGGTACAACTCTGGCACATCTCCGGGACAACTCTGGCACAACTCTGGCACAACTCTGGCACAACTCTCGCACAACTTTAGCAAAACACTGGCACAACTCTGGCACAACTCTGGCAGAACTCTAGCACAACCCTGGCACTACTCTGACAAAACTCTGGCACAACTCTGGCACAACTCTGGTACAACTCTGGTACAACTCTGCCACAACTCGGGCACAACTCCGGCACAACTCGGACACAACTCTGGAACAACTCTGGCACAACTATAGCAAAACTCTGGCTTAACTGTAGCACAACCCTGGCACAACTCTGTGACAGCTCTAGGACAATTCTAGCACAACTCTGGCACAACTCTGGCACAACTCTGGCACAACTCTGGCACAAATCTGGGACACCTCTGGCACAACGCTGGCACAACTCTAGCACAACTCTCGCACAACTCTGGCACAACCCGGACACAACTCTGGCACAACTCTGGAATAACTCTGGCACAACATTGGCACAACTTTGGCACAACCCCAGCACAACTCTGACACAACTCTGGAACAACTCTAGCACAACTCTGGCACAACTCTGGCACAACTCTGGCACAACTCTGGCATAACTCTGGCAAAACTCTACCACAACTCGGTCACAACTGTGGTACAACTCTGGCACAACGCAAGAACAACTCTGGCACAACTGTGGTACAACTCTTGCACAACGCTGGCACAACTCTGGCACAACTCTGGCACAACTTTGGCCCGACCCTGTGACAGCTCCGGCACAACTCTGGCACAACTCCGGAACAACACTTGCACAACCCTCGCACAACTCTGGCAAATCTCCAGCACAACTCTCGCACAACTCTGGCACAACTTTGGCAAAACTCTGGCACAAGTTTGGCACAACTTTGGCACAACGCTGGCTCAACTCTGGCACAACTATGGCACAACTCTTGGAGAACTTTGACAAAACTCTAGCTCAACTCTTGAACAACTATGGGACATCTCTAGCACAACTCTTGCATAACTCTGGCACAACTCTGGCGCAACTCTGGCAAAGCTCTGGCACAACTCTGGCACAACTCTGGCACAGCTCTGGCACAACTATGGAACAACTCTGGCACGACTCTAGAACAACTCTGGCAGTACTCTGGCACAACTGTGGGACATCTCTGGCACAGCTCTGGGACTACTCTGGCACAACTTTGGCACATTTTTGGCACAACTCAGGAACAACTCTGGCACAACTCTGGCACAACTCTGGCAAGACTCTGGCACAATTCTGGCACAACTCTGGCACAACTGAGGCACAACTCTGGCACGACTTTGGCACAACACAGGCACAACTTTGGCACATCTCTGGACCAAATTGGGCACAACACTAGCAAAACTCTGGCTCAACTATGACACAACTCTGGAACAATCTGGCAAAACTCTGGCACAACTCTGGCACAACTCTGGCACAACTCAGGCACAACTCAGAAACAACTCTGGCACAACTCTTGCACAGCTCTGGTACAAGTCTGGCCCAACTCTGGCACAACTCTGGAACAACACTGGCACAACTGTGGCACAACTGAAGCACAACTGTGGCACAACTGTGGCACAACTGTGGCACAACTCTGGCACAACTCTGGCACTACTCTGGCTTAACTATGGCACAATTGTTGCACAGCAGTGGCTCATGTCTGGCACGACTCTGGCATAACTCCGGCAGAACTCTGGCAGAACTCTGGCACAACTCTGGCACTTTACTGGCACAACTATGACACAACTGTGAACCAACTCTTGCACAACTCTGACACAACTCTGGCAAAAATCCGGAACAACTCTAGCAAAACTCTGACACAACTCTGGTACAACTCTGGCACAACTCTAGCACAACTCTGGCACAGCACTCGCACTACTCAGGCAGAACTATGGCACAATTGTGGCACAACTCTAGCACAAATCTGGCACAACTCCGGCACAACTATGGCATAATTTGGCACAACCCTTGCACAACTCTGGCACAGCTCTGGCACAACTCTGGCACAACTCTGGCGTAACTTTGGCACAACTCTGGCACATCTCTGGCAAAACTCTGGCACAACTCTGGCACTACTCAGGAAGAACTATGGCACAACTGTGGCACACCTCCAGCACAAATATGGCACAACTCCGGCACAACTCTGGCATAACTTTGGTACAACTCATGCACGACTGTGGCACAGCTTTGGCACAACTATGGCACAACTCTGGCGCAACTTTGGCACAACTTTGGTTCAACTGTAGCACAACTCTGGCACAACTCTGGTACAGGTCTGGCTCAACTTTTGCACAACTCTTGCATAACTCTGGCACAACTCTGGCACAACTTTTGCACAACTCTGGCACAACTCTGGCACAACTATGGCACGATTCTTGCACAAATCTGGCAGAACTCTTGCACTACTCTGTCACAACTACGGCACAACTGTGGTACAACTGTGGCTCACGTCTGGGAAAACTCTGACACAGCTCTGGCATAACTCTGGCACAACTCTGGCACAACTCTAGCACAACTCTGGCATAAATCTGACACAACGTTGGAACAACTCTGGCACAACTCTTCCACAACTCTGGCACAACTCTGGAAAAACTCTGGCACAACACTGGCACAACTCTGGAACAACTCTGGCACAGTTCTGGCACTACTCAGGAAAAACTATTGCACAACTGTTGCACAACTCTGGTACAACTCTAGCACAACTCTGGCACAACTCTAGCACAAATCTGGCACAACTCCGTCACAACTCTGGCATAACTTTGGCACAACTCTTGTACGACTCTGGCACAGCTCTGGCAGAACTATGGCACAACTCTGGTGCAGCTTTGGCACAACTCTGGTACACCTACAGCACAACTCTGGCCAAACTCTGGCACATATCTGGCACAACTCTTGCACAACTCTTGCACAACTCTGGTACAACTCTGGGACAACTCTGGCACAGCGCTGGCTCAACTCTGGCACAAGTCTGGCACAACTCTGGCACAACTCTGGCACAACTCTTGCACCACTCTGGCACAAATATGGCCCAACTATGGCACAACTCTGGCACAACTCTGACACAACTCTGGCACAACTCTGGCCCAACTCTGGCACAACTCTGGCGCAACTCTAGCACAACTCTGGCGCAACTCTGGCACAACTCTGGCACGACTCTGGCACAATGCTGGCACAACTCTGGCACAACTCTCGCACAACTCTGGCACAGCTCTGGCTCAACTCTGGCACAACTCTGGCACGACTCTGGCACAATGCTGGCACAACTCTGGCACAACTCTCGCACAACTCTGGCACAGCTCTGGCTCAACTCTGGCACAACTCTGGCACGACTCTGGCACAATGCTGGCACAACTCTGGCACAACTCTCGCACAACTCTGGCACAGCTCTGGCTCAACTCTGGCACAACTCTGGCACGACTCTGGCACAATGCTGGCACAACTCTGGCACAACTCTCGCACAACTCTGGCACAGCTCTGGCTCAACTCTGGCACAACTCTGGCACGACTCTGGCACAATGCTGGCACAACTCTGGCACAACTCTCGCACAACTCTGGCACAGCTCTGGCTCAACTCTGGCACAACTCTGGCACGACTCTGGCACAATGCTGGCACAACTCTGGCACAACTCTCGCACAACTCTGGCACAGCTCTGGCACAACTCTGGCACAACACTGGCACAACTCAAGCACAACTCAAGCACAACTCTGGCACAACTCTGGCACAACTCTGGCACAACTTTGGAACAACTCTGGCACAACTCTAGCACTACTCTGGCACAACTCTGGCACAACTCTGGCACAACTTTGGCACAACTCTAGCACAAATTTGGCACAACTCTAGCACAACTATGGCACAACTCTGGCACAACTCAAGCACTACTCTGAAACAACCCTGGCACAACTTTGGCACAAGTCAGGCACAAATCTGGCACAATTCTGGCACAACTCTGGAACAACTCTGGCTCAACTCTTGCACAACTCTGGCGCAAATCTGGCCCAACTATGGCACAACTTTGGCACAACTCTGGCACAACTCTGGCACAACTCTGGCACAGCTCTGGCCAACTCTGGCCCAACTCTGGCACAACTCTGGCCCAACTATGGCACAACTTTGGCACAACTCTGGCACAACTCTGGCACAACTCTGGCACAGCTCTGGCCAACTCTGGCCCAACTCTGGCACAACTCTGGCACAACTCTGGCACATCGCTCGCAGAACTCTGGCACAACTATGGAACAACTCTGGCACAACTCTTCCACAACTCTGGCACAACTGTGGCCCAACTCTGGCACAACTCTGGCACTACACTAGCTCAACTCTAGCACAACTCTGGCACTACCCTGGCACAACTCTGGCACTACTCTGGCACAACTATGGCACAACTATGGCACAGCTGTGGCTAATGTCTGGCACAACTCTGGCACAACTCTGGCATAACTCTGGCACAACTATGGCACAACTCTGGCACAACTCTGGCAAAACTATGACAAAACTGTGAACCAACTCTGGCACATCTCTGGCACAACTCTGGCACAACTTTTGCACGACTCTAGCACAGCTCTGGCACAACTCTGGCACAACTCTGGCGCAACTTTGGCACAACTCTGGTATGACTATAGCACAACTCCGGCACAACTCTGGCACAGCTCTGGCACAACTCTTGCACAACTCTTGAACACCTCCGGCACAACTCTGGCACAACTCTGGTACAACTCTGGCACAAATCTGGCACAACTCTGGCACAACTCTGGCACAACTCTGGCACAACTCTGGCACAACTCTGGCACAACTCTGGCACAACTCTGGCACAACTC
>SZWC01000044.1:181198-192966 GCA_023375785.1 Penium margaritaceum | reverse complement strand
ACTCTGGCACAACTCTGGCACAACTCTGGCACAACTCTGGCACAACTCTGGCACAACTCTTACACGACTCTGGAACAACTCTGGCACAACTCTGGCACAATTCTAGCGCAACTCTGGCAAAACTCTGGCATAACTCTGGCACAACCCTGGCACAACTCTGGCAAAACTCTACCACAACTCTTGCACAACTCTGGCACAACTCTGGCACAACTCTGGCACAACTCTGGCACAACTCTGGCACAACACTTGCACAACTTTGGCACAATTCTCGCAAAACTTTGGCACCACTCGTGCACAACTCTAGCACAACTGTGGCATAACTCTAGCACAACTTTGGCACAACCCTGGGACAGCTCTGTTAGAAAACGTTTGCACAACTGTACCACAAATCTCGCACAACTCTGGCACAACTTTGGCACAACTCTGGCACAACTCGGGCACAACTTTGGCACGACTTTGTGACAGCTCTGGCACAACTATGGCACAATTCTGGCACAACTCTAGCACATCTCAAGCACTACTCTAGCAAAACTATGGCACAACTGTGGCACAACCGTTGCCCATGTCTGGCACAACTCTGTCACAACTCTGAGATGACTCTGGGACAACTCTGGCACAACTCTGGCACAACTGTGGCACAACTCTGACTCAACTCTGGAACATCTCTGGCAGAACTCTGACACAACTCTGGCCTAAGTCTGGCACAGCTCTGGCACAACTCTGACACAACTCAGGCAAAAATTAGGCACAACTATGGTACAGCTCTGGCACAACTTTGGCACAACTCTGGCACAAAACCATAACAACTCTGGCACATCTCTGGCACAACCCTGGTACTACTCTGGCACAACTCTTGCACAACTCTGGCACAACTCTGGCACAATTCTGGCACAACACTGCCAAAACTCTGGCACAACTCTGGAAAAACTCTGGCACAACTCTGGCACAACTCTGGCACTGCTCTAGGGCAACTATGGCACAACTGTGGCACATGTCTGGCATCACTCTGGCACAACTCTGGCATAACTCTGGCACAACTCTGGCACATCTCTGGCACAACACTGGCGCAAATCTGGCACAACTCTAACACAACTCTGGAACAACTCTGGCACAACTCTGGCACAACTCTGGCACAACTCTGGCACAACTATAACACAACTCTGAAACAACTCTGGCACAACTCTGGCACAACATTGGCACAACTCTGGCACATCTTTGGCACAACTCTTGCACAACTCTGGCACAACTGTGGCAAAACTCTGGCACAACTGTAGCACAACTCTTGCACAACCCTAGCACAACTTTGGCACAACCCTGGGACAGCTCTGGCACAGCTATGGCACAATGTAGCACAACTCTGGCACAACTCTGGCACAACTCTGGCACAACTCTGCCACAACTCAGGCACAACTCTGGCACAGCTCTGGCACAGCTCTGGCACAACTCTGGCAGATTTCTTGCACAACTCTGTAAGAACTCTGGCACAACTCTGGCACAACTCTGGCACAACTTTGGCACCACACTTGTATAACTCTGGCACAATTGTGGCTTAACTCTAGCAAACGTTTTGCAGAACCCTGGGACAGCTCTGGCACAACTTTTACACAACTCTAGCACACTTCTTGCACAACTCAGGCACAACTCTGGCACAACTCGGGCACAACTATGGCACAACTCTGTTACAGCTCTGGCACAACTTTGGCACAACACTGGCACAACTCTGGCACAACTCAGGCACAATTCTGGCACAACTCTCGCACATCTCAAGCACTACTCTAGCAGAACTATGGCACAACTGTGGCACAACCGTTGGTCATGTCTGGCACAACTCTGACACAAAACTGGCACAATGCTAGCACTATTCTGACACAAATCTGGCACATTTTTGGCACAACTCTGGAACAAATCTGGCACAACTCTGGCACAACTCTGGCTCAACTCTGGCACAACTCTGGCACAACTCTTGCAGAACTCTGGCACAACCCTGGCACAACTCTGGCACAACTCTGGCACTGCTCTAGCACACAGATGGCACAACTATGGCACAACTGTGGCTCATGTCTGGCATCACTCTGGCACAACTCTGGCAGAACTCTGGCACACCTTTGGCACAAATCTGGCACCACTTTGGCACAACTCTGGCACAACTCTGGCACTGTTCTGGCACAACTTTGGCACATTTTTGCACAAGTCTGGAACAACTGTGGCACAACTCCGGTACAACTCTGGCAAAACTCTGGCACAACTCTGGCACAACTCTGGCACAACATTGGCACAACTCTGGCACAGCTTTGGCACAACTCTTGCACAACTCTGGCACAACTGTGGCATAAGTCTGGCACAACTCTAGCACACCTCTCGCACAACCCTAGCACAGCTTCGGCACAACCCTGGGACAGCTCTGGCACAGCTATGGCACAACGCTAGCACAACTCTGGCACAACTCTTGCACAACTCTGGCACAACTCAGGCACAACTTCGGCACAACTCTGGCACAGCTCTGGCACAACTCTGGCACATTTCTGGCACAACTCTGGCACAAATCTGGCACAACTCTGGCACAACTCTGGCACAACTCTGGCACCACTCTGGCATAATTCTGGCACAACTCTGGCACAACTCTGGCAGAACTCTGGCAGAACTCTGGCACAACTCTGGCACAACTCTGGCACCACTCTGGCATAATTCTGGCACAACTCTGGCACAACTCTGGCACAACTTCGGCACAACTCTGGCACAGCTCTGGCACAACTCTGGCACATTTCTGGCACAACTCTGGCACAAATCTGGCACAACTCTGGCACAACTCTGGCACAACTCTGGCACCACTCTGGCATAATTCTGGCACAACTATGGCACAACTCTGGCAGAACTCTGGCAGAACTCTGGCACAACTCTGGCACAACTGTGGCACAACTCTGAAAAAACTCTGGAAGAACTCTGGCACAACTCTGGGACAACTCTGGCACAACTCTGGCCGACTATGGCACAACTTGGGCACAACTCTGGCACAACTCTGGCACAACTTTGGAACAACAATGGGTTAGCTTTGGCACAACACTGGAACAACTCTGGCACAACTCTGGCAAAAGACTGGCATGACTCTGGCACAACTCTGGCACAACTCTGGCACAATGCTGGCACAACTCTGGGACAACTCCGGCACAACTCTAGCAGTACTCATGCACAACTCTGGCACAACTCTAGCACAACTCTCGCACAACTCTGACACATCTCTGGCACAACTCTGGCAAAACTCTGGCACAAGACCGGCACAATTCTGGCACAACTCTGGCACAACCCTGGCACAACTCTGGCACAACTCAAGCACTACTCTAGCACAACTATGGCACAACTGTGGAACAACCGTGGCTCATGTCCTGCAAAACTCTGTCACAACTCTGGCATAACTCTCGCACAACTCTAGCACAACTATGGCACAACTCTGATACAACTTTGGAACAACTATGGCACAACTCTGGCACAACTGTGGCAGAACTCTTGCACAAGTCTGGCAAAACTCTGGCACAGCTCTAGCACAACTCTGGAACAACTCCCGCACAACTTCGGCACAACTATGGCACAACTCTGCACAAACACTGGCACAACTCTGGCACAACTCTAACACAACCCTGGCACAACTACAGCCTAACCCTGGCACTGCTCTAGCACAACTATCGCATAACCGTGGCTCATGTCTGGCACAACTCTGTCACAAGTCTAGCATAACTATGGCACAACTCTGGCACAACTCTAGCACAACTCTGGGACAACTTTGACACAACTTTGGAACAACTCTAGCACAGCTCTGGCACAAATCTGGCACAACTCTGGAACAACTCTGGCAAAACTCTGGCACAACTTTGGCACAACTCTGGAACAACTCTGGCACAAATCTGGCACAACTCTGGCACATCTCTGGCACAACTCTGGCACAACTCCGGCACAACTCTGGCACTACTCAGGCACAACTTTGGCACAACTCTAGCACAACTCTGGCACAACTCTGACACAACTCTGGCACAACTCTGGCACAACTCTGGCACAAACCTGGCACAACTCAAGCACTAATCTACCACAGCCATGGCACAACTGTGGAAAAACCGTGGCTCATGTCTTTCAAAACTCTTTCAAAACTCTGGCATAACTCTGGCACAACTCTGGCACATCTCTGGCACAACTCTGACTCAACTTTGGAACAACTATGGCACAACTCTGGCACAACTGTGGCACAACTCTGGCACATGTCTGGCAAAACTCTGGCACAACTCTGGAACAACTCTGGCACAACTCTGGCACAACTATGGCAAAACTCTGGCACAACTCTAGCACAACTTTGGCACAACACTGGCACAACTCTGGCATAACTCTGGCACAACTGTGGCACAAGTGTGGCACAACTCTGGCACAACTCTAGCACAACTCTGGCACAACTCTGGTACAACTCTGGCATAACTCTGGCACAAATGTGGCACGACTCTTGCACAATTGTGGCAGTACTCTGGCACAACTTTGACACATTTTTGGCACAACTCTCGAACAACTCTTGCAGAACCCTGGCACAACTCTGGCACAACTTTGGCACAACTTTGGCACAACTATGGCACAACAGTGGCACAACTCTGGCAAAACTCTGGCACAACTCTGGCACAACTCAGGCACAACTCTGGCACTACTGTAACACAACTATGGCACAACTGTGGCACAACTATGGCTCATGTCTGGAACAACATTAACACAACTCTGGCATAACTCTATCACAACTCTGGCACAACTCTGGCACAACTCAGACAAAACTCTAACACAACTCTTGCAAACTATGGCACACCTCTGGCATAGCTCTGGCACAACTCTAGCACAACTCTTGCAAACTCTGGCACAACTTTGGCACAGCTCTGGCACAACTTTGGCTTATCTCTGGCACATCTCTGGCACAACTCTGGCCTAACTCTGGCACAACTCTGGCACAACTCTAGCACAACTTTGGCACAACTCTGGCATTACTCTGGCACAACTGTGGCATACCTGTGGCACAAGTATAGCACAACTCTGGCACAACTCTAGCACAACATTGGCACAACTCTCGGAGAGCTCTGGCACAACTCTGGCACAACTCTAGCACAACTCAGGCACAACTCTTCCACAACTCCAGCACAATCCTGGTACAACTCAGGCACAACTCTGGCACAACTCTGGCACAACCCTGACACATTTCTGGCACAACTCTGGCACAACTCTTGCACAACACTGGCGCAACTCTGGCACAACTCCGGCAGAACTCTGGCACAAATCTGGTACACCTGTGGCACAACTCTGTCACAACTCTGGCACTTCTCTGGCACAACTCTGGCACAACTTTGGCACAACTCTGGCACAACGCTGGCACTACTCTGGCACAACTTTGGCAAATTTTTGGCACAACTCTGGAACAACTCTTGCACAACCCTGGCACAAATCTGGCACAACTTTGGCACAACTCTGGCACAACTCTGGCACAACAGTGGCACAACTCTGGCACAACTCTGGCACAACTCTGGCACAACTCAGGCACAACTATGGCACTACTCTAGCTCAACTATGGCACAACTGTGGCACAACTCTGGCTCATGTCTGGAACAACTTTAGCACAACTCTGGCATAACTCTAGCACAACTCTGGCACAACTCTGGCACAACTCAGGCACAACTCTAACACATTTCCTGCAAACTCTGGCACAACTCTGGCACAGCTCTGGCACAACTCTAGCACAACTCAGGCAAACTCTGGCACAACTCTGGCACGGCTCTGGCACAACTCAGGAAAATCTCTGACACATCTCTGGCACAACTCTGGCACAATTCTGGCACAACTTCGACACAACTCTGGCACAACTTTGGCACAACTCTTGCACAACTCTGGCACAACTGTGGCATAGTTGTGGCACAACTATAGCACAACTCTGGCACAACTGTAGCACAACATTGGCAAAACTCTGGGAGAGCTCTGGTACAACTCTGGCACAACTCTAGCACAACTCAGGCACAACTCTGGCACAACTCCAGCACAACTCTTGCACAACTCAGGCACAACTCTGGCACAACTCTCTTACAACTCTGACACATTTCTGGCACAACTCTGGCACAACTCTTGCACAACACAGGCACAACTATGGCACAACTCTGGCACAACTCTGGCACAACTCTTGCACAGCTGTGGCACAACTCTGTCACAACTCTGGCACTACTCTGGCACAACTCTGGCACAACTCTGGCACAACTCTGGCACAACACTGGCACAACTCCGGCACAACTCTGGCACAACAGTAGCACAACCGCGGCACAACTCTGGCATAACTCTGGCACACCTCTGGCACAACTCTGGCACACCTCTGGCACAGCTCTGGCACAACTCTGGCACAAGTCTGGCACAACTCTGGCACAACTCTAGCACAACTCTAGCACAACTCTGGCACAACTCTCGCACAACTCTGGCACAACTCTGGCACAGCTCTGGCATAACTCTGGCACAGCTCTGGCACAACTCTGGCACAGCTCTGGCACAACTCTCTCACAACTCTGGCACAACTCTGGCACAACTCTGGGACAACTCTGGCACAACTCTGGCACAACTCTGGCTCAACTCTGGCACAACTCTCGCACAACTCTGGCACAACTCTGGCACAGCTCTGGCATAACTCTGGCACAGCTCTGGCACAACTCTGGCACAGCTCTGGCACAACTCTCTCACAACTCTGGCACAACTCTGGCACAACTCTGGGACAACTCTGGCACAACTCTGGCACAACTCTGGCTCAACTCTGGCACAACTCTCGCACAACTCTGGCACAACTCTGGCACAGCTCTGGCATAACTCTGGCACAGCTCTGGCACAACTCTGGCACAGCTCTGGCACAACTCTCTCACAACTCTGGCACAACTCTGGCACAACTCTGGGACAACTCTGGCACAACTCTGGCACAACTCTGGCTCAACTCTGGCACAACTCTCGCACAACTCTGGCACAACTCTGGCACAGCTCTGGCATAACTCTGGCACAGCTCTGGCACAACTCTGGCACAGCTCTGGCACAACTCTCTCACAACTCTGGCACAACTCTGGCACAACTCTGGGACAACTCTGGCACAACTCTGGCACAACTCTGGCTCAACTCTGGCACAACTCTCGCACAACTCTGGCACAACTCTGGCACAGCTCTGGCATAACTCTGGCACAGCTCTGGCACAACTCTGGCACAGCTCTGGCACAACTCTCTCACAACTCTGGCACAACTCTGGCACAACTCTGGGACAACTCTGGCACAACTCTGGCACAACTCTGGCTCAACTCTGGCACAACTCTCGCACAACTCTGGCACAACTCTGGCACAGCTCTGGCATAACTCTGGCACAGCTCTGGCACAACTCTGGCACAGCTCTGGCACAACTCTGGCACAACTCTGGCACAACTCTGGTACAACATTGGTACAACTCTGGCACAACTCTGGCACAACTGTGGCTCAACTGCGGCACAACTCTGGCACAGCTCTGGCACAACTCTGGCACAACTCTGGCACAACTTTGGCACAACTGTGGCACAACTGTGGCACAACTGTGGCACAACTCTGGCACAACTACGGCACAACTTTGGCACAACTCTGGCACAACTCTGGCACAATGCTGGCAGTGCTCTGGCAAAACGTTGGAACATTTTTGGCATAACCATTGAAAAACTCTGGCACACCTCAGGCACAACACTAGCACAACTCTGGCACAACGGTGGCACAACTGCGGCACAATTCTTGCACAACCCTGGCACAACTCTGACACAACCCTGGTTCAACACTTTAACTACTCAGGCACAACTCTGACACAACTCTGGCACTCCTCTGGCACAACTATGGCACAACTGTGGCACAACCGTGGCTCATGTCTGGTACAACTCTGGGACAACTCTGGCATAACTCTAGCACAACTCTGGCACAACTCTGGCACAACTCGGGCACAACTCTAACTCAACTCTGGCAAACTCTGGCACAACTCTGGCACAGCTCTGGCACAACTATAGCACAACTCTGGCAAACTCTGGCACAACTCTGGCACAACTCTGGCACAGCTCTGGCACAACGCTGGCACATATGTGGCACATCTCTGGCGCAACTCTGGCTGAACTCTGGCACAACTCTGGCACAACTTTGGCACAAATCTGGCATGACTTTTGCACAGTGATGCCCCCACCTTTTGCGCGCAACGCTCTCCTTCTGCGCTCTCTGTTTTCGCGCTGGGTTTGCTCCGCACTTCTGCCGTTCTGCGGTTCCGCGGTGCACTTGTTCATTAGACCTCCGCTGCTTCTCCTGGTCTTCCGCGGACGCCTCCCACTATCAGGACCCCGTGCGTGGGTAGTGCTCCGTGGCTCACTCCTTGCCGGCACGAGAGTCTGCCACCTCGTGGCCTCTGACTCCTCTGCCCACGGAACCTCTTTCCGTGGCCGTGCGCAAGGTCGCGACGTCGCCGGCAGCACCCTTCACCCTACTTGCGTTCCTTGGAGGTGACAGTTCCTAGCGGAATCCTTGTTGAACCCGAGATCAGAAGTGGAGCGACCAGTAGGACATGTACTCACTCGGAGGAAGAGATTTTGTCCTCCGCGGAATGCCTCCACGGAGAGCACTCTTCTGGTTCCTGAAACGGGGGCGGATCTCAGATAGGAAGCGGGAGCGGAAGTAGGAGCTTGATTGACAAATGTGCGGATCAAAGAGACACGAGGCGGCAGTCTGGATCTGAATGAGCCAGGACTTGAGTCTTTCAACTGCAAATGACACTTGTATCAAGTATGACAGTACAAGATCAGATCAAGATCACATCATACTAGTTCCTCCACTACACACCTACTTTATAATCACCCAACCTAGCTCTCTAAGTCTCCTTCTACCACACTCTTTTCTCTACTTCGGACTCCGCGCGGTGCGTTACGAGCACCGCGGGTCTCGTCCTTGATTACACAACAGACTACTTCTTCTACATTTCTCTGCCCTACTACTACTTCTTCCTTCACTCCGCGGCTTGGGTGCGCGCGGTCTTGTGTTCTTCCTTGAATCTTCGTCTTTGCACGGTGCGTTCCCCCGGCCCTCCTTTTTGATCACCGCTGCCAACCTTGGACTCTCATTGGCCGACCTCATGCCGCCTTCTTCCTGACATCCGGTTGTGCCGGCGGATGTCTTGCACGTCCGACGCTCCTGCTTCACTCCCACCTCTCCGCGGCTCGGCACATGTTCTCTTTCCACCGCGGACTCTCATCCCTGCCTATCCCACCTCTTTTTGCCTCCTCCGTGACAATCGTTTCAAATAGCCGTAGAGAAGCTGCCGTTGATTGTTTGTTCCCTTGTGGCAACTCTTTCCTGCCTGTCCTCCTCCACCGCCACTGGATTCTGCACCACCCACGCTTTACCGCAATCTCCTTGCGGGAGCCAGCATTCCTTGCGCGTCCTCTGGTGCTCCGCGGCCTCCCCTTCATCCTCCTCTGCGGATCTGTGGTCGCGGCCACCTCTCTATGCGTGCTTGTGGGTTGTGGCGACTTCCCGTCGCGGATCCACCTTCTTCCGGCGGAGATGCGGTGGATCTCCGCATGACACTGATGCCCCCAACCCCCCTTTTCAAGACTCTGTTCCAGAGTCTCGTCAGCGCAGTAGGCACGTGAACTTCCGTTGGGGACCCGGCTGCTGCCGTTGTTGGCAAGGGCGGCAGTCCGTCTCCACCTCCCCGCCCTCATATTGATATCTTGCGGAGCACTAATGATGCACATACACCTGGCACCCCTTGCATCGGGCTCCGGCAGTGATGTCCTCCGTGTCCAGTCTTCTTTTGCAGGTAGAGGAGTGTGGGATCCGTTCATACGTCCTGCAACTGGTGCAGCGGTATACCATCTGCCCTTCCTCATTCCTTCCCACCTCCGTAGCACACTGCGTGTGGGCCCATCCTCCGCAATGCTCACAGTGGCATGCCATCCCTGTGACGATCCCCATGCATCCGTCTCTGCAGCAATGCAGCCCAGAACTTTCTGCCCCCCAATCCTCTTTTCTGGGCTGAGCGAAGCAGCGGTGACAAGTCCACACTCCTTCCTTATCCGTCTTGCCACACCGCTGGTGGCACATCTTTAGGCACATGCCACATCCCTTTCCAAACTCCGCCATCCCTCCCCGGCAGGCAGCGCAGGCAGGTTCTTGGGTCTCTGCGATAAAGCTGAGGTAGCATTCCGTCTCAAGGAGCTCATTACCGACACATTGGTGACATTGGCCCTTCTAGGCGGAGGTGCCCGTCACCAGGCATTCGCGGTGGGCAAGCCTCTTGCAGACAGCACACCTTTCCCCATCCTGCACCGTCTTCATGCATGTGGGACACACCGCGGATTGATGCCCTTCCTCCCCCGGTACCTCCTCTTCCTCTTCCGATTCTTTCTCTTCCTCCTCCTCATTCACCCGGGGTGCCTTGCGGACCATCGTCACTTCTCGATCTCGTATCTGCACCTTCTGCACACCGCAGCCCCACTTCGCCTGCCACGCCTGTCACAAGGTGGCGCCAGGCAGCCAGTGTAGTTTTTGTGGATGCATCCTCCACAATCCTGCACCACCACTCCCCACCATTGGCCGCATTGGGCACACTGTTCTCTTCTAGTTCCTTCCGCCTCCTCTCTTCTGCCACGACCCGTCCCTCCGCCTGCCAGTGCCTCATCGTGGCTCTGAAAACCGTGCGCGGACCTTTCGTGCACTCAGGGTACCCCTCCTCTTCTTCCTATTCTTCCTCCTCTCCCTCCTCCTCTTCTAGGTCCCACCTTTTGCGGGGTGGTGCTCCCCCAGCGCCGGGTCCCGCTCCTTCCTCATCCCGTTCCTTTGTAGCTTCCTCCTCAGCTGCCTCTCTTGGGCACCGCAAGCAAGTGCGGTTTCATCTAGTGCAGTTTTTGGAGGTTCCGCCGGCATACTGGTGTGCAAGATTTCCGCACACTCGACACACCACCTTTAGGTGTGGCTGAGCAAGGAGATTTTCTCCGCACCATACGCATGGGCCCGTGTAGTTGGCCAGGGTCTTGGGGCTGATCGGCACCCTAGTCCGCGGTGGTGCTTTCTGGGATTGCTGCTGGGCCACCTCCGCTGAGGTTTGCTTGGGCTGTCGCTCGAGCCTACCTTCAGGCTCCTCCCTCTTCCTTCGTTCCAACTGCTCCCTTTGTTCCTGCCGCCTTTCCTCCCGTTGTTCCAGCTACTGTCCCCGCCACGGCTGCTCTGGCCGTTGTTCTTTCCTCACCTACTCCGCGGCTTGTTCGTGGATATCGGACTCTTCCTCCCCCACCTCCTCTGGTCCTTGGCTCCACTCCTGCTCCTACTGCGATACCTGCTCTTCACAGACGTCGAGCACCTCCTCCGCTCTCCATCCTCGCGAGCCCTTCTGCTATCCCAGAGGCGGTAGGCAACCTCCCGTCCCAAGGATGTGCATTTGCCACGCTGGTGGCAGCAGCACTAACTCCGTGGCCGGATAGCTGCGGTCGCTTAACCCTTCCGGCCCCTCCAACCACACTTGACCTGCCTCGATACTGGCCACGCGGTACACCTCCCGCAGCTCTCCTGCCTCTCGCCCCGCATTGGGGAAGGGGGGGGGGGGGAGATACACCAAGTGGCCCTCTTTGATGGGCCCATGGTTCAGCCGTCGGTTGGCTGCATCGCATCTGCGCCAGGCAGCGACAGAACCCCTCAACCGCGCCTTTGCTTGCATGGCCTTCGTCCTTTCACAGCGCTCGTGGAACCATTCC
>SZWC01000044.1:76277-100439 GCA_023375785.1 Penium margaritaceum | reverse complement strand
TTTTTTGACCTTCTAGCACAGGGGAAGTTTCTTAGACATTTCTCCATGCATGAGGAGAGTGCGCCACTTGGCGGTCAGTGGATGCGCCAATTGGCGGACTGGTGAGGTGGTTTGGAGTGACCACCCCAAAAGTGTCACTGCCCACACACCTTAGAAGCCAGGCCTAGGACTATATGTACCAGGCTCATTCCTCATTCTAATTACACAATCTGGCCTTAGATGCTCCTCACAGAGTTGTCCAACTAAGGAACAGTATAAAGAAGACACTGGTTGGTCTAAGCCCCAGGAGTTAGTCTTTGACTAGCACCTCGCGCGAAAGTGACCAAGTGTTAAGTGGACACAGTTGCTAGCAAGTGATTGCCTAGGAACTGCTCAGTGTGGAACCGTGATCCTGAGGGTGATATCTTCTCCTAGCTGAAATGCTAGGAGCGGACGGCAGGTGCTATTGTGTCGGCCCTGTTTTCTAGTCCGTTTGCCTCAGGCCGGTTGACAGTGCGGGACACTACCGCAATCCTCACCAGACAGCGATCAACCCGACAATACCAGAGCAGCGAGACCCATACACCCTCATCTTCACACGCCCCGCCTCCGCAACAATAGAAGCCAAGAGCTTGCTAAACGTGCCAGAGCCTGGAGCACATTGCATGAGATTGCCCTCGTAAGCGACAGGCAGCTCCGCGCCCTGACCTAATTTCCCAGGACCCTATGGTCCAGCAGTGGCAGCAGTACTACAACCAGATGTGGCCAAGACAGCAGCAGCAGCACCAGCGGCAGCAACAGCAACAGCAACCACCTCCGCCTCCTTCCAGGCAAGACCAGGCGGCTCTACAGGGAGCGGGACAGGGCATCTTGCCAAATCCATCCCCAAACCCCGCGACAGGCGTCCGGAACGTCAAGCTTGGATTGCTTATGGCTAGGGACAAGACTACAGAGGTGACACTCACATCTGAAGAGACGGAACTCATCACACAAGCGCGTCGGCTCAAACTCCGCGGATCGGATCTACAGGAAGCCGCATAGCTCCAGAGCGATTTGCGGAGAAAGGCGGAAGCCATGGAAGCCCAGCTTCACAACAATGTAACTGTCAAAGGAATGTAGATGCGAGAGTACCAAGAGAAGCAAGCAGAAGCATCAAGACATGAAAGTGTACGTCACCAGAGTGACGTACGCAAGAGCAGTTCGAGGAGTTAGCCGCGGGAGCTGATAGACGCCGAGACGCGAGATAGTTGAGGTAAGCAAGTTGGTGTGAGAGAGAGAGCTGTCGAGATGGGAGACAGTTGGCAGAGTGAAAGAGCTAAGCTAAGGAACGAGAGTTGCGGAGCGAAGGGGTGTGAGGGGCTGGCGAAGACGGGAAATGCGAGAAGCAACCACAGCGAAGACACTGCGGCGAAGCCGCAAAACCAAGGGGGAACAGGATGAGTATAACTGTTCTGGTTAACTCGAGGGAATGAATATCCTCGGTCATAAAAGGATAGAACAGGACAAATGAGCAGAGCAACGGCTTCTTTCCGCTACCCGGACGCAAGTGACAGGTGTCACGTTATTAGGGGATGCCTTGACACGTTGGGCTCAACGGTTAGTCTGACAGAGGGCCGTTTGGGGCAAGATGGTTCGGTTTCGGACCTGAACCGTTATTGAGAAAGCAAGAATAACTCTTGTCGGAGTCCATGATTTCCAAGAGTAACCGCCCGCTCCGTACGACCCGCGGAAAGGGGCCGTGCTCTGGACCCCGCGCCTCTGGCATTTCCGACCAATGCTACCAACCATTCCACCCCCCAGATTACCGCCATCACTATACCAGACTCTACTGACCCCGTAGAAAGGCTCTTCACAGCTCCCATTGCCTCTGTGAACTTCTTCGACTTTCTCTGCCTCCGTCCTGAGCTGGCTCCGCGGCTCAGGGAGGAATTTGCCAAAGCCAATCATCGCCTCCAGAGTGTTGGTATCTCTCTCGCATGCACCACTTTGCCCCACGGCACACAAAACACACGACAGGTTGCGGCGGAGACCCCACCAGGATTGACCACAGAAGAGACAGAATGGGGATGGGCGCCACAGCCTCTGGAACCACCCCGCCGCGCCGACCACCACTACGAGGTCGCATGTTGCGTAATCTCGATTTGTGGCCACACGTTTCTCGCCATAATCGACACCGATGCAACCCACACCACCGTGGCCCTCCGCGTCTTATGTCTTGTCGGATGGACAGACCGAGTCCTCCCAAGACGTCGGCTATTCAGCAACTCCGCGGGAGGGATGGACTACGGGGATGGGGAAGTGCAGGGACTGCCCCTACAGGTGGGATCCTTTCACGAGCCAATGGACGTCCAAGTTACACAAGCCTGGACTTATGACGTCCTCCTAGGCATGGACTATCTCCTTCCGCGACAGGGCAACCTCTTGTTTCCCCTTGGCATCATGTAGCTCACATCTGCCACTGGTACGAAGGAGTACGCTCTCATCACCGTGGGCGACCGTGTCACGGTGCCAGTACTTGGCGGTGCGACCTTCTCTCTCCCAGAAGCGGCGCAAGAAGACTCCCACACGCGCGTCCAAAGCAGCCTGATCCCAGCGGAGCCCAACCTTGACATGATGCAGGTGTCCATGGAAGAATGGCGTGAACTCTCGGCGGAGCATGCGGGGCCAGGGGTACGAGCAAGTCTTCTTGGGATGTGGCAGCAGAGTGAAGAGGCATTTGGTCAGGGTCTTCCCCTGGATGACAGCAAGGAGTTCTACCCCATCCGCGACCAGTTGCCACCTCCGCCCCCGCAGTGGGACCATATCCTGCACCCTCACCTCTCATCAGCTCATAAGCAGGATTTCCGGGACCTGTTAGACTCGTTTGCCGATGTCTTTGCTGGCTCCACGACAGACCCTGGGACTGTCGATGCATTCCACGTCATCAATATTGGAGCAGCTCCCGCGATCAAGTAGAAAGTCCACCGGATCCTCCCCGATCAGGAGCACATCATCAACGAGGGCTTAGCGGAGTTGAAATCACAAGGAGTCATCGTCCCCATTCTCAGCCCTTGGCGAGCCAACTTGGTCATCGTCAGCAAACCGGCGGGTCCAAACGCTTCTGTGTCGACTTCCGTGACCTCAACAGCGTCACAGAAGAAGATGCCTACCCCATGCCGCTGATTGTTGACATTCAAGAATGCCAGCAAGGATGCGGATGGTTTGCAAAGCTGGATGTCAAGGCAGCCTTCCACGCCGTTCTCATGCACCCGGAATCCGTTGCTAAAACAGCCCTTCTTACCCCTAGATGACTCTACGCTTTCACTCCCATGCCCTTTGGCCTCCGCAAAGCCAGTACCACATTCAAACGCGTCATGGACTCCACCCTCCTCAACATTCCCAATGTAAGCAGTTACATTGACGACATCATGGTTGCGGCCCATAGCTTCGCGGGTCTGTTCTCCTCCCTCGCTGTCATTTTCTCTGTCCTCCGCGTTGCTAACCTCAAACTCATAGCCGCCAAGTGCTCCATTGGCGCCGCGGATATGGAGTTCCTGGGGTTCGTAATGAGCGCCAATGGCATTAAGACCAATCCCGCAAAAATCGCGGCAGTTCAAGAATGGCGCCAACCCACCACGGCAGGCCAGGTCAAAATCTTCCTAGGCTTCGTTTCGTTCTACCGCAAGTTTGTCAGCGACCACGCCCGCATTATCCGCTCACTACAGCAGCTCACCCATCAGGACACCCCATTCGAGTGGACTTCTGTTTGATTTCTGCGTGGGCAGAAATCAAACATCCATTGGTCACCGCCCCTATGCTTGAGTTCCCCGATTTCAGCCAACCCTTCTCCATCACTACTGACTGGTCGCGGGACGGCCTGGGTGCGGTCTTGTCGTAATCCATCCAGGAACCGATCCAACGGGTGATAGCGTATGCAGTCGAGCCATCACTGACGGTGAGCAGAACTACCCACCAGTGAAAGGCGAATGCCTGGCCGTGCTGTGGACACTCCAGCACTTCCTCGACTACATCAAAAACGGTAAGCCTTTCACGGTCCTCACTAACCATCAAGCGCTACAATGGCTCCTCGCAACCCAAAATCACGAGGGCATATTGGCAAAGTGGGCGCTCCTCCTGCAGGGCTACAACATGAAGATCAAGTACCAACCCGCGCTTGCTAGCCGCAATGCCGATGCACTCAGCCGCCTCCCCCGCGCGGATTGGCCGCATCCCGCGGACCAGCATGACCAACCCGCGGATGCGCCCCTTGTGGCTGTTCCTCCAGTGGACGCCAAACCCTTGTGGGAAGGCGTAGCCCGAGAGTTCACCAACGCGGAATCCACGGCTGCCCTCCAACTCCTGTCCGAGTTGGAACCTACTGAAGGCTTGGGCCCCGTAGACACCCTCCTGGCCCTCCCTGATACGGGCCTTCAGCTGGCCCGCCGTTTCAACCCTGCGATCCGCGGCTGGACGCTGGAAGAGATCACGCCACATCTGCCGCCTCGCTCTCTGCCGTGATTGCGTCAGACAGCTCCCGGTGTGCGCGCCGTTACCTCCCCTCCGAGACTGGCCCCCATTCCCTCCACATCCCCTCTCTGCGACATGCGCCACCCCCTCTCATTGTTCGATTTCCTCCTTCATTCCCCTCTATCTTTGGAACGTCTCCAGACTCTCTTCTCCTCCTCCGATCCCTCTCTCTCCCCCATTGGAATCTGCCTCTCCTGCACCATTCACCGCCACGCGGGTGTCCGCATGGTGGCCGAGGCCATCCTTACGACACACTCCCGTATTCGGGAAGATTCTAGCCGCGCACCATGCACGTGGGCCCCTGCTACGTGTAAGTGCGTTTAAGTGCGTGTAAGTGCGTGTAAGTGTGTATTAGTGCATGTTAGTATATGTAAGTGTGTGTAAGTACGTGGAAGTGTGTGCAAGTACGTGTCAGTGTGTGTAAGCGCATATAAGTGCGTGTAAGTGTGTGTAAGTGTCTATAAGTGCTTGTAAGTGTGTGTAAGTGCGTGTAAGTACGTATGAGTGTGTGTAAGTTTTTGTAAGTGAGTGTAAGTGCATGTAATTGTGTGTAAGTGCATGTAAGTGTGTGTAAGTGCGTATAAGTGTGTGTAAGTACGTGTAAGTACGTGTAAGTGCAAGTTAGTGCGTGTAAGTACGTGTAAGTACATGTAAGCATGTGTAAGTGCGTGTAAGTGCATGTAAGTGTGTGTAAGTGGGTGTAAGTGTTTGTAAGTACAAGTAAGTACGTGTAAGTATGTGTAAGTGTGTGTAAGTGTCTGTAAGTGCGTGTAAGTACATGTAAGTTCATGTAAGTGCGAATAACTGCATGTAAGTGCATGTAAGTGCGTGAAAGTGTGTGTAAGTGTGTGTAAGTGTGTGCACATTGGTGTAAGTGCGTGTAAGTGTGTGTAAGTGCGTGTAAGTGCGTGTACGTTTGTGTAAGTGCATGGAAGTGTGTGTAAGTGCGCATAAGTACATGTAAGTGTGTGTCAATGCGAGTAAGGTCGTGTAAGTTTGTGTAAGTATGGGTAAGTGCGTGTATGTGTGTATAAGTGCATGTAAGTGCGCGCAAGTGCGTGTACGTACGTGTAAGTACGTGTAAGTGCGTGTTAGTGTGTGTAAGTTCATGTAAGTATGTGTAAGTACGTATAAGTGTGTGTAAGTGCGTGTAAGTACGTGTAAGTGCGTGTAAGTGTGTGTAAGTATGTGTAAATGCGTGTAAGTATGTGTAAGCGGGTGTGAGTTTGTGTAAGTTTGTGTAAGTG
Source organism: Penium margaritaceum (assembly GCA_023375785.1). Taxonomy (NCBI): domain Eukaryota; kingdom Viridiplantae; phylum Streptophyta; class Zygnematophyceae; order Desmidiales; family Peniaceae; genus Penium; species Penium margaritaceum. The sequence goes on along the minus strand of SZWC01000044.1, from coordinate 94,707 downwards.
CGTGTAAGTGCGTGTAAGTGTGTGTAAGTACGTAAAAGTGCATATAAATGCGTGTACGTTTGTGTAAGTGTGTGTAAGTGGATGTAAGTACGTGTATTATGTGTAAGTGCGTGTAAGTGCATGTAAGTCCGTGTAGGTGCGTGTAAGTGCCTCTAAGTACGTGTAAGTTTGTGCAAGTGCGTGTAAGTACGTGTAAGTGCATGTAAGTGTGTATAAGTGCGTGTCAGTGTGTGTAAGTGCGTGTCAGTTTGTGTAAGTGCGGATAAGTGTGTGTAAGTGCCTGTAAGTGCATGTAAGTACGTGTAAGTACGTGTAAGTATGTGTAAGTGCAAGAAAGTGCATGTAAGTATGTGTAAGTGCGTGTAAGTGCTTGTAAGTGCGTGTAAGTACGTGCAAGTGCGTGTAAGTCCATGCAAGTGCGTTTTAGTGCGTGTAAGTGCTTGTAAGTGTGTGTATGAGTGTGTAAGTGCGTGTAAGTATGTGTACGTTTGTGTAAGTGCGTGTAAGTGTGTATAAGTGCATGAAAGGGTATGTACATGCGTATAAGTACGTGTACGTTCGTATAAGTACGTGCAAGTGTGTGCCAATGCGTGTAAATGTGTGTAAGTGTGTTATTGTGTGTAAGTGCGTGTAAGTGTGTGTAAGTGTGTGTAAGTGCGTGTATGTAGTGTAGGTGTGTGTAAGTGCCTGTATGTGCGTGTAAGTGCGTATAAGTGCGTGTAAGTGCGTGTAGGTTCTTGTAAGTTTGTGTAAGTACATGTAAGTGCGTGTAAGTGGTGTAAGTGTGTGTAAGTGCGTGTAAGTGTATGTAAGTGCGTATAAATGTGTGTAGGAGCGTGTACGTGCGTGGAAGTGCGTGTAAGTACATGCAAGTGCGTGTAAGTACATGTAAGTGCGTGTAAGTGCGTGTAAGTTTGTGTTAGTGCATGTAAGTGCATGCACATTTGTGTAAGTGTGTGTAAGTTTGAGTAAGTGCGTGTAAGTGCATGTAAGTACGTGTAAGTGCGTGTAAGTGCATGTAAGTATGTGTAAGTGCACGTACATGTGTGTAAGTGCGTGGAAGTACGTGTACGTGCGTGTAAGTACGTGTAAGCGTGTGTAAGTTTGTGTAAGTGTGTGTAAGTGTGTGTACGTTCGTGTAAGTGTGTGGAAGTGCGTGTAAGTGTGTGTAAGTATGTGTAAGTTCGTGTAAGTGCAAGTATGTACATGTACGCACGTGTAAGTACGTGTAAGTACCTGGAAGTTTGAGTTAGTGCATAAAACTGCATGTAAGGCCGTGTAAAAGCGCGTAAGTGCATGTAAGTGCGTTTAAGTGCGTGTAAGTGTGTGTAAGTGCATGTAAGTACGTGTAAGTGCGTATAAGTGCGTATACGTGCCTGTGAGTGCGTGTAAGTGTGTGTAAGTGCGTGTAAGTACGTGTAAGTGCATGTAAGTGCATGTAAAGTGGTGTAAGAGTGTGTAAGTGCATGTAAGTATGTGTAAGTGCGTATAAGTGCATGTAGGTGCTTGTAAGTGCGTGAAGGTATGTTTCAATTCGTGTCAATGCGTGTAAGTACATTTAATCGCGTGTAAGTGTGTGTAAGTGTGTGTACGCTTGTGCACGTGCGTGTAAGTGCGTGTAAGTTTGTGGAAGAGCGTGTAAATGCGTGGAAGTGCATGTAAGTGCGTGTACGTAAGTGTAAGTGCGTGTAAGTGCGTGGAAGAGTGTGTAAGTGCATGTAAGCTCATGGAAGTGCGTGTTAGTGCATTCAAGTATGTGTAAGTTTGTGCAAGTGCGTGTAAATGTGTGTAAGTGTGTGTAAGTGTGTGTTAGTGTGTGTAAGTGTGTGTAAGTGTGTGTAAGTGAGTGTAAGTGGGTGCAAGTGTGCATAAGTGTATGTTACTGCATATAAGTGTGTGTAAGTGTATGTAAGTGTGTGTAAGTGTGTGTAAGTGCATGTAAGTGTGTGTAAGTCTGTGTAAGTGCGTGTAAGTATGTAGAAGTACGTGTTAGTATGTGTAAGTGTGTGTAAGTATGTGTAAGTGCGTGTAGGTGCGTGTAAGTGCGTATATGTGCGTGTAAGTGTGTATAAGTGGGTGTATGTGTGTGTGTGTGTGTAAGTACATATAAGTGTGTGTTAGTGCGTATAAGTGCGTGTAAGTGCGTGTAAATGTGTGCAAGTGCGTGTAAGTGTGTGAAAGCTTGTAGAAGTACGTTGAAGTACCTGTAAGTGTGTGTTAGTGTGTGTAAGTGTGTGTAAGTGCGTGTATGTACGTGGAAGTGCATATAAGCACGTGTTAGTTAGTGTAAGTGTTTGTAAGTGCGTGTAAGTGCATGTAAGTGAGCGTAAGTGCGTGTAAGTGCGTGTAAGTGCGTGTAAGTGTGTGTAGGTGCGTACAAGTACGTGTGAGTACGTGTAAATGCATGTAAGTACGTGTAAGTGCGTGTAAGTGCATGTACGTTTGTGTACGTACGTCAAAGTGCATATGTGTTCGTGTAAGTGCGTGTAAGTGCGTGACAGTGCTTGTAAGTGTGAGTAAGTGTGTGTAAGTATGTGTAAGTGTGGGTAAGTGCGTCTAAGTACGTGTAAGTGCGTGTCAATGGGTGTAGGTATGTGTAAGTGCGTATAATTTCGTGTAAGTGCGTGTAAGTGTGTGAAAGTGCTTGTAAGTACGTGTAAGCGTGTATAAGTGCATGTAAGTGCGTGTATGTGCGTGTATGTGCATTTAAGTTTGTGTAAGTGTGTGTAAGTGTGTGTAAGTGCGTGTAAATACGTGTAAATATGTGAAGCATGTGTAAGTTTGTTTACGTACGTGTAAGTACATGTAAGTTTGTGTAAGTACATGTAAGTGAGAGTAAGTATGTGTACTTCCGTGTAAGTTTGTGTAAGTGCGTGTAAGTTTGTGTAAGTGTGAATAAGTGCGTGTAAGTGTGTGTAAGCACGTGTACGTGCGTGTAAGTGCATGTAAGTACGTGTAAGTTGGTGTAAGTGTGTGTAAGTGCCTGTAAGTGTGTGTAAGTTTGAGTAAGTGCATGTAAGTGTGTGTAAGTGCGTGTAAGTATGTGTATGTTTGTGTTAGTGCGTGTAAGTACGTATAAGTGTGTGTAAGTTTGTGTAAGTGCATGTACGTGCGTGTAAGTGTGTGTAAGTGCGTGTAAGTACGTGTCAGTTCGTGTATGTGCGTGTAAGTGAGTGCAAGTGCGTGTAAGTGTGTGTAAGTGAGTGTTAGTGCATGTATGTGAGTGTAGGTGCTTATAAGTGTGTGTAAGTGCGTGTAAGTGCGTGTAAGTGCGTGCAAGTGCGTGTAATTACGAGACGTTCATGTATGTGCGTGTAAGTGGATGTAAGTGCGTGTCAGTTCGTTCAAGTGCGTGTAAGTTCGTGTAAGTTTTTGTAAGTGCATGTAAGTGCGTGTAAATAGGTATAAGTGTGTATAAGTGTGTGGAAGTGCGTGTAAGTTAGGGTAAGTGTGTGTAAGTGTGTGTAAGTGTGTATAAGTGTGTGGAAGTGTGTGTAAGTTAGTGTAAATGTGTGTAAGTGCATGTATGTATGTGTAAGTGCGTGTCAGTGTGTGTTAGTCGAGTAAGTTTGTGTAAATGCGTGTAAGTGCGTGTAAGTTTGTGTAAATGCATGTAAGTGTACGTAAGTGCATGTAAGTTCGTGTAAGTACGTGTAAGTGTGTGTAAGTTTGAATAAGTGCATGTAAGTGTGTGTAAGTTCGTGCAAGTGTGTGTAAGTGCATGTGAGTACGTGTAAGTTTGTGTAAGTGCGTGTTAATGCGTGTAAGTACATGTAAGTGTGTGTAAGTGCGTGAAAGTGAGTGTAAGTTCCTGTAAGTTTGTGTTAGTGCGTGTGAGTACATGTAAGTGCATGTAAGTCCGTGTAAGTGTGTGTAAGTACGTCTACGTGTGTGTAAGTGCATGTAAGTTCATGTAAGTGCGTGTAAGTGCATGTAAGTACGTGTAAGTACGTGTAAGTGCGTGTGAGTGTGTGTGCGTACGTGGAAGAGCGTGTAAGTGCGTGTTAGTTCATGGAAGTACGTGTTGGTGCGTGCAAGTGCGAGTAAGTGTGTGCAAGTACGTGTAAATGTGAGTAAGTACGTGTAAGTGCGTGTAAGTGTGTGTAAGTGCGTGTAAGTGAGTGGAAGTGCGTGTAAGTGTGAATAAGTGCGTGTTAGTACGTGTAAGTGTGTCTCAGTGTACCTAAGTGTGTGTAAGTGTATGTAAGTGTATGTAAGTGTGTGTAAGTGCATGTAAGTAGGTAAACGTGAATGTAAGTGCGTGTAAGTGTGTGTAGCTCCGTGTATGTGCATGGAAGTATGTGTAAGTGCATGTAAGTGTGTGTAAGTGGGTGTAGGTGTGTGTAAGTGCGTGTAAGTGAGTGTAAGTGCGTGTAAGTGCGTGTAAGTGCGTGTAAGTGCGTGTAAATGTGTGTAAGTGCGTGTAAGTGCGTGTTAGTGCGTGAAAGTACGTGTAAGTACATGTAAATAAATGTAAGTGCGTGTTAGTTCATGTAAGTGCGTGTAAGTGCGTGTAAGTGCGTGTAAGTGCGTGTAAGTACATGTTAGTGCGTGTAAGTGTGTATAAGTGCGTGTAATTGCGTGTAGGTGTATGTAAGTGCGTGTACGTGTGTGTAAGTGTGTGTAAGTGTGTGTAAGTATGTGTAAGTTTTTGCAACTGCGTGTTAGTGCATGTAAGTGCGTATAAGTGCGTGTAAATGCATGTAAGTGCGTGTACGTTTGTGTAAGTGTGTGTACGTATGTGTAAGTGCGTGTTTGTTTGTGTGAATGCGTGTAAGTGCATGTAAGTGCGTGTAAGTGCATGTAAGTATGTTTATGTTCATGTAAGTACGTGTAAGTATGTGTAAGTTAGTGTAAGTGCGTGTAAGTGCATATAAGTGTGTGTAAGTGCGTGTAAGTGCATGTAAGTACGTGTCAGTGTGTGTAAATATGCGTAAGTATTTGTAAGTGCGTATAACTACGTGTAAGTGTGTGTAAGTGCGTGTCAGTACATGTCAGTGTGTGTAAGTTCTTGTAAGCTCATGTAAGTGCGGTTAAGTGCATGTAAGTGCGTGTAAGTGCGTGCAAGTTTGTGTAAGTTTGTTTAAGTGCATGTAAGTACGTGTAAGTGCGTTTAAGTGCATGTAAGTGCGTGTACATACGTGTAAATGCGTGTAAGTGTGTGTAAGTACGTGTAAGTTCGTGTAAGTGCGTGTAAGTGCATGTACGCACGTGTAAGTGCATGTAAGTGCCTGTAAGTTTGTGTTAGTTCATGTAAGTGCATGTGAGGCTGTGTAAAAGCACGTAAGTGCTTGTAAGTACGTTTAAGTGCGTGTAAGTGTGTGTAAGTGTGTGTAAGTACGTATTAGTGTGTGTAAGTGTGTATGTATACGTGAGTGCGTGTAAGTGTGGGCAAGTGCGTCTAAGGGTGTGTAAGTGCGTGTAAGTGCATGTAACTTGGTGTAAGTATGTGTAAGTACGTGTAAGTATGTGTAAGTGCATGTAAGTGCATGTAGGTGCTTGTAGGTTCGTGAAGGTGCATTTCAATTTGTGTAAATGTGTGTAAGTATATTTAAGGGCGTGTAAGTATGTGTAAGTGCGTTCAAGTTTGTGTACATTTGTGTAAGTGCGTGTAAGTACGTGGAGGTGTGTGTAAATGCATGTAAGTGCATGTAAGTGCGTGTTCGTGTGTGTAAGTGCGTGTAAGTACGTGGAAGAGCTTGTAAGTGCATGTACGTTCATGGAAGTGTGTGTTAGTGCATGCAAGTAAGTGTAAGTTTGTACAAGTGCGTGTAAATGTGTGTAAGTGTGTGTAAGTGTGTGTTAGTGCGTGTAAGTGTGTGTAAGTGTGTGTAAGTGAGTGTAAGTACATGCAAGTGTGCAGAAGTGTATGTTAGTGCGTCTAAGTGTGTGTAAGTACGTGTAAGTGTGTGTAAGTGTGTGTAAGTGCATGTAAGTGTGTGTAAGTGGGTATAAGTGCGTGTAAGTACGTGTAAGTACCTGTTAGTATGTGTAAGTGTGTGTAAGTTCGTACAAGTGTGTGGAAGTAGGTCTAAGTACGTGTAACTGCGTGTAACTTCATGTAAGTGCGTATAGGTGCGTGTAAGTGCGTGTAAGTGCGTGTAAGTACGTGTAAGTGCGTGTAAGTGTGTGTGTGTGTGTGTGTGTGTATGTGTGTGTGTGTGTGTGTGTGTGTAAGTGCGTGTAAGTGCGTGTTAGTGCATGTAAGTGCGTGTAAGTGCGTGTAAAAGCGTGCAAGTACGTGTAAGTGTGTGAAAGTTTGTGGAAGTACGTGTAAGTTTGTGTAAGTGTGTGTGTGAGTGTGTGTAAGTGCATGTAAGCGTGTGTAAGTTCGTGTAAGTGTGTGTAAGGGCATGTAAGTGCATGTAAGTGAGCGTAATTACGTGTAAGTGTGTGTAAGTGTGTGTAAGTGTGTGTAGGTGCGTATAAGTATGTGTAAGTGCATGTAAGTGCGTGTAAGTACGTGTAAGTGCGTGTAAGTGCGTGTGCATTTGTGTAAGTGTGTCAAAGTGCATATATGTTTGTGTAAGTGTGTGTAAGTACGTGGAGATGCTTGTAAGTGTGTGTAAGTGTGTGTAAGTGCGTGTAAGTGCATGTATGTGTGTGTATTTGCGTGTAAGTTCATGTAAGTGCGTGTAAGTTTGTGTGAGTGTGTGTAAGTCCGTATAAGTTTGTGTAAGTACGTGTAAGTTTGTGTAAGGGCATGTACGTGCGTGTAAGTACGTGTAAGTGCGTGTAAGTGCGTGTAAGTGTGTGTGAGTGTGTGTCACTTCGTGTAAGTACATGTAAGTGCATATAAGTTTGTGTAAGTGCGTGTAAGTGTGTAAGTGCTGGTAAGTGCATGTAAGTACAGATAAGTGCATGAAAGTGTGTGTATGTGCGTGTATGTGCATATTTGTTTGTGTAAGTGTGTGTAAGTACGTGTAAGTGTGTGTAAATACGTGTAAGTGTGTGTAAGTGTCTGTAATATTGTGTAAGTGTGTATAAGTGTGTGTAAGAACGTGTAAGTTTGTTTAAGTACGTGTAAGTGAGTGTAAGTATGTGTAATTCCGTGTAAGTTTGTGTAAGTGCGTGTAAGTTTGTGTAAGTGTGAGTAAGTGCGTGTAAGTGCATGTAAGCACGTATAAGTGCGTGTAAGTGCGTGTAAGTGCTTGTAAGTTCATGTAAGTGCATGTAAGTGCGTGTAAGTGTGTGTAAGTTTGGGTACTTGCGTGTAAGTCCGTGTAAGTGTGTGTAGGTACGTCTATGTTCGTTTTAGTGTGTATAAGTACGTGTAAGTGTGTTTACGTTTGTGTAAGTGCATATACGTGCGTGTTAGTGCGTGTAAGTGCGTTTAAGTGCGTGTAAGTTCGTGTACATGCGTGTAAGTGAGTGTAAGTGTGTGTAAGTGTGTGTAAGTGTGTTTTAGTGCATGTAAGTGTGTGTAAGAGCGTATAAGTGTGTGTAAGGGTGTGTAAGGACGTGTAAGTGCGTGCAAGTGCGTGTAGTTACGAGACGTGCGTGTAAGTGCGTGTAAGTGGATGTAAGTGTGTGTCTGTTCGTTTACCTATGTGTAAGTTCATGTAAGTTTGTGTAAGTGTATGTAAGTGCATGTAAGTGCATATAAGTGTGTGTAAGTGCGTGTAAGTGTGTGTATGGGAGCGTAAGTATATGTAAGTGCGTGTAAGTACGTGTAAGTGCGTATAAGTGCGTGTACGTTAGTGTAAATGTGTGTGAGTGTGTGTTTGTACGTGTAAGTGTGTGTAAGTGTGTGTTAGTTGAGTAGTTTGTGTAAATGTGTGTAAGTGCATGTAAGTTTGTGTAAATGCATGTACGTGTGCGTAAGTGCGTGTAAGTTCGTGTAAGTGCGTGTAAATGTGTGTAAGTTTGTATAAGTGCGTATAAGTGAGTGTAAGTTTGTGTAAGTGTGTATAAGTGCATGTACGTACGTGTAAGTTTGTGTAAGTGCGTGTTAATGTGTGTAAGCGCGTGTAAGTGCATGTTAGGGCGTGAACGTGTGTGTGCGTTCCTGTAAGTTCTTGTTAGTGCGTGTAAGTACGTGTAAGTGCATGTAAGTCCGTGTAAGCGCGTATAAGTACGTGTAAGTGAGGAAAAGTGCGTGTAAGTCCATGTAAGTGCGTGTAAGTGCGTGTAAGTGCGTGTATGTTCGTGTAAGTGCATGTAAGTGCGTGTAAGTACATGTAAGTGTGTGTATGTGCGTGGAAGAGCGTGTAAGTGCGTGAAAGTTCATGGAAGTGCATGTCAGTGCGTGCAAGTGCGAGTAAGTGTGTGCAAGTACATGTAAGTGTGTGTAAGTACGTGTAAGTACGTGTAAGTGCGTGTAAGTGCGTGTAAGTGAGTGTAAGTGCGTGTAAGTGCGAATAAGTGCATGTTAGTACGTGTAAGTGTGTGTAAGTGCATCTAAGTGTGTGTAAGTGTGTTTAAGTATATGTAAGTGTGTGTAAGTGCATATAAGTAGGTGTAAGTGCATGTAAGTGTGTGTAAGTGTGTGTAGCTGGGTGTATGTGCATGGAAGTATGTGTAGGTACGTGTAAGTGCGTGTAAGTGCGTGTAGGTATGTGTTAGTGTGTGCAAATGCGTGGAAGTGCGTGTTATTGCGTGAAAGTATGTGTAAGTGCGTGTAAATACATGTAAGTACATGTTAGTTTGTGTAAGTGCGTGTAAGTACGTGTTAGTGCGTGTAAGTGCATGTTAGTGCGTGTAAGTGTGTGTAAGTACGTGTATGTACGTGTAGGTGTGTGTAAGTGCGTGTACGTGCGTGTAGGTGTGTATAAGTGTGTGTAAGTACGTATAAGTATATGCAAGTGCGTGTTAGTGCATCTAAGTGCGTATAAGTACGTGTAAATGCGTGTAAGTGTGTGTACGTTTGTGTAAGTGTGTGTAAGTATGTGTAGGTGCGTGTTTATGCATGTGAATGCATGTAAGTGCGTGTAAGTGCGTGTAAGTGCATGTAAGTACATGTAAGTTCATGTAAGTACGTGTAAGTGTGTGTAAGTGAGTGTAAGTGCGTGTAAGTGCATGTAAGTGCATGTAAGTATGTGTAAGTGCATGTAAGTTCGTGTAAGTGTGTATAAGTACGTATAAGTATGTGTAAGTGTGTGTAAGTACGTGTAAGTGTGTGTACGTGCGTGTCAGTATGTGTCAGTGCGTGTAAGTTCTCGTAATTTCATGTAAGTGCGGGTAAGTGCGTGTAAGTGCATGTAATTGTGTGTAAGTGTGTGCAAGTTTGTGTACGTTTGTATAAGTACGTGTAAGTGCGTGGAAGTGCGTGTAAGTGTATGTAAGTGCATGTACGCACGTGCAAGTGCGTGTAAGTGTGTGTAGGTGTGTGAGAGTTTGTGTAAGTACGTGTAAGTGAGTGTAAGTACGTGTAAGTGGGAATAAGTGCGTGTTAGTGTGTGTAAGTGTGTGTAAGTGCATCCAAGTACGTGTGAGTGTGTGTAAGTACATGTATGTGTGTGTAAGTGCGTGTAAGTACGTGGAAGTGTATGTAAGTGCGTGTAAGTACATGTAAGTGTGTATAAGTACGTATACGTGCGTGTAGGTATGTGTAAGTGCGTGTAAGTGCATGTAAGTGCGTGTAAGTGCGTGTAAGTGCATGTAGGTGTGTGTAAGTGTGTGTAAGTACGTGTTAATGCATGTAAATACATATAAATACGTGTAAGTGCGTGTAGGTTTGTGTAAGTACGCGTGCGTGTATATGTACGTAAGTGCGTGTAAGTGCGTGTACGTACATGTAAGTATGTGTAGGTGCGTGTAATTGCGTGTAAGTGCGTGGAAGTGCGTGTAAGTACGTGCAAGTACATGTAAGTGTGTGTAAATGCATATAAGTGTGTGTAAGTTTGTGTAAGTGTGTGTAAGTATGTGTAAGTGCGTGTTAGTGTGTGTAAATGTGTGTACGTGCGTGAAAGTGCGTGTAAGTGCATGTAAGTACGCGTAAGTTTGTGAAAGTGCACGTAAGTGTGTGTACGTGCGTGTAAGTGCGTGTAAGTGCATGTAAGTACAAGTAAGTACGTGCAAGTGTGTGTAAGTGCATGTAAGTGCGTGTAAGTGCGTGTAAGTATGTATAAGTGCGTGTAAGTGTGTGTATGTGCGTGTTAGTGCGTGTCAGTGTGTGTCATTACGTGTAAGTGCTTGTAAGTTTGTGTAAGGGTCGATAAGTGCGTGTAAGTGCATGTAAGTGTGTGTTAATGCGTATAAGTGCATGCAAGTTTGTGTAAGTTCATGTAAGTGGGTGTGAGTGCGTGTAAGTGCATGTAAGTGCATGTAAGTGCGTGTACGCATGTGTAAGTGCGTGAAAGTACGTGTAGGTGCGTGTAAGTTTGTGTAAGTACGTGTAAGTGTGTGTAAGTGTGTTTAAGTGCATGTAAGTGCGTGTACATTTATGTAAGTGCATGTAAGTGCATGTAAGTGCGTGTAAGTGCATGTAAGTGCGTGTAAGTGCATATAAGTGTGTATCAGTGGGTGTAAGTGTGTGTAAGTGTGTGTCGGTACGTGTAAGTGTGTGTAAGTATGTGTAAGTGTGTGTAAGTGTGTGTAAGTGTTTGTAAGTGTATACAAGTGCGTGTAACTATGTGTTAGTACGTATAAGTGCCTCTAAGTGGGTGTAAATGTGTGTAAGTGCGGGTAAGTTCATGTCAGTGCGTGTAAGTATGTGTAAGTGCTTGTTAGTGCGTGTAAGTGCGTGCACGTGCGTGTAAGTGCATGTAAGTGTATGTAAATGCCTGTGTTTTGTGTAAGTATGTGTAAGTGCGTGTAAGTGCGTAAAAGCGTGTATAAGTTCGTGTATGTGCGTGTAAGTGGGTGTAAGTTTGTGGGTGTAAGTATGTGTGTCTAAGTGGGTGTAAGTTTGTGTAAGTGCGTGTGAGTGCGTATAAGTGCGTGTAAATTGGTGTAAGTGTGTGTTAGTATGTGTAAGTGCGTGCAAGTGCATGTAAGTGTGTTTAAGTGCGTGTAAGTGCGTGTAAGTGCGTACAAGTGCGTGTAAGTGCGAGAAGTGCGTGTAATTGTGTGTAAGTGCGTGTAAGTGCGTATTAGTTCGTTTAAGTGCGTGTAAGTAGGTGTAAGTACGTATAAGTTCGTGTAAGTACATGTAAGTGCGTGTAAGTGGGTGTCAGTTTGTGTAAATGCGTATAAGTGTGCGGAAGTGCGTGTAAATTTGTGTAAGTGCATGTAAGTGTGTGTAAGTTTGTGTAAGTACGTGTAAGTGCATGTAAGTTCGTGTAAGTGTGTGTAAGTGCATGTAAGTGTGTATACGTTTTTGGAAGTGCGTGTAAGTGTGTGTTAATGCCTGTAGGTGTCTGTAAGTGCGTATAAGTGCGTGTAAGTGCGTAAGATTACGTGTAAGTTCCTGTAAGTTTGTATTAGTGCGTGTAAGTGCATGTAAGTGAGTGTAAGTCTGTGTAAGCGCGTGTAAGTTCGTGTAAGTGTGTGTAAGTGCGTGTAAGTTTATGTAAGTGTGTTCAAGGGCGTATAAGTGCGTGGAAGTGCGTTAATGTACGTATAAGTACGTATAAGTGCGTGTGAGTGTAAGTGTGCGTAACTGTGAATAAATGTGTTTTAGTGTGTATAAGGGTATGCAAGTGCGTGTAAGTGTGTGTAAGTGTGTGTAAGTGTATAGAAGTATGTGTAAGTGCGTGTAAGTGCGTGTAAGTGTGTGTAAGTGCGTGTAACAGCGTGTAAGTGTGTGTAAGTATGTGTAAGTGCTTGTAGGTGCGTGTAAGTGCATGAAAAGTACATCTAACTGTATGTTACTGCGTGTAAGTGTGTATAAGTGCGTGAACATTGTGTTAGTGTGTGTAAGTGCGTGTAAGTGTGTGTAAGTGTGTGTAAGTGCGTGTAAGTCCGTGCAAGTGCGTGTAAGTGCATGTAAGAACAGGTGAGTATGTGTAAGTGCATGTGAGTGCGTGGAACTGCATGTAAGTGTGTATGAATACATGTAAGTACTTGTAAGTACGTGTAAGTGCGTATAAGTGCCTGTAAGTGCGTGTAAGTGCATGTAAGTGCGTGTAAGTACGTGTAAGTATGTGTAAGTTCCTGTTAGTGCATGTAAGTACGTATAAGTATGTGTAAGTGCGTGTAAGTGTGTGTAAGTGTGTGTAAGTACGTGTAAGTGCATATAAGTGCGTGTAGGTACGTGTAAGTGCGTGTAAGTGCGTGTAAGTGTGTGCAAGTGTGTGTAAGTGCGTGTTAGTGTGTGTAAATGCGTGTAAGTGCGTGTCAATGCGTGTATGTGTGTGTAATTTGTGTAAGTGCGTGTAAGTATATGTAAGTGCGTGTTAGTGTGTGTAAGTATGTGTAAGTGCGTGTAAGTACGTGTAAGTGCATGTAAGTACGTGTAAGTTTGTTTAAGTGCATGTAGGTATGTGTAAGTGCGTGTAAGTGTGTGTATGTGCGTGTAAGTGCGTATCGCTGCGTGTCAGTGCGTGTAAGTGGTTGTGAGTCTGTGTAAGTGTGGATAAGTGTGTGTAAGTGCGTGTAAGTGTGTGTAAGTGCATGTAAGTGCCTGCAACTTTGTGTAAGTTTGTGTAAGTGTGTGTAAGTGTGTGTAAGTATGTGTAAGTGAATTACGTGTGTGTACGCGCGTGTAAGTATGTGTAAGTGCATGTAGGTACATGTAAGTTAGTGTAAGTACGTGTAAGTGCGTGTAAGTGTGTGTAAGTGCATGTAAGTGCAATTAAGTGCATGTCAGTACGTATAAGTGTGTGTAAGTGTGTGTAAGTACGTGTATGTACGTGTAAGTGCATGTAAGTGCGTGTAAGTGCGTTTAAGTGCGTGTAAGTGCGTGTAAGTGTGTGCAAGTGCGTGTCAATGCATGTTTGTACGTGTAGATACGTGTAGGTGCTTGTAAGTATGTGTAAGTGGGTGTAAGTATGTGTAAGTGCGTGTTAGTACGTGTAAGTGCGTGTAAGTGCGTGTAAGTGTATGTAAGAACCTGTTTTTTTTGTGTAAGTGCGTATATGTACATGTAAGTTCTTTTATGTGCGTGTAAGTGCGTGTAAGTGCATGTAAGTTCATGTAAGTACGTCTAAATGTACAGAAGTACGTTTAAGTGTGTGTAAGTATGTGTAAGTGCGTGTGTGTAAGTGCGTGTCAGTGCGTGTCAGTACGTGTAAGTGCATGAAGGTGCGTGTATGCGCGTATAAGTGCGTGTAAGTGTGCGTAGGTATGTGTAAGTTTGTGTAAGTGCGTGTAAGTTAGTGTAAGTGCGTGTAAGTGCGAATAAGTATGTGTTAGTGCGTGTACGTGTGTTTAAGTGTGTCTACGTTTATGTAAGTGTGTGTAAGTACATACAAGTGTGTGTAAGTGTGTCTAAGTGTGTGTAAGTGCATGTAAGTGTGTGTAAGTGCGTGTAAGTGTGTGTAAGTACGTGTAAGTGCATGGAAGTGCGTGTAAGGGGGTGTACGTGTGTGTAAGTGCGTTTAAGTGTGTGTAGGTACGTGTAAGTGCATGTAAGTGTGTGTAAGTGCGTTTAAGTGCGTATAAGTACGTGTAATTGTGTGTAAGTGTGTGTCACTACGTATTAGTGTGTGTAAGTGCGTGTAAGTACGTGTAAATACATGTAAGTGTGTGTAAGTTTGAGTAAGTGCGTGTAAGTGCGTATAGGTGCATGTATGTGCATGTAAGTGCGTGTAAGTGTGTATAAGTATGTGTACGTTTGTGTATGTGCGTGTAAGTCCGTGTACGTACATGTAAGTGTGTCTCAGTGCATTTACGTGTATGTAAGTGTGTGCAAGTTCATGTTAGTGCGTGTAAGTGTGTTTAAGTGCGTGTAAATGCGTGTAAGGACGTATAAGTTTGTGTAAGTGTGTGTACGTATGTGTAAGTGCGTGTTAGTGTGTGTAAATACGTGTAAGTACATGTAAGTGCGTGTAATTACATGTAAGTATGTGTAAGTTTGTGTAAGTATGTGTAAGTGTCTGTAAGTGTGTGTAAGTGCGTGTAAGTGTATGTAAGTCCGTGTAAGTGCGTGTAAGTGCGTGTAAGTGCGTGTAAGCGTGTGTAAGTGTGTATAAGTGCGTGCAAGTACGTATAGTTGCTTGTAGGTGCATGTAAGTGTGTGTAAGTGCATGAAACTGCGTGTAAGTGCGTATAAGTCCGTGTAAATTTGTGTAAGTGCGTGTTAGTATGTGTAAGTCCGTGCAAGTGCATGTAAGTGCGTGTAAGTACGTGTAAGTGTGTGTGTGTAAGTGAAACTGCGTGTAAGTGCGTATAAGTCCGTGTAAATTTGTGTAAGTGCGTGTTAGTATGTGTAAGTCCGTGCAAGTGCATGTAAGTGCGTGTGAGTACGTGTAAATGCGTGTAAGTACGTGTAAGTGCATGTAAGTACGTGTAAGTGTGTGTACGTGTGTGTAAGTACGTGGAACTGCGTGTAAGTGCGTGTAAGTATGTGCAAGTACGTGTAAGTGCATGTAAGTACGTGTAAGTGTGTGTACGTGTGTGTAAGTACGTGGAACTGCGTGTAAGTGCGTGTAAGTATGTGCAAGTACATGTAAGTGTGTGTAAGTGTGTGTACGTGTGTGTAAGTGTATGTAAGTGTGTGTAAGTGCGTGTTAGTCCATGTAAGTACGTGTAAGTGTGTGTAAGTGCGTGAAAGTGCATGTATGTGCGTGTAAGTGTATGTAAATGCGTGTAAGCGCGTGTAGGTGTGTGTAAGTATGTGTAAGTGTGTGTAAGTGTGTACATGTACGTGTAAGTGCGTCTTACTGCGTGTAAGTGCGTGTAAGTATGTGTAAATGTGTGTATGTGCGTGTAAGTTGTGTAGGTTCACGGAGTATGTGTAAGAGCGTGTTAGTGCGTGTAAGTGTTTGTAAGTGCGAGTAAGTGCGTGTAAGTGCATGTAAGTGCGTGTAAGTTTGTGTAAGTGCGTGTGAGTACGTGTAAGTGCATGTAAGTGCATGTAAGTGCATGTAAGTGTGTGTAAGTGCGTGTAAGTGTGTGTAATTGTGTGTAAGTGTGTGTAAGTGTGTGTAAGTATGTATAAGTGCATATAAGTGTGTATAAGTACGTGTAAGTGTGTATGGGTGCATGTCAGTGCGTGTAACTGCTTGTAAGTTTGTGTAAATGTGGGTAATTGCGTGTAAATGCGTGTAAGTGCTTGTATGTGCATGTAAGTATGTGCAAGTTCGTGTAAGTTTGTGTAAGTGCGTGTAAGTGTGTGTAAGTGCATGTAAGTGCATGTAAGTGCGTGTACGCACGTGTAAGTGTGTGTAAGTGCGTGTAGATACGTGTAAGTTTGTGTAAGTACGTGTATGTGCGTGTAAGTGTGGTTAAGTGCATGTAAGTGCATGTAAGTTTGTACAAGTGCATTTAAGTGCGTGTAAGTGCGTGTAAGTGCAAGTAAGTGCATGTAAGTACGTGTAAGTGTGTGTAAGTGTGTGTAAATATGTATATGTATGTGTAAGTGTGTGTAAGTGCGTGTAAGTGCGTGTAAGTACGTGTAAGTGTGTGCAAGTGCGTGTAATTGCGTGTTAGTACGTGTAAGTGTGTGTAAATATGTGCAAGTCTGTGTTAGTATGTGTAAGTGCGTGTAAGTGCGTGTAAGTGTGTCTAAGTGCATGTAAGTGCCTGTTTTTTCGTGTAAGTGTGTGTAAGTATGTGTAAGTGCTTTGAAGTGCGTGTAAGTGTGTGTATGTGCATGTAACTGCGTGTAAGTGCGTGTAAGTGCACGTAATTGCGTGTAAGTGCATGTAAGTATGTGAAGGTACGTGTAAGTACGTGTAAGTGTGTGTAAGTGTGTGTCAGTGCGTGTCTCTACATGTAAGTGCATGTAAGTGTGTGTACGTACGTGTAAGTGTGTGTAATTGCGTATAGGTGCGTGTAAGTTTGTGTAAGTGTGTGTAAGTGAGTGTAAGTGTGTCTAAGTGCGAATTAGTGCGTGTTAGTGCGTGTTAGTGTGTGTAAGTGCATATAAGTGTGTATAAGTGCGTGTAAGTATGTGTAAGTGCATGTAAGTGTGTGTAAGTGCGTGTAAGTGTGTGTAAGTACGTGTAAGTGTGTGGAAGTGCGTGTAAGTGAGTGTAAGTACGTGTAAGTGTGTGTAAGTGCGTGTAGGTACGTGTAAGTGTATGTAAGTATGTGTAAGTGTGTGTAAGTGCGTATAAGTGCATGTAAGTGAGTGTAAGTATATATAACTGCGTATTAGTGTGTTTAAGTGCATGTAAGTACGTGTACATGCGTGTAAGTGCATGTAAGTTCGTGTAAGTACGTGTAATTGCGTGTAAGTGCATGTAAGTGCATGTAACTGCATGTAAGTGTGTGAAAGTACGTGTAAGTTTGTGTAAGTCCGTGTACGTATGTGTAAGTGCATGTAAGTGCGTGTAAGTGCATGTAAGTGTGTGCAAATTTGTGTTAGTGTGTGTAAATGCTTTTAAGTGCGTGTAAATGCGTGTAAGTACGTGTACGTTTGAGTAAGTGTGTGTGCATATGTGTAAGTGCGTATTAGTGCATGTAAATGCGTGTCAGTATGTGTAAGTGCGTGTAAGTGCATGTAAGTACCTTTAAGTTTGTGTAAGTACGTGTAAGTGTGTGTAAGTGTGTGTAAGTGTGTGTAAGTGAATATAAGTACGAGTAAGTGCGTGTAAGTACGTGTAAGTGCGTGTAAGTGTGTGTACATGCGTGTAAGTATGTATAAGTGAGTGGAAGTGCATGCAAGTACATGTAAGTGCGTGTCGGTGCGTGTCAGTGTGTGTAAGTGCATGCAAGTTTGTGTAAGGTCGTGTAAGTGCGTGTAAGTGCGTGTAAGTGCGTGTAAGAGCATGTAAATGCGTGTACCCGCGTGTAAGTGCGTATAAGTACGTGTAGGTGCATGTAGGTGCGTGTAAGTTCGTGTAAGTGCGTGAAAGTGCATGTAAGTGTGTTTAAGTGCATGTACATATGTGTGAGTTTGTGTAAGTGCTTGTAAGTGCGTGTAAGTGCGTGTAAGTGCATGTAAGTATGTGCAAGTGTGTGTAAGTGCATGTTAGTGTGTGTACGTACGTGTAAGTGCGTGTAAATGCGTGTAAGTACGTGTAAGTTTGTGTAAGTGTGTGTGAGTATGTGTAAGTGCGTATTAGTGTGTGTCCGTGTGTGTAAGTGCGTGTAAGTTGCGTGTAAGTGCATGTAAGTACCTGGTTTTTTGTGTAAGTAAGTGTAAGTGTGTGTAAGTGCCTGTAAGTGCGTGTAAGTTTGTGTATGTGCGTATAAGTATGTATAAGTGCGTGTAAGTTCGTGTAAGTGCATGTTAGTGCGTGTAAGTGCGTGTAAGTTGGTACAAGTGCATATACGTGCGTGTAAGTGCGTGTAAGTGCATGTAAGTACATGTAGGTTTTTGTATGTGCGTGTATGTGCGTGTAAGTACGTGTAAGTGCATGTAAGTGTGTGTAAGTGCATGTAAGTGTGTGTAAGTGCGTGTAAGTATGTGTAAGTATGTGTAAGTGCGTGTAAGTGCGTGTAAGTGCATGCAAGTGTGTGTCAGTTCATTTAAGTGCGTGCAAGTACGTGTATGTGCGTATAAGTTTGTGTAAGTGCGTGTAAGTGCATGTAAGTGTGTGTAAGTGCGTGTAAGTGCGTGTAAGTAGGTGTAAGTGTGTGTAAGTGCGTATAAGTACACGTAAGTGTGTATAATTGCGTATAAGTGCATATACGTGCGTGTAAGTTAGTGTAAATGCGTGTTAGTGTGTGTAAACATGTATAAGTGCGTGTCAGTTTGTGTCAGTCGAGTTAGTTCGTGTAAGTGCGTGTAAGTGTGTGTAAGTTCGTGTAAGTGCATGTTAGTGTGTGTAAGTTTGTGTAAGTGCGTGTAAGTACGTGTAAGTTCGTGTAAGTGGGTGTAAGTACATGGAAGAACTGTCAAGAATTCTGTCCTGGCTGTGCCCTAGGAGGGTTGGGAGCACCGACGAGGATGCCTGGGCCTTCTTTGGAGCACGTTGTTGCTACTTCAGTTGCCAATGCGAACCAAGGTGGAAGAGTGGGGAGTCCAAGGATCACAGTCCAGAGTGGGCAGAAATGAGTCGCAAGCCGTTGCACTCAATCGAAGTGGGAATTGTTATTATTTTCAGTGAGATTACATCAGATTCTTATAGCCTATGATCAGAGCTTTCCAACGCATCCAAGCACGCCCAAAACGGAGCAGTATAGCCCCTGCTATGGCCATCAAAGTAACCCATGGTGGAGACGTCCACCATGCCCACGAACGGGAGTGACGGAAGGCGCTTCGACGGTGGCTTGTCGAAGCGCCCTTCCTGGCACTCCAACGTGGGGGGAAGTTTGCCCTGGTCTAGGAGACCATCTACATCCCTTCCTTCATGGCCATGGTGCCTTTGGAGCCCGTTGAACCTGAACTTGGACCACCGCGGTGGAATTATCCCGTCATCCATGACGGAGACCCAGATTCCACACGCCGACCACCCGACCTTCGGGCGGGGCTATCTCTCTGAATACTCACTCAAAT
>SZWC01000044.1:54575-76071 GCA_023375785.1 Penium margaritaceum | reverse complement strand
TCGAAGTAACCCATGGTGGAGCCGCCCACCATGCCCACGAACGGGAGTGACGGAAGGCGCTTCGACGGTGGCTTGTCGAAGCGCCCTTCCTGGCACTCCAACGTGGGGGGAAGTTTGCCCTGGTCTAGGAGACCATCTACATCCCTTCCTTCATGGCCATGGTGCCTTTGGAGCCCGTTGAACCTGAACTTGGACCACCGCGGTGGAATTATCCCGTCATCCATGACGGAGACCCAGATTCCACACGCCGACCACCTGACCTTCGGGCGGAGCTATCCCTCTGAATACTCACTCAAATTGAGCGATTCAAAGCTCGATCTTGCATGGGAAATTTCAAAGAATCCATATCTGCAATCAGATCAGATGTTTGACCACTCCCTAGTGGTCGAACCAGGAAAACCATCCACGGCAGCCATGGCAAGGGGCACAATTTTCTAACAATCTCCCCTTGCACCGCAGCCATGATGCCCTGTCCTTGAACATTTGCCATGCTCCACTGTCCGGCCAATCTCCTGCTGTGAGAAAACTCTCCTCAGCTGTCCTGCACCAGTTACAACACGTAGCGGCGGACGCCTAGCTCCCTGCTGTCGACACTTGCGCCCCCGTGCGGGACTTTGCAGAGCCCCTGTGGCCTACCTTGTGTCCTCCATTGTGTTGGTGTTGCTGCTTGCGGCGACAGTTGGTCCCCTCCCCGAGACGACCAGGGAGCCCTTGCCTTCTTGCAAGTCTGCTCCCCCTCATGGAGAGGTCTTCTGGTGCTTGTCCCTTGGTCTGAGTTCCCGTGTTGCACTCCTCATGCACCCGTGCCTCCTCCTTTAGAGCATGTGGAGAAGCGGAGATCCTAGTCCCTTCACCCACATTATGCATGTTACATGCATCCTCTGTCTGTTTTGCGGAATTCAGAGATGCCGACACACCTGCCGCACCCTCTGTTGCATGCCCCTTGAGTGCTTGCCCTCCTCCTTGAGGACTTGGAACTGACGACACCTTGACCACACCCTGCGACATGGTCCTCCGCTCAGCCACCATCGCCCCCTTATGGGACTCGGCAGCACCCTCCTGGCCTACCTTGTAGCCCCGATCGACCGTTGTTGCCACTCGGAGCGCGCTCTGCTCCTTCGGAGAGCTCAGCCACGTGCCTTTGCTCTCCCCCTGTTGCGCAGCTCTCCGNATGCATCATCCGCCTGTTTTGCAGAATTCAGAGATGCCGACACACCTGCCGCACCCTCTGTTGCATGCCCCTTGAGTGCTTGCCCTCCTCCTTGAGGACTTGGAACTGACGACACCTTGACCACACCCTGCGACATGGTCCTCCGCTCAGCCACCATCGCCCCCTTATGGGACTCGGCAGCACCCTCCTGGCCTACCTTGTAGCCCCGATCGACCGTTGTTGCCACTCGGAGCGCGCTCTGCTCCTTCGGAGAGCTCAGCCACGTGCCTTTGCTCTCCCCCTGTTGCGCAGCTCTCCGGACCTCGTCCACCCACTTTTGATGCGGTGCACCTACTGCCCGGCCTCCTGCCGTGTGGTGCTCTTTATCCCGGTCTGCTGTTGCAATGAGCCCCTCAGACTCAACTTGAGGACCAGCCCTCATGGCGTCCTCCCTCTGCTGCGTGGTCCTCTGTGCCGCCACCGGCGCCTCCTCTTGAGACTTGGCGACTCCTTTATCAGCCGCCTCGTGGTCATGGTTCACCACCTCTGCAGCCCGGAGCCTTTTATCCTCCGGTTGAGAGCGCGGTGTCATGCCGCCACTCTCCTCCTCCTCAAGCCCTGAGGTGGAGCCTTGTACACGCGACGCGTCGGCACCCGGTCGTGGCACTTAAGCTCTCGAGTTTTGGCCATCTTGTCGGTGCAGTAGCTCCCCTTTAGCCGAGGCGCGGAGCCCCTCATACTCCACTTGAGGTTGCGCCTTCATGTCGCCCTCCTTGTGCTGCATGGTCCTCAGAGCCGCCACCATCGCTCCCCTGTGAAACTCGGCAGCACCCTTGTGGCCTGCCTTGCGACGCCGGTTCACCACGTCCACAGCATTTGGCACTTTATGCCCGTTAGGAGAGCCTGGCCGTTTGCCATCAATGCTCTTCCTTGGCTGGTCTGGTACCTGGACACCCTCCTTCACCTCCCCATGAGGCTTTGTACCCATCACACGGCATCTTGTCGCATGGCGTGCCTTGTGGTCCAGGTCCTCCGATACAGCCCGGACGGTCTCCTTTACACCGCCCACTGCGCCCTTAGATCTCCCGTTCTTGGACGCAGTTGCAACCG
Organism: Penium margaritaceum; assembly: GCA_023375785.1. Taxonomy (NCBI): domain Eukaryota; kingdom Viridiplantae; phylum Streptophyta; class Zygnematophyceae; order Desmidiales; family Peniaceae; genus Penium; species Penium margaritaceum. The sequence goes on along the minus strand of SZWC01000044.1, from coordinate 73,811 downwards.
CTTTCGTACCCCGACGGCTGTCCACGTCGGACTCACGGCTGCACCTTGCGAGGACGTCAGCACATACCAGATACGCACCTCCTTTGTGCGTACCACGTGCCACGACACGCCCACTGCCCTCCTCTTTTATGAGGCAGCCCTTCCTTGTGAAGGTCACTACTAGTCCCTCCTTGATGAGGCGACTCACGGACAGCACCCCTGTCACCAAGTCAGGCACTTGGAGCTTCCTCTCCTTGGTGCCTCTCTTCTTGGCCGGCTCCTCCACCCTTATCTTGCCTCCTCGGAGCACATGACCTCCGTTGTGATGAGCGGCAGCATCTCCATTTTGATGCTCCACCTTGAGCTCCCTCTTGGAGGTTGTGGAGGTTGCACACCCACGGCATGCCTTGTGGTCCCCGACCACATCAGTCCTTGCAGCTTGAGGCTGATCACTGCTGCACGGCGTATCAACGACTGCTTCGATCTGCCGCCCTCTCCCGACGCGCTTGTCGGGGTCCACGGCTTCCGCTGTACACGTCGCTTTCCAGTGGCCCCGCTGGCCACAGTTGTAGTAGGCCCCTTTTTGGGACCTGTTGGAGCCTCCTTGCTCCAAACACGCCTGCCGCTTGCCTGCCTTGGGTTCCGCCATCTCAGCTCCCTTCATGGAGCGTACGGAGTTAGCGACTGCCACGTTGGTCTGCTGCCCTTCTACCACCTTTGTGGCCAGATCTGCAGCTCCCGATGTGCAAGCCCGTCTCCAGTGGCCCTCCTGGCTACAGCAATGGCACTCACCCTTCTTGGCACGGCGTGGACACGTCCCTTCCTCCCTGCGATCTCCCTCTCCTTCATGAGAGCAGATGACCAGAGCTTGTGCTGCGGACGCCATCCCTTGCTCCGCCCCAGTGGATTCAGTCCACCGGTCACTGGCCACTTGCGTTGCCTCTTCGCTCGCCGAGTCACGTTGCTGAGGAGAAGGCGGGCCATGTGTGATGCAGAGCTTCTCCCAAGCATTCAATGCCCATGTGCATCCTTGGATTTGTGCGCGCTGTGCCGGACACAACGCCGACACGATCAGAGCAAGCGCCTCTTTGTTGCGCTTCTCGAACGCCTCCACCTCCTCGGCCGTCGCAGACGCCGCAGAAGACTTCTCTTCACCGTTGACCAGCGCAAGTAGTCCCCTACAGTGCAGGAAGATCTCAACCTGCCACTTCCACAAGGGAAATTCCCTCCCATCAAACTTGAGGGGGATGTCACAACTGCTCTCTTGCTCGGTCTTGGTTGCCATTGCTTGTAGTGGTAGCGGGTACTTAGAAGACGCGGGTCCTCCTAGGGTATGTGGGCCCATAACCCTTTGTCAAGAATTCTGTCCTGGGTGTACCCTAGGAGGGGTGGGAGCACTGACGAGGATGCCTAGGCCTTCTGTGGAGCACGTTGTTGCTACTTCAGTTGCCAATGCGAACCAAGGTGGAAGAGTGTGGAGTCCAAGGATCACAGTCCAGAATGGGCAGAAATGAGTCGCAAGCCGTTGTACTCAATCGAAGTGGGAATTGTTGTTATTTTCAGTGAGATTACATCAGATTCCTATAGCCTATGATCAGAGCTTTCCAACGCATCCAAGCACGCCCAAAACGGAGCAGTATAGCCCTTGCTATGGCCGTCGAAGTAACCCATGGTGGAGGCGCCCACCATGCCCACGAAAGGGAGTGACGGAAGGCGCTTCGACGGTGGCTTGTCGAAGCGCCCTTCCTGGCACTCCAACGTGGGGGGAAGTTTGCCCTGGTCTAGGAGACCATCTACATCCCTTCCTTCATGGCCATGGTGCCTTTGGAGCCCGTTGAACCTGAACTCGGACCACCGCGGTGGAATTATCCCGTCATCCATGACGGAGACCCAGATTCCACACGCCGACCACCCGACCTTCGGGCGGGGCTATCTCTCTGAATACTCACTCAAATTGAGCGATTCAAAGCTCGATCTTGCATGGGAAATTTCAAAGAATCCATATCTGCAATCAGATNCACCATGCCCACGAACGGGAGTGACGGAAGGCGCTTCGACGGTGGCTTGTCGAAGCGCCCTTCCTGGCACTCCAACGTGGGGGGAAGTTTGCCCTGGTCTAGGAGACCATCTACATCCCTTCCTTCATGGCCATGGTGCCTTTGGAGCCCGTTGAACCTGAACTCGGACCACCGCGGTGGAATTATCCCGTCATCCATGACGGAGACCCAGATTCCACACGCCGACCACCCGACCTTCGGGCGGGGCTATCTCTCTGAATACTCACTCAAATTGAGCGATTCAAAGCTCGATCTTGCATGGGAAATTTCAAAGAATCCAAATCTGTAATCAGATCAGATATTGGGACACTCCCTAGTGGTCGAACCAGGAAAGCCATCCACGGCAGCCATGGCAAGGGACACAATTTTCTAACAAGAACGTGTAAGTTTGCAGAAGTACGTGTAAGTGCGTGTTAATGCTTGTAAGTGCGTATAAGTGCGTGTAAGTGCATGTAAGTGCGTAAACGTGCGTATTAGTTCCTGCAAGTTTGTGTTAGTACGTGTAAGTGTGTGTAAGTGCGTGTAAGTCCGTGTAAGCACGTGTAAGTGCGTGTAAGTGCGTGTAAGTTTGTGTATGTGCGTGTAAGTGCATGTGAGTGCGTCGAAGTGCGTGTAAGTGCGTGTAAGTATGTGTAAGTGTGTGTAAGAACATGTAAGTGCGTGGAAGAGCGCGTAAGTACGTATAAGTTCATGGAAGTGCGTGTTAGTTTTGTGTAAGTGTATGTAAGTGTGTGTATGTGCGTGTAAGTGCGTGTAAGTGCATGTAAGCGCATGTAAGTGAGTGTAAGTGTGTGTAACTGCAAATAAGTGCCTGTTAGTGCGTGTAAGTGTGTTTACGTGTGTGTAAGTACGTATAAGTGTGTGTAAGTACATGTATGTGTGTGAGAGCGTGTAAGTGTGTGTAAGTTTGTGTAAGTGTGTACAAGTATGTGTAAGTGCGTGTAAGTGCCTATAGGTGCGTATAAGTGCGTGTAAGTGCATGTAATTGCGTGCAAGTGTGTGTACGTGCGTGTAATTGCGTGTAAGTGTGTGTTAGTATGTATAAGTGTGTGTGAGTGCATGTAAATGCATGTAAGTGTGTGTAAATACGTGTAAGTGTGTGTGAGTTCGTACAAGTGTGTGTGTGTGTGTAAGTGCGTGAAAGTATGTGTAAGTGTGTGTAAGTGTGTTTATGTACATGGAAGTACGTGTAAGTACATGTAAGTATGTGTGTGTGTGTGTGTACGTGTGTGTAATTGTGTGTAAGTGTGTATAAGTGCGTGTAAGTGGGTGTAAGTATGTGTAAGTGCGTGTAAGTGCGTGTAAGTATGTTTAAGTGCGTGTTAGTACGTGTAAGTGCGTGTAAGTGCGTATAAGTGCGTGTAAGTATATGTAAGTGCGTGTAAGTGCGTGTAAGTGCGTGTAAGCACGTCTATGTACGTGTAAGTACGTGTAAGTACGTGTAAGAGCATGTAAGTGCGTATGAGTGTGTGAAAGTGTGTACAAGTGCGTGTAAGTGCATGTTAGTGCATGTAAGAGCGTGTAAGTGCGTGTAAATGCATGTAAGTGCGTCTAAATGCATGTAAGTACGTATAAGTATGTGTAAGCGCATATAAGTGCGTGTAGGTGCGCGCAAGTGCGTGTAAGTACATGTAAGTGCCTGTTTTTTTGTGTAAGTGCGTATAAGTACATATAAGTAGGTGTAATTCCGTGTAAGTACGTGTAAGTGTATGTAGGTGCGTGTAAGTGCGTGTAAGTACGTGTAAGTACGTGTAAGTGTGCGTAAGTATGTGTACGTATGTGTAAGTGCGTATAAGTATGTCTTAGTGCGTGTCAGTGCGTGTCAGTACGTGTCAGTGCTTCTAAGTTTGTGTAAGGGCAAGTAAGTGCGTGTAAGTGCATGTAAGTGCGTGTAAGTACGTGTACGTATGTGCAAGTTCGTGTAAGTTTGTGTCAGTATGTCTAAGTGCGTGTAAGTGTGTGTAAGTTCATGTAAGTACGTGTATGCACGTGTAAGTGCGTGTACGTACATTTAAGTGTGTTTAAGTGTATCTAAGTGCGTGTAAGTTTGTGTAAGTGCGTGTAAGTGCGCATAAGTGTGTGTAAGTGCGTGTAAGCGCATGCAAGTGCGTGTAAGTGTATATGAGTGCGTGTAAATGGGTGTAAGTGCATGTAAGTGTGTGTCTGTGCATGTAAATGTATGTAAGTGCGTGTAAGTACATTTCAGTGTGTTTAGTTGCATCTAAGTGTGTGTAAGTTTGTGTAAGTTTCTGTAAGTGCGTTTAAGTGCGTCTAAGCGCGTGTAAGTGTGTGTATGTACGTATATGTGTGTACAAGTGCGTGTAAGTGCGTGTAAGTATGTGTAAGTGCATCGAAGTATGTGTACGTTCGTGTAAGTGCGTGTAAGTATGTGTAAGTGCATGTTAGTGCGTGTAAGTGCATGTAAGTGTGTGAAAGTGCATGTAAGTGCGTGTAAGTTTGTGTAATTTTGTGTAAGTGCCTGTAAGTGCGTGTAAGTGTGTATAAGTATGTGTAAGTGCGTGTAAGTGTGTGTAAGTGCGTGTATCTGCGTGTCAGTGTGTGTTATTGCGTGTAAGTGCATGTACGTTTGTGTAAGTGCATGTAAGCTCGTGTAAGTGCGTGTAAGTGTGTGTAAGTGTGTGTATGTGTTTGTTAGTGCGTGTAAGTGCGTGTAAGTGCATGTAAGTGCGTGTAGGTATGTATAAGCTTGTGTATGTGTGTGTAAGTAGGTGTAAGTACGTGTAAGTGCATGTATGTTTGTGTAAGTGCGTGTATGTGCGTGGAAGTGCGTGTAAGTGCATGTAAGTGTATGTAAGTGCATGTAAGTTCGTGTAAGTGCGTGTACCTAGGTGTGAGTGTGTGTAAAAGCGTGTAAGTGCGTGTAAGTGCATGTAAGTGCATGTAAGTTCTTGTAAGTGCGTATAAGTACGTGTTAGTGTGTGTAGGATTGTGTAAATTCATGTCAGTGCGTGTAAGTTCATGTAAGTGTATGTAAGTGCGTGTAAGTGCTTGTAAGTTCGTGTAAGTTTGTGTAAGTGTGTATAAGAGTGTGTAAGTGCATGTAAGTGAGTGTAAGTGTGTGTAAGTGCGTGTAAGTGCCTGGAAGTTTGTCTAAGTGTGTCTAAGTGCGTAAAACTGTGTGTAAGTGCGTGTAAGCACGTGAAAGTGCTTGTAAGCATGTATAAGTACGTATACGTGCGTGTAAGTGCGTGTATGTGCGTGTACATTTGTGTAAGTGCGTGTAAGTGTGTGTAAGGGCGTATAAATATGTGTAAGTACGTTTAAGTGCGTGCAAGTTTGTGTAAGTGCGTGTAAGTGTGTGTAAGTGCATGTACGTTCGTGTAAGTACGTGTAAGTACTTGGAAGTGCGTGTAAGTAAGTGTAAGTGCATGTAAGTGCGTGTAAGTGTGTGTAAGTAGGTGTAAGTGCGTGTAAGTACATATAAGTGCAAAGAAGAGCGAGTAAGCACGTGTATGTTCATGGAAGTGCGTGTTAGTGCGTGCAAGTACGTGTACGTTTGTGCACGTGCATGTAAGTGTATGTAAGTATATGTAAAAACGTGTAAGTGCGTGTAAGTATGTGTAAGTGCGTGTAAGTGAGTGTAAGTGCGTGTAAGTGCGAATATGTGCGTGTTTGTGTGTGTAAGTGTGTGTAAGTGCGTGAAAGTGCTTGTACATGCGTGTAAGTGCTCGTAAGTGCGTGTAAGTACGTGTAAGTACGTGAAGTTACGTGTAAGTTTGTGTTAGCGTGTGTAAGTAGGTGTAAGTAAGTGTAAGTGCGTGTACATTTGTGTAAGTGCGTGTAAGTGCGTGTAAGTGTGTGTAAATGCATTTAGGTGCATTTAAGCGCGTGTAAGTTCTTGTAAGGGCGTGTAAGTGCGTAGAGGTGCATTTATGTGCGTATAAGTTTGTGTAAGTGCGCATACGTGCGTGTAAGTATGTTTAAATATGTGCAAGTACGTGTAAGTCTGTGTAAGTGCGTGTTAGTGTGTGGAAGTTTGGGTAAGTCCGTATAAGTATGTGTAAGTGTGTGAAAGTGCGTTAAAGTTTGTCTAAGTGCGTTCAAGTTTGTGTAAGTTTTGTGTAAGTGTGTGTAAGTGTGTGTAAGTACGTGTAAGTATGTGTAAGTGCGTATAAGCGCGTGTAAGTGCGTGTAAGTGCGTGTAAGTGGGTGTAAGTGCGTGTAAGTTCGTGTAAGTGCATGTAAGTGCGTGTAAGTGCGTGTAAGTACGTATAAGTTCGTGTAAGTGCGTATAAGTGCGTGTAAGTTTGTGTAAGTTTGTGCAATTGCGTATAAGTGCGTATAAGTGCGTGTAAGTGTGTGCATGTACGTGTAAGTGCATGTACGTGTGTGTACGTAGGTGTACGTGTGTGTAAATGTGTGTAAGTGCGTGTAAGTTTGTGTAAGTGCATGTAAGCATGTGTAAGTGCGTGTTAGTATGTGTAAGTGCGTATCAATACGTGTAAGTGCTTGTAAGTTTGTGTAAGTTCGTGTAAGTACGTGTAAGAGCGTGTAAGTACGTGTACGTGAGTGTAAGTGTGTGTAAGTGCGTGTAAGTGCATGTAAGTATGTGTAAGTGTGTGTAAGTGCGTGTAAGTGTGTGTAAGTGCGTGAAAGTGCATGTAAGTGCATGTAAGTGCATGTAAGTACCTGTAAGTTCATGTAAGTGTGTGTAAGTATGTAGAAGTGCGTGTAAGTGTGTGTAAGCACGTGTAAGTGCGTGAAAGTGCTTGTAAGTACGTGTAAGTGCGTGTAAGTGAGTGTAAGTGTGTGTATGTGCGTGTAAGTTTGTGTAAGTTTTTGTAAGTGCGTGTAAGTGCGTGTAAACATGTGTAAGTGTGTATAAGTGCGTGCAAGTTTGTGTAAGTGCGTGTAAGTGTGTGTAAGTACGTGTACGTTTGTGTAAGTACGTGTAAGTACGTGTAAGTACATGTAACTTTGTGTAAGTGCGTGTAAGTGTGTGTAAGTGCGTGTAAGTTTGTGTAAGTTTGTGTAAGTGCTTGTAAGTTTGTGTAAGTGCCTGTAAGAACTTGGAAGTACGTGTAAGTACGTATGAGAGCGTGAAAGTGTGTGTAAGTTTGTGGAAGTATGAGTAAGTGCGTGTAAGTGCGTGTAAGTTTGTGTAAGTACGTGTAAGTGCATGTAAGTGTGTTTATGTTTGTGTAAGTGCATGTACGTGCGTGTAAGTGCGTGTAAGTGTGTGTTAGTGCGTGCAAGTTTGTGTACGTGCGTGTAAGTGCGTGTAAGTGCGTATAAGTACGTGTAAGTGTGTATAAGTGTGTATAAGTGCGTCTAAGTGCATGTATGTGTGTGTAAGTACGTGTAAGTGTGTGTAAGTGTGTGCAAGTGTGTGTAAGTGCAAGAAGTGCGTGTAAGTGTGTGTAAGTGCGTGCAAGTACGTGTAAGTGCATGTCAGTTCGTTTCAGTATGTGTAAGTACGTGTAAGTGTGTGTATGTCCGTGTAGGTGCGTGTAAGTGCGTGTAAGTGTGTCTAAGTTCGTGTAAGTTCATGTAAGTGCATGTAAGTGCGTGTAAGTGTATGGAAGTGTGCGTAAGTGCGTGTAAGTGCGTGTAAGTACGTGTAAATTCCTAGAAGAGCTTGGAAGTGCGTGTAAGTCCATGGAAGTGCGTGTTAGTGCGTGCAAGTACGTGTATGTTTGTGCAAGTGCGAGTGAGTGTGTGTAAGTGCGTGTGAGTACGTGTAAGTTGGTGTAAGTACGTGTAAGTGTGTGTAAGTGAGTGTAAGTGTGTGTAAGTGTGAATAAGTGCGTGTTAGTGTGTGTAAGTGTGTGTAAGTGCATATAGGTGCTTGTACGTGCGTGTAAGTGCCTGTAAGTGCGTCTAGGTGCGTGTAAGTGCGTGTAAGTGCGTGTAAGTTTGTGTTAGTGTGTGTAAGTAAGTGTAAGTAAGTGTAAGTGTGTGTACGTTCGTATAAGTGCGTGTAAGTGCGTGTAAGTGTATATAAAAGCATGTAAGTGCATGTAAGTACGTGTAAGTTCCTGTACGGGTGTGTAAGTGCGTATAAGTGCCTGTATGTGTGTGTAAGTTTGTGTAAGTACGTGTAAGTATACGTAAGTGCGTGTAAATATGTGCAAGTGCGTGTAAGTTTGTGAAAGTGCGTGTAAGTGCGTGGAAATTCGGGGAAGTGCGTGTAAGTGCGAGTAAGTGTGTGTAAGTGCGTGTAAGCTCGTGTAAGTGCGTGTCAGTACGTGTAAGCTTATGTAAGTTTGTGTAAGTGCGTGTAAGTGTGTATAAGTGCATGTAAGTACGTGTAAGTGCGTGTAAGTGCATGTAAGTGTGCGTAAGTTTTTGAAAGTGCGTGTAAGTGAGTGTAAGTGCATGTAAGTGCATGTAAGTTTGTGTAAGTGCGTGTAAGTGCGTGTAAGTTCGTGTAAGTTTGTTAAGTGCGTGTGAGTGCGTATAATTGCATGTAAGTGTGTGCAAGTATGTGTAACGGCGTGTAAGTGCGTGTAAGTGTGTGTAAGTGTGTGTGAGTGTGTGTAAGTATGTGTAAGTGCATGTAAGTATGTGTAAGTGCGTGTAAGTGTATGTAAGTGCGTGTAAGTGTGTGTAGGTGCATGTTAGTGTGTGTAAGCGCGTGTAAGTACGTGTAAGTGCGTGTAGGTGTGCGTAAGCTTGTGTAAGTACGTGTAACTGCATGTAAGTGTGTGTAAGTGCATGTAAGTGTGTGTAAGTTTGTGAAAGTACGTGTAAGTGGATGTAAGTACGTGTAAGTGCGTGTAAGTTTGTGAAAGTGCTTGTAAGTGCGTGTGATTGCTTGTAAACGCGTGTAAGTACGTGTATGTACGTGTAAGTGTGTATAAGTATGTGTATGTTCGTGTAAGTGTGTGTAAGTTGCTTTTTGTACGTGTAAGATCGTGTAAGTGTATGTACCTGCATGTAAGTTCCTGTAAGTGTGTCTAAGTGCGTGTAAGAGCGTGTAAATTTGTGTAAGTGTGTGGAATTGAGTGTATGTGAGTGTAAGTATGTGTAAGTACGTATAAGTGCGTGTAAGTACTTGTAAGTTTGTGTAAGTGCGCGTAAGTGCATGTAAGTACATGTTAATGCATGTAAGTGCGTGCAAGTTTGTGAAAGTGTGTGTGAGTACATGTAAGTGCGTGTGAGTGCGTGTAAGTTTATGTAAGTTCTTGTAAGTGTATGTGAGTGTATGTGGAAGCGTGTAAGTATGTATAAGTGCGTGTAAGTATGTGTAAGTGTGTATAAGTGTGTGTAAGTTTGTATAAGTGTGTGTAAGTGCGTGTTAGTGCATATAAGTATGCGTAAGTACGTGTAAGTACCTGTTAGTTGGTGTAAGTGTGTGTAAGTACGTGTTAATGCGTGTAAGTGCGTGTAAGTGCTCGTAAGTGCGTGCATGTGCATGTAAGTGCGTGTATGTGCGTGTAAGTTTGTGTAAGTGGGTGTAAGTGCGTGTAAGTTCGTGTCAATACATGTAAGTGTGTGTAAGTGCGTATACGTTCGTATAAGTGTGTGTACGTGTGTGTAAGTGCGGTTGAGTTCGTTTAAGTACATGTAACTGCGTGTAAGTACGTGGAAGTTCGTGTAAGAACATGTAAGTACGTGTATGTACATTTAAGTCCGTGTACATTTGTGTAAGTGCGTGTAAGTGTGTATAAGTGTGTGTAAGTGTGTATAAGTACGTGTAAGTACGTGTACGTACGTGTAAGTGCGTGTAAGTGCGTGTCAATTCGTGGACGTGCGTGTAAGTGCGTGTTAGTGCATGTAAGTACATGTAAGTGCATATAAGTGTGTGTAAGTCCGTGTAAGTGCATGTAAGTGTGTGTAAGTGCGTGTAAGTACGTGTAAGTGCGTGTAAGTACGTGCAAGTGCGTGTAAGTGCGAGACGTACATGTAAGTGTGTGTAAGTGTGTGTAAGTGTGTGTAAGTGTGTGTAAGTGTGTGTAAGTGTGTACAAGTGAGATTAAGTTCCTTTAAGTGCGTGTAAGTGCATGTAAGTGCGTGTAAGTGCGTGTAAGTGTGTGTAAGTACGTGTAGGTTTGTGTAAGTACGTGTAAGTGCGTGTAAGTGTGTGTAAGTGCGTGTAAGTATGTGTAAGTGCGTGTAAGTTTGTGTAAATGTGTGCAAGTGCGTGTTAATGTGTGTATGTGCATATACGTGTCTGTAAGCGCGTGTAAGTGCGTGTAAGTGCGTGTAAGTTTTTGTTTAAGTACGTGTAAGTGCGTATAAGTACGTGTAAGTTTGTGTAAGTACGTATAAGTGCGTGTACGTGCGTGTAAGTGCACGTTAATGCGAGTAAGTGTGTGCAAGTGCATGTTAGTGCGTGTAAGTGTGTGTAAGTGCGTGTAAGTACGGTTAGGGGGGGTGTCATAATGCGGTCGCAAATTTGTCCTTTAGGTCATCCACAGAACATCCCTCTAGGGGGGTGGGAGGGAGTATTCCACTGAAGGCACCTACGCGTAACAACTCAACAAAAACCAACCTGGTGTAAAAGGGAGAAACCATTTACTGTTTATTGACAAGCAAGTACAAAGACTTTCAACAAGTAGTGGAACGATGTGGCTAACATGCACAATGACCAACCAATTTAGGTATGTGCCACTTACCATGACCAAATAGTTTTACTATGTGTGGTCAACGTTGATAACCCATAATATGGGTCACGAATCATCAGAGGGGGAAACAATGGTTTGGGAATGCTACATACCAACTAGCAAGTACAACGACCTTCAATTGGTACTAGCATGGTGTGGCCACCATGCACAATGACCGACCAAAGTAGGCATATGTATTGCCTTTGACCAACGAAATCCACCGTGTGTGGTCAACGTTGACAACTCATAATATGAGTCACAAATGGTCAGAGGGGGGAAAATGGTTTGGGAACACCAAGCATCAAATAGCAAGAACAAGGAGCTTCAGTACCTTGTGGCACGGTGTGGATACCATGCACGATGACCAACCAAAGAAGGCATATGGCACTGACCATGACCAAACAATGTCATGAAGTGTGGTAAACTTTAACAACTGATAACACGAGTCACAAATGGTCAGGGTGGAAGATAATGATTTGTGAATATTAGTTATTGACTAGCAAGTACAAATACATTCAATATGCAGTGGCACACAGTGGCTACAATGCACAGTGATCAACCAAAGTATGCATTTGTCTCTGACCATGAACAAGGAATTTCACTTCATGTGGTCAACATTTACAACTCACAACACAAGTGACAGATGTTTAGAGGGGGCTAACAATGGTTTAAGAACACTAGCTGTCAATAAGAAAGCACAAATACCTTCGATACGTAGTGACACGGCGTGGTAACCATGTACAGTGACAATCCAAAGTAGGCATATGTCACAAACCATGACCAAACGGATTTCACAGCGTGTGCTCAACTTTGAAAACTCATAACAAGAGTCACAAATGGTCAGTGGGGGATCCCATAGGTTGGGAACACAAGTTATCAACTAGCAAGTAGAAAGCTTTTCAACAAGTAGTGACACGGTGTGGCTAGCGTGCACGGTGACCAACCAAAGGATGCACACATCACTGACTATGACCAAAGAAGTCCACTATGTATGGTCAACATTGACAACTCATAACACGAGTCACAAACTGTCAGAGGGATAGACAATGGTTTGGGAATCATATGTATCGACTAGAAAGGACAAATAACTTCAATACGTAGTGGCACGGTGTGGCTACTATGCACACCAAACAACCAAACTAGGCATATCTCACTGACCATGATGAAAGACTTTCAGTATAAGTGGTCAACATTCACCAACCATAACACGAGTCACAAACGGTCAGAGGGGGAAACAATGGTCTGTGAATATCAGTTCTCAACTAGCAAGTACAGCGACCTTCAATAAGTATAAGCACGGTGTGGCTGCCATGCACAATGACTGGCCAAAGTAGGCATATGTACTACCTTTGACCAAAGAAATCTACTCTGTGTGGTCAGCGTTGACAACTCATAATAGGATTCACAAATGATCAGAGGGGGAGACAATGGTTTGGGAACACCAGGTATCAAATAGCAAGCACAAGGACCTTCAATAAGTTGTGGCACGGTGTGGATACCATGCACGATGACCAAACAAAGTAGGCTTATGTCACTGACCATGACCAAATAATGTCACTTAGTGTGGTAAAGTTTGACAACTCATAACACGAGTCACAAATGGTCAGAGTGGAAGACAATGGTTTGTGAATACTAGTCATTGAGGAGCAAGTACAAATACCTTCGATATGTAGTGGCACAGTGTGGCTACAATGCACAGTGACCAACCAAAGTACGCATACGTCACTGACCATGAACAAAGAATTTCACTTCACATGGTCAATGTTGACAACTCACAACACGAGTGACAGATATTCAGAGGGGGTAACAATGGTTTGGGAACACAAGCTATCAACAAGAAAGCACAGAGACTTTCAATACGTAGTGACACGGCGTGGGAACCATGTACAGTGACAAACAAAAGTAGGAATATGTCACAAACCATGACCAAATGGATTTCACAGTGTGTGGTCAACGTTGAAAACTCATAACATGAGTCACAAATGGCCAGTGGGGGAACCATGGGTTGGGAACACTAGTTATCAACTAGCGTGTCGAAAGATCTTCAAGAAGTAGTGGCACGGTGTGGCTAGCGTGCACAGTGACCAACCAAAGGATGCATATGTCACTGACTATGATCGAAGAAGTCCACTATGTGTGGTCAACATTGACAAGTCATAACACGAGTCACAGATGGTCAGAGGGAGAGACAATGGTTTGGGAACCCTATGTATTGACTAGAAAGGACAAAGAACTTCAATACGTATTGGCACGGTGTGGCTACTATGCACACCAAACAACCAAAGTAGGCATGTGTCACTGACCATGACGAAATAACTTCAGTATGGGTGGTCAACATTCACCAACCACGACAGGAGTCACAAACGGTCAGAGGGGGAAACAATGGTCTGGGAGTATCAGTTCTCAACTAGCAAGTAAACCAACCTTCAATCAGTATAAGCACGTTGTGGCTACCATGCACAATGACCGACCAAAGTAGGCATATATACTGCCTTTCACCAACAAAAACCGCTGTGTGAGGACAGCGTTGACAACTCATAACACGAATCCCAAATGGTCAGAGGGGGAAACAATGGTCTGGGAACATCGGGTATCAACTAGCGCGCACAAGGACCTTCAACAAGTTGTAGCATGGTGTGGATACCATGCACGATGACCAACCAAAGTAGGCATATGTCACTGACCATGACCAAATAATGTCACTAAGTGGGGTAAACTTTGACATCTCATAACACGATTCACAATGGGTCACAGTGTAAGACAATGGTTCGTGAATACTAGTTATCGAGTAGCAAGTACAAATACCTTCAATATGTAGTGGCACAGCGTGGCTACCATGCACAGTGAGCAACGAAAGTATGCATATGTCACTGACCATAACCAACTAAATTCGCCTCATGTGGTCAGCATTGACAACTCACAACACGAGTCACAGATAGTCAAAGGGGGGTAACAATGGTTTGGGAGCACTTGCTATTGGCTGGAAAGCACAAATACCTTTGATATGTAGTGATACGGCGTGGTAACCATGTACAGTGACAAACGAAAGTAGGCATATGTCACTAACCATGACCAAACGAATTTCACAGTGTGTGGTCAACATTGAAAACTCATAACACGAGTCACAAATGGTCAGAGGGTGAAACAATGGGTTGGGAACACTAGTTATCAACTAGCAAGTACGAATAACTTCAACACATAGTGCCAAGCTTTGGCTAGCGTGCACGGTGACCAACCAAAGGATGAATACGTCACTGACTATAATGAAGAAATCCACCATGCCTGGTCAACATTGACAGCTCATAACACGAGTCACAAATGGTGAGAGGGAGAGACAATAGTCTGGGAACCCTATGCATACACTAGAAAAGAAAAAAAAAAAACTTCAATAGGTAGTGGCATGGTGTGGCTACTATGCACACCAAAGAAGCAAGCTAGGCATATGTCACTGACCATGACCAAAGAATTTCAATGTGGGTGGTCAACTTTCACCAACCATAACACGAGTCACAAACAGTCAGAGGGGGAAACAATGGTCCAGAAAGATCAGTTCTCAACTAGCAAGTACAACGCCCTTCAATCAGTAGTAGCACGGTATGGCTACCATGCACAATGACCGACCAAAGTAGGCATATGTACTGCCTTTGACGAAAGAAATCCGCTGTGTCTGGTCAACGTCGACAACTCATAAAACAAATCACAAATGGTCAGAGGGGGTAACAATGGTTTGAGAACACCAAGTATCAAATAACAAGTCCTAGGAGCTTCAATACGTTGTGGCACGGTGTGGATACCATGCACGATGACCAACCAAAGTAGGCTTATGTCACTGACCATGACCAAATAATGTCACAAAGTGTTGTAAACTTTGACAACTCATAACACAAGTCACAAATGGTCAGAGTGGAAGATAATGGTTTGTGAATACTAGTTATTGACTAGAAAGTACAAATACCTTCAATATGTAGTGGCACAGTATGGCTACAATGCACAGTGACCAACCAAAGCATGCACATGTCACTGACCATAAACAAAGAATTTCACTTCATGTGGTCAACATTTACAACTCACAACATGAGTCACATATAGTCTGAGGGGGCTAACACTGGTTTCAGAACACTAGCTGTCAACACAAAAGCACAAATACCTTCGATACGTAATGACACGGCGTGGTAACAATGTACAGTGACAAACCAAAGTAGGCATATGTCACAAACCATGACCAAACGGATTTCACAGTGTGTGGTCAACGTTGAAAACTCATAACACGAGTCACATATGGTCAGTGGGCGAATCCATGGAATGGGAACACTAGTTTTCAACTAGCAAGTAGAAAGATTTTCAACAAGTAGTGGCACGGTGTGGCTAGCGTGCACAGTGACCAATCAAAGGATGCACACGTCACTGACTATGACTGAAGAAGTCCACTGTGTATGGTCAACATTGACAACTCATAACACGAGTCACAAATGGTGAGAGGGAGGGAAAATGGTTTGGGAATCCTATGTATCAACTAGAAAGGACAAAAAACTTCAATACATAGTGGCACGGTGTGGCTACTATGCACACCAAACAACCAAACTAGGCATATGTCACTGACCATGATGCAAGAATTTCAATATAAGTGGTCAACATTCACCGACCATAACACAAGTCACAAACGGTCAGAGGGGGAAACAATGGTCGTGAATATCAGTTCTCAAGTAGGAAGTACAGCGACCTTCAATCAGTATACGCACGGTGTGGCTGCCATGCACAATGACCAACCAAAGTAAGCATATGTACTACCATTGACCAAAGAAATCCGCTGTGTGTGGTCAGAGTTGACAACTCAAAATAGGAGTCACAAATGGTCAGAGGGGGAGAGAATGGTTTGGGAACACCTGGTATCAACTAGCAAGGACAAGGACCCTCAATACGTTGTGGCACGGTGTTGATACCATGCACGATGACCAACCAAAGTAGGCATATGTTACTGACCATGACCAAATAATGTCACTAAGTCTGGTAAACTTTGACAACTCATAACACGAGTCACAAATGGTCAGGGTGGAAGATAAAGGTTTGTGAATACTAGTTATCAACTAGCAAGTACAAATACCTTCAATATGTAGTGGCACAGCGTGGCTACCATGCACAGTGACCAACCAAAGTATGCATATGTCACTGACCATGACCAAGAAATTTCACTTCATGTGGTCAGCGTTGACAACTCACAACACGAGTCACTGATAGTCAGACGGGGGTAACAATGATTTGGGAACACTAGCTATCAACTAGAAAGCACAACGACCTTCAATAAGTAGTGACACGGCGTGGTAACCACGTATAGTAACAAACCAAGCTAGGCATGTGTCACTAACCATGACCAAAAAGTTTCAATATGGGTGGTTAACGTTCACAACCCATAACACAAGTCACAAAAGGTCAGAGGGAGAAAACATGGTTTCAAAATACTATGTATCTTCTACCAAGAACAACAATGTTTTCGGATGTATTGGCACGGTGTCGCTACCGTGCACAATGACCTACCCAAGTAGACATACATGACTGCTCATGACCAAAGAAGTTTAGTGTGTATGGTCAACGTTCACAACTCATAATACAAGTACAAACTGGGCAGAGGGAGAAATAATGGTTTGGGAATACACAGTATGGACTAGCAAGTAAGAAATACCTTCGATAAGTGGTGGCACAGTGTGGCTCCCATGCACAATGACCAACCAAAGTATGCTTGTGTCACTGGATATCATAAAAAAGGTTTCACTGTGTGTAGTCAACTTTCCTTCTTACGGCTTGTCAATCAGAGCAATGGTTGAGAGGTTGTTCAAGCTCAAAGTTGCAAAATTTGAAATTCCGTCTGCGTCAATTTTTTGTGATTAAACTAACTTTGTTATCATTCTTACTTTTGAAAACTATCCTCTAATAACATATCCCCTTAATGTATGCCCTTTATCCATAGGAACCCTTATAATGTCATTTGGACTTCATATGAACACCATGTGAGTTGGCTTAGTGCTTATAGAGTTAGATTCTGGAGCGGTAGGTCCTGGGTTTGAATCCTCCTACGCGCTATATAGAGTAGGCTCGCGACCTGGGGGGGGGGGGGGGGGGGGGCGGCCGTGTTGTGATACCTCAAATCTACCTCCCAGCATAAGCCATGGGGGGTTAGGGGGGTGTCATAATGCGGTCGCAAATATGTCAAGTTGTCCACGCAACAGTCAGGGGAGGAAACAATGGTTTGGGAATATCAGTTATCAACTAGCAAGTACAGCGAAGTTCAATCAGTAGTAGCACGGTGTGGCTACCATGCACAATGACCGACTAAAGTAGGCATATGTACTGCCTTTGAAAAAAGAAATCCGCTCTGTCTGGTCAACGTCGACAACTCATAATACGAGTCACAAATGGTCAGAGGGGGAAACAATGGTTTGGGAACACCAAGTATCAAATAGCAAGCACAAGGACGTACAATACATTGTGGCACAGTGTGGATACCATACACGATGACCAACCAAGGTATGCATATGTCACTGACCATGACCAAAGAATGTCACCATGTGTGGTAAACGTTGACAACTCATAACACGAGTCACAAATGGTCAGGGTGGAAGATAATGGTTTGTGAATACTAGTTATCGACTAGCAAGGACAAATACCTTCAATGTGTAGTGGCACAGTGTGCCTACAATGCACAGTGACCAACAAAAGTACGCATATGTCACTGACCATTAACAAATAATTTCAATTCATGTGGTCAATGTTGACAACACACAACACGGATCACAGATATTCAGAGGGGGTAACAATGGTTTGGGAACACTAGGTATCAACAAGAAAGCACAGAGACCTTCAATAGGTAGTGACACGGTGTGGTAACCATGTACAGTGACAAACAAAAGTAGGAATATATCATTAACCATGACCAAATGGATTTCACACAGTGTGGTCAACGTTGAAAATTCATAACACGAGTCACAAATGGTCAGTGGGGGAAACCATGGGTTGGGAACACTAGTTATCAACTAGCGGGAAGAAAGGTTTTCAACGAGTAGTGGCACGGTGTGGCTAGCGTGCACAGTGACCAACCAAAGGATGCATATGTCACTGAATATGACCAAACAAGTCCACTATGTGTGGTCAACATTGACAACTCATAACACGAGTCACAAATGGTCAGAGGGAGAGACAATGGTTTGGGAACCCTATGTATCAACTAGAAAGGACAAAGAACTTCAATACATAGTGGCACGGTGTGACTACTATGCACACCAAACAACCAAAGTAGGCAGATGTCACTGACCACGACCAAAGAATTTCAACATGGGTGGTCAACATTCACCAACCATAACACGAGTCACAAACGGTCAGAGGGGGAAACAATGGCCTGTGAATATCAGTTCTCAACTAGCAAGTACAGCAACCTTCAATCAGTATAAGCACGGTGTGGCTACCATGCACAATGACCAACCAAAGTAGGCATATGTACTGCCTTTGACCAAATAAATCTGCTGTGTGTGGACAGCGTGAACAACTCATAATACGAATCATAAATGTTCAGAGGGGGTAACAATGGTCTGGGAACATCAGGTATCAACTAGCAAGCACAAGGACCTTCAACAAGTTGTGGCACGGTGTGGCTACCATGCACAGTGAGCAACCAAAGTATGCATATGACACTGACGATGACGAACATATTTCACTTCATGTGGTCAGTGTTGACAACTCACAACACGAGTCACAGATAGACAGATTAGGGATAACAATGGTTTGGGAACACTAGCTATCAACGAGAAAGCACAAAGACCTTCAATACGTAGTGACACGGCATGGTAACCACGTACAGTGACAACCCAAACTAGGCATATGTCACTAACCATGACCAAAGAATTTCAATATGGGTGGTCATCGATCACAACCCATAACATGAGTCACAAATGGTCAGAGGGGGGAAATATGGTTTCAAAACACTATGTATCTTCTAGCAATTACAAAAAAAAATTGGATGTATTGGCACGGTGTGGCTACCGTGCACAATGACCTCCCCAAGTAGGCATACATCACTGCTCATGACCAAAGAAGTTCAGTGTGTGTGGTCAACGTTCACAACTCATAAAACAAGTAAAAAATGGACAGAGGGAGAAACAATGGTTTGGGAATACTTGGTATCGACTAGCAAGAACAATACCTTCAATAAGTGGTGGCACGGTGTAGCTACCATGCACAATGACCAACCAAATTATGCTTGTGTCACTGTATATCATGAAAAGAGTTTCATTGTGTGTAGTCAACTTTCCTTCTTACGGATGGTCAATCGGAGCAATGGTTGAAAGGTTATTCAAGTCCGAAGTTGCAAAATTTGAGATTCAGTCTGCGTCAATTTTTTAAAATTAAACTAACTTTGTTATCATTCATACTTTTGAAGACTACCCTCTTATCTTACACCCCCTTATTTATGCCCTTTACCCATGGGAACCCTTATAATGTCATTTGGACATCATATGAACACCATGTGAGTTGGCTTAGTGCTTATAGAGTTAGATTTTGGAGCGGTAGGTCCTGGGTTTGAATCCTCGTACGTACAACATAGAATAGGCTCGCGACCTGGGGGGGGGGGGGGGGGGGGGAGG
>SZWC01000044.1:0-54300 GCA_023375785.1 Penium margaritaceum | reverse complement strand
GGGAAGGCCGTGTTGTGATACCTCAATTCCACCTTCGAGCCTAAGCCATGGGGGGGTAGGGGGGTGTCATAATGTGGTCACAAATCGGTCCTCCAGGTCGTCCACAGAACATCCCTCTAGGGGGTTGGGAGGGAGTATTCCAATGAAGGCACCTACGCGTAACAAATAAACAAAAACCGACCTGGTGTCAAAGGGAGAAACCTTTTGCTATTCATTGACTAGCAAGAGCAAAGACTTTCAACAAGTAGTGGAACGGTGTGGCTACCATGCACAATGACCAACCAGATTAGGCATGTGCCACTTACCATGACCAACTAGTTTTACTATGTGTAGTCAATGTTGACAACCCATAATATGGGCCACGGATTGTCAGAGGGGGAAACAATGGTTTGGAAAAACTAGATACCAACTAGCAAGTACAACGACCTTCAGTCAGTAGTAGCACAGTGAGGCTACCATGCACAATGATCGACCAAAATACGCATATCTACTGCCTTTGACCAAAGGAATCCACCGTGTGTGGTCAACGTTGACAACTCATAATGCGAGTCACTAATGATCAGAGGGGGAAACAATGGTTTGGGAACACCAAGTATCAAATAGCAAGCACAAGGAGCTTCAATACATTGTGGTACGGTGTGGATACCATGCACGATGACCAACCAAAATAGGCATATGTCACTGACCATGACCGAAGGAGTCCACTATGTATGGTCAACATTGACAACTCATAACACAAGGCACAAATGGTCAGAGGGAGAGACAATGGTTTGGGAACCCTATGTATCGACTAGAAAGGACAAATAACTTCAATACGTAGTGGCACGGTGTGGCTAGCATGCACACCAAACAACCAAACTAGGCATATGTCACTGACCATGATGAAGGAATTTCAATATAACTGGTCAACATTCACCAACCATAACACGGGTCACAAACGGACAGAGGGGGAAACAATGGTCTGTGAATATCAGTTCTCAACTAACAAGTACTGCGACCTTCAATCGCTATAAGCACGGTGTGGCTACCATGCACAATGACGGACAAAAGTAGGCATATGTACTATCTTTGACCAAAGAAATCTGCTGTGTGTGGTCAGCGTTGACAACTCATAATAGGATTCACAAATGGTCAGAGGGGGAGATAATGGTTTGGGAACACCAGGTGTCAACTAGCAAGCACAAGGACCTTCAATAAGTGGATGTGGATACCATGCACGATGACCAACCAAAGTAGGCATATGTCACTGACCATGACCAAATAATGTCACTAAGTGTGGTAAACTTTGACAACTCATAACACAAGTCACAAATGATCAGAGTGGAAGACAATGGTTTGTGGATACTAGTCATCGAGTAGCAGGTACAAATACCTTCAATGTTTAGTGGCACAGCGTGGCTACCATGCACAGTGACCAACCAAAGTATGCATATGTCACTGACCATGACCAACGAATTTCACTTCATGTGGTTAGCGTTGAAAACTCACAAGACGTGTCACAGATAGTCAAAGAGGGGTAACATTGGTTTGGGAACACTATCTGTTGACTAGAAAGCACAAATACCTTCAATACGTAGTGACACTGCGTGGTAACCATGTACAGTGACAAACCAAAGTAGGCACATGTCATTAACCATGACGAAACGAATTTCATCGTGTGGGGTCAACGTTGAAAACTCATCACAAGAGTCACAAATGGTCACAGGGGGAAACCATGGATTAGGAACACTAGTTATCAACTAGCAAGTACAAAGAACTTCAACAAGTAGTGGCACGGTGTGGCTAGCGTGCACAGTGACCAACCAAAGGATGAACACGTCACTGACTACGACCGGAGAAATCCACTGTGTGTGGTCAACATTGACAACCCGTAACACGGGTCACGAATGATGAGAGGGTGAGACAATGGTTTGGGGACCATATGCATGGACTAGAAAGGAAAAATAACTTTAATACGTAATGGCACGGTGTGGCTAATATATACACCAAACATCCAAACTAGGCATATGTCACTGACCATGACCATAGAATTTGAATATGGGTGGTCAACGTTGACCAACCATAACACGAGTCACAAATGGTCAGGGGAGAAAACAATGGTATGGGAATATCAGTTCTCATCTAGCAAATACAACGACCTTCAGTCAGTAGAAGCACGGTGTGGCTACCATGCACAATGACCGACCAAAGTAGGCAGATGTAGTGCCTTTGACCAAAGAAATGCACTGTGTGTGGTCAACGTTAACAACTCATAATACGCTCACAACTGGTCAGAGGGGGAAACAATGGTTGGGTAACACCAAGTATCGAATTGCAAGCACAAGGAGCTTGAATACGTTGTGGCACGGTGTGGACACCATGCACGATGACCAACCAAAGTAGGCATATGTCACTGACCATGACCAAATAATGTCACGAAGTGTGGTACACTTTGACAACTCATAACACAAGTCACAAATGGTCAGGGTGGAAGTTAATGGTTAGTGAATACTAGTTATCAAGTAGCAAGTACAAATACCTTCAATATGTAGTGGCATAGTGTGGCTACAATGCACAGTGACCAACCAAAGTACGCATATGTCACTGACCATGAACAAAGATTTTCACTTCATGTGGTCAATGTTGACAACTCACAACACAAGTCACTGATATTGAGAGGGGTTAACAATGGTTTGGGAACACTAGCTATCAACAAGAAAGCATAGAGACCTTGAATACGTAGTGACACGGCGTCGTAACCATGTACAATGACAAACAAAAGTAGGCATATGTCACTAACCATGACCAAACGGATTTCACAATGAGTGGTCAACGCTGAAAACTCATAACACGAGTCACAAATGGTCAGTGGGGGAAACCATGGGTTTGGAACAGTAGTTATCAACTAGCGGGTAGAATGATTTCCAACAAGTAGTTGCACGGTGTGGCTAGCGTGCACAGTGACCAACCAAAAGATGCATATGTCACTGACTATGACCGAAGAAGTCCACTATGTGTAGTCAACATTGACAACTCATAACACGAGTCACAAAAAGTCAGAGGGAGAGACAATGGTTTGGGAACCCTATGTATGGACTAGAAAGGACAAAGAACTTCAATACGTATTCCACGGTGTGGCTACTATGCACACCAAACAACCAAAGTAGGCATATGTCACTGACCATGACCAAATAATTTCAATATGGGAAGTCAACATTTACCAACCATAACACGAGTCACAAATGGTCAGAGGGGGAAACAATGGTCTTGGAATATCAGTTCTCAACTAGCAAGTACAGCGACCTTCAATCAGTATAAGCACGGTGTGGCTACCATGCACAATGACCAACCAAAGTAGGCCTATGTACTGCCTTTGACCAGAGAAATCCGCTGTGTGTGGACAGCGTTGACAACTCAGAATACGAATCACAAATGGTCAGAGGGGGAAACAATTGTTTGGGAACACCAGGTATCAACTAGCAAGTACAATGACGTTCAATGTGTTGTGGCATGGTGTGGATACCATGCACGATGACCAACCAAGGTATGCATATGCCACTGACCATGGCCAAAGAACGTCACCATGTGTGGTAAACTTTGACAGCTCATAACACGAGTCACAAATGGTCAGAGTGTAAGATAATGGCTTCTAAATACTAGTTATCAACTAGCAAGTACAAAAACCTTCAATATGTAGTTGCACAGTGTGGCTACAATGCACAGTGACCAACCAAAGTATGCATGTCACTGACCATGACCAAACAATTTCACTTCATGTGGTCAATGTTGACAACTCACAACACGAGTCACAGATATGCAGAAGGGCTAGCAACGGTTTGGGAATATTAGCTATCAACTAGAAAGCACAAAGTCATTTGATACGTAGTGACACGGCGTGGTAACCATGTATAGGGACAAACCAAAGTAGGCATATGTCACTAACCATGACCAAACGGATTTCACTGTGTGTGGTCAACGTTGAAAACTCATAACACAAGTCACAAATGGTCAGTGGGTAAAACCATGGGTGGGGAACGCTACTTATCAACTAGAAAGTAGAAAGATTTTCAACAAGTAGAGGCACGGTGTGGCTATTGTGCACAGTGACCAACCAAAGGATGCATGTGTCACTGACTATGACCGAAGAAGTCCACTATGTGTGGTCAACATGGACAACTCATAACACCAGTCACAAATGGTCATATGGAGAGACAATGATTTGGGAACCCTATGCATCAACTAGAAAGGACGAATAACTTTGATAGGTAGTGGCACGCTGTGGCTGATATGCACACCAAACAACCAAACTAGGCATATGTCACTGACCATGACCAGAGAATTTCAATATGGGTGGTCAACGTTGACCAACCATAACACGAGTCACAAACAGTCAGGGGAGGAAACAATGCTATGGGAATATCAGTTCTCAACTAGCAAGTACAGCAAACTTCAATCAGTATAAGCACGGTGTGGCTACCATGCACAATGACCAACCAAAGTAGGCATATGTCACTGACCATGACCAGAGAATTTCAATATGGGTGGTCAACGTTGACCAACCATAACACGAGTCACAAACAGTCAGGGGAGGAAACAATGCTATGGGAATATCAGTTCTCAACTGGCAAGTACAACGACCTTCAGTCAGTAGTCGCACGGTGTCGTTTCCATGCACAATGACCGACCAAAGTAGGCATATGTACTGCCTTTGACCAAAGAAATCCACCGTGTGTGGTCAACGTTGACAACTCATAATACGAGTCACAAATGATAATAGGGGGAAACAATGGTTTGGGAACACCAAGTATCAACTAGCAAGCACAAGGAGCTTCAATACGTTTTGACATGGTGTGGATACCATGCACGATGACCAACCAAAGTATGTATATGTCACTGACCATGACTAAATAATGTCACCGAGAGTGGTAAACTTTAAGAACTCATAACACGAGTCACAAATGGTCAGAGTGGAAGACAATGGTTTGTGAATACTAGTTATCAAGTAGCAAGTACAAATGCCTTCAATATGTAGTGGCACAGCGTGGCTACCATGCACACTGACCAGCCAAAGGATGCATATGTCACTGACCATGACCAACGAACTTCACTTCATGTGGTCAACGTTGACAACTCACAACACGAGTCACATATAGTCAAAGGGAGTAACAATGGTCTGGGAAGACTAGCTATTAACTAGGAAGCACAAATACCTTTAACATGGAGTGACACGGCATCGTAACCATGTACAGTGACAAACCACAGTAGGCATATGTCACTAACTATGACGAAACGGATTTCACAGTGTTTAGTCAATGTTAAAAACCCATAACAAGAGTCACAAATGGTCAGTGGGGGAACAAATGGGTTGGGAACACTAGTTATCAAGTAGCAAGTAGAAAGATTTTCAACAAGTAGTGGCACGGTGTGGCTAGTGTGCACAGTGACCAACCAAAGGATGCATATGTCACTGACTATGACCGAAGAAGTCCACTATGTATGGTCAATATTGACAACTCATAACACGAGTCACAAATGATGAGAGGGAGAGACAATTGTTTGGGAACCGTATGTATCGACTATAAAGGACAAAGAACTTCAATACGTCGTGGCGCGGTGTGACTACTATACACACCAAACAACCAAACTAGGCATATGTCACTGACCATGACGAACGAATTTCAATATGGGTGGTCAACATACACCAACCATAACACGAGTCACAAGTGGTCAGAGGGGGAAACAATGGTCTGGGAATATCAGTAGAGTATAAGCACGGTGTGGCTACCATGCACAATGACCGACCAAAATCGGCACATGTACTCCCTTTGACCAAAGAAATATGCAGTGTGTGGTCAACATTTACAACTCATAATAGGAGTCACAAATGGTCAGAGGGGAAGAAAATGGGTTGGGAACACAAGGTATTAACTAGCAAGCACAAGGACCTTCAATACGTTGTGGCACGGTGTGGATACCATGCACGATGACCAACCAAACTAGGCATATGTCACTGATCATGACAAAATAATGTCACTAAGTGTGGTAAACTTTGACGGTTCATAACATGAGTAAAAAACGGTCAGAGTGGAAGACAATGGTTTGTGAATACTAGTTGTCAAGTAGCAAGTACAAATACCTTCACTATGTAGTGGCACACCGTGGCTAACATGTATAGTGACCAACCAAAGTATGCATGTGTCACTGACCATGACCAACGACTTTCACTTCATGTGGTCAGCGTTGACAACTCACAACATAAGTCACAGATAGTCAAAGGGGGGTCACAATGGTTTGGGAACACTAGCTATTAACAAGAAAGCACAAATACCTTCACTATGTAGTGACACCACTTGGTACCCATGTACAGGGACAAACCAAAGTAGGCATATGTCACTAACCATGACCAAACGGATTTCAAAGTGTGTGGTCAATGTTGAAAACTCATAACATGAGTCACAAATGGTCAGCGTGGGAGACCATGGGTTGGGAGCACTAGTTGTCAACTAGCAAGTAGAAAGATTTTCAACAAGTAGTGGCACGGTGTGGCTAGCGTGCACAGTGACCAACCAAAGGATGCATATGTCACTGACTATGACCGAAGAAGTCCGCTATGTGTGGTCAACATTGACAAATCATAACACGAGTCACAAATGGTCAGAGGGAGAGACAATGGTCTGGGAACCCTATGTACCTACTAGAAAGGACAAAGAACTTTAATACGTAGTGGCATGGTGTGGCTAATATGCACACCAAACAACCAGACTAGGCATATGTCACTGACCATGACCATATAATTTCAATATGGGTGGTCAACGTTGACCAACCATAACACGAGTCACAAACAGTCAGGGGAGGAAACAATGCTATGGGAATATCAGTTCTCAACTAGCAAGTACAACCTTTTTGTCAGTAGTAGCACGGTGTAGCTACCATGCACAATGACCCACCAAAGTAGGCATATGTACTGCCTTTGACCAAAGAAATCTACCGTGTGTGGTCAACGTTGACAACTCATAATAGGAGTCACAAATGGTCAGAGGGGGAAACAATGGTTTGGGAACACCAAGTATAAAATAGCAAGCACAAGGAGCTTCAATACGTTGTGGCACGGTGTGGATACCATGCACGATGACCAACCAAAGTAGGCATATGTCACTGACCATGACCACATAACATCACGGAGTGTGGTAAAGTTTGACAACTCATCACACGAGTCACAAATGGTCAGGGTGGAAGATAATGGGTTGTGAATACTAGTTATCAACTAGCAAGTACAAATACCTTCAATATATAGTGGCAGACTGTGTGTACAATGCACAGTGACGAACGAAAGTATGCATATGTCACTGACAATGAACAAAGAATTTCACTTCATGTGGTCAACATGTACAACTCACAACACGAGTCACAGATAGTCAGAGGGGGCTATCAATGACCTTTGATACGTAATGACACGGCGTGATAACCATATACAGTGACAAACCAAAGTAGGCATATGCCACAAACCATGACCAAACAGATTTCACAGTGTGTGGTAAATGTTGAAAACTCATAACACGAGTCACAAATGGTCAGTGGGGGAAATCATGGGTTGGGAACACTAGTCATCAACTAGCAGGTAGAAAGATTTTCAACAAGTAGTGGCACGATGTGGCTAGCGTGCACAGTGACCAACCAAAGGATGCACACGTCACTGACTATGACCGAAGAAGTCCACGATGTATGGTCAACATTGACAACTCATAACACGAGTCAAAAATGGTCAGAGGGAGAGACAATGGTTTGGGAACCATATGTATCAACTAGAAAGGACAAAGAACTTCAATACGTATTCCACGGTGTGGCTACTATGCACACCAAACAACCAAACTAGGTATATGGCACTGACCATGATGAAAGTATTCCAATGTAAGTGGTCAACATTCACCAACTATATCATGAGTCACAAACGGTAAGAGGGGGAAACAATGGTCTGTGAATATCAGTTCTCAACTAGCAAGTACAGCAAACTTCAATCAGTATAAGCACGGTGTGGCTACCATGCACAATGACCGACCAAAGTAAGCATATGTACTACCTTTGACCAAAGAAATCTGCTGTGTGTGGTCAGCATTGACAACTCATAATAGGAGTCACAAATGGTCAGAGGGGGAGACAATGGTCTTGGAACACCAGGTGTCAACTAGCAAGCACAAGGACCTTCAATAAGTTGTGGCACGGTGTGGATACCATGCACGATGACCAACCAAAGTAGGCATATGTCACTGACCATGACCAAATAATGTCACTAAGTGTGGTAAACTTTGACAACTCATAACACGAGTCACAAATGGTCAGAGGGGGAGACAATGGTCGTGGAACACCAGGTGTCAACTAGCAAGCACAGGGACCTTCAATAAGTTGTGGCACGGTGTAGATACCATGCACGATGAGCAACCAAAGTAGGCATATGTCACTGACTATGACCGAAGAAGTCCGCTATGTGTGGTCAACATTGACAACTCATAATACGAGTCACAAATGGTCAGAGGGGGAGACAATGGTCGTGGAACACCAGGTGTCAACTAGCAAGCACAGGGACCTTCAATAAGTTGTGGCACGGTGTAGATACCATGCACGATGAGCAACCAAAGTAGGCATATGTCACTGACTATGACCGAAGAAGTCCGCTATGTGTGGTCAACATTGACAACTCATAATACGAGTCACAAATGGTCAGAGGGGGAGACAATGGTCGTGGAACACCAGGTGTCAACTAGCAAGCACAAGGACCTTCAATAAGTTGTGGCACGGTGTGGATACCATGCACGATGACCAACCAAAGTAGGCATATGTCACTGACCATGACCAAATAATGTCACTAAGTGTGGTAAACTTTGATAACTCATAAGACAAGTCACGAATGGTCAGAGTGGAAGACAATGGTTCGTGAATACTAGTTATTGAGTAGCAAGTACAAATGCCTTCAATATGTAGTGGCACGGCGTGGCTACCATGCACAGTGACCCACCAAAGTATGCATTTGTCACTGACCATGACCAACGAATTTCACTTCATGTGGTCAGCGTTGACAACTCACAACACGAGTCACAGCTAATCAAAGGGGGGTAACAATGGTTTGGGAACACTAGCTGTCAACTAGAAAGCACAAATACCTTTCAAATGTAGTGACACGGCGTGGTAACCATGTACAGTGACAAACCAACGTGGGCATATGTAACTAACCATGACCAAACGAATTTCACAGTGTGTGGTCAATATTGAAAACTCATAACACGAGTCACAAATGGTCAGAGGGGGAAATAATGAGTTGGGAACACTAGTTGTTAACTAACAAGTAGGAAGAATCTCAACAAGTAGTGGCATGGTTTGGCTAGCATGCACAGTGACCAACCAAAGGATGAATACGTCACTGACTATGACCGAAGAAATCCAGTATGCTTGGTCAACATTGACAACTCATAACACGAGTCACAAATGGTCAGAGGGAGAGACAATGGTTTGGTAACTGTATGCATGGACTAGAAAGGACAACTAACTTCAATATGTAGTAGCACGGTGTGGCTAATATGCACACCAAGCAACCAAACTAGGCATATGTCACTGACCATGACCAGAGAATTTCAATATGGGTGGTCAACTTTCACCAACCATAACACGAGTCACAAATGGTCAGAGGGGGAAACAATGGTCCGGGAATATCAGTTTTCAACTAGCAAGTACAACGCCCTTCAATCAGTAATAGCACAGTGTGGCTACCGTACACAACGACCAACCAAAGTAGGCATATGTACTGCCTTTGACCAAGGAAATCCGTTGTGTGTGGTTAACGTTGACAGCTCATAATACGAGTCACAAATAGTCAGAGGGGGAAACAATTTTTTGGGAACACCAGGTATCAAATAGCAAAGATAATGACCTTCAATGTGTTGTGGCACGGTCTGGATACCATGCACCATGACCAATCAAGGTATGCATATGTCACTGACCATGACCAAAGAATGTCACCATGTGTGGTAAACTTTGACAGCTCATAACACAAGTCACAAATCGTCAGAGTGGAAGATAATGGTTTCTAAATACTAGTTATCGACTAGCAAGTACAAATACCTTCAATATGTAGTGGCACAGTGTGGCTACAATGCACAGTGACCAACCAAAGTATGCATATGTCACTGACCATGACCAAAGAATGTCACCATGTGTGGTAAACTTTGACAGCTCATAACACAAGTCACAAATCGTCAGAGTGGAAGATAATGGTTTCTAAATACTAGTTATCGACTAGCAAGTACAAATACCTTCAATATGTAGTGGCACAGTGTGGCTACAATGCACAGTGACCAACCAAAGTATGCATATGTCACTGACCATGACCAAAGAATTTCACTTCATGTGGTAAATGTCGATAACTCGCAACAGGAGTCACAGATATTCAGAGGGGCTAACAACGGTTTGGGAACACTAGCTATCAAGAAGAAAGCACAGCGACCTTCAATACGTAGTGACACAGCGTGGTAACCATGTACAGGGACAAACCAGAGTAGGTATATGTCACTAACCATGACCAAACGGATTTCACAATGTGTGGTCAACGTTGAAAACTCATAACACGAGTCACAACTGGTCAGCGGGGGAAACCATGGGTTGGGAACATTAGTTATCAACTAGCAAGTACAAAGATTTTCAACAAGTAGTGGCACGGTGTGGCTATCATGCACAGTGACCAACCAAAGTGTACATATGTTACCTATGACCGAAGAAGTCCACTATGGGTGGTCAACATTGACAACTCATAACACGAGTCACAAATGGTCAGAGGGAGGGACAGTGGTTTGAGAACCCGAAGTATTGACTAGAAAGGACAAAGAAATTCGATACGTGGTGCCAAGTTGTGGTTAACATGCACACCAAACAACCAAACTTGGCATATGTCACTGACCATGACGAGAGATCTTCAATATGGGTGGTCAACGTTGACCAACCATGAAGAGTCACAAACGGTCAGGGGAGGAAACAATGCTATGGGAATATCAGTGCTCAAATAGCAAGTACAACAACCTTCAGTCAGTAGTGGCACGGTGTCGCTACCAAGCACAATGACTGACTAAAGAAGGCATATGTACTGCATTTGACCAAAGAAATGTACTGTGTGTGGTCAACGTTGACAACTCATGAAACAGGTCACAAATGGTCAGAGGGAGAAATAATGGTTTGGGAACACCAAGTATCAAATAGCAAGCACAAGGAGCTTCAATACGTTTTGGCACGGTGTGGATACCATGCACGATGACCAACCAAAGTAGGCATATGTCACTGACCATGACCAAATAATGTCACTAAGTGTGGTAAACTTTGACAACTCATAACACCAGTCACAAATGGTCAGAGTGGAAGAAAATGGTTTGTGAATACTAGTTATCGAGTAGCAAGTACAAATACCTTCAATATGTAGTGGCACAGCGCGGCTACCATGCACAGTGACCATTCAAAGGATGCATATGTCACTGACCATGACCAACGAACTTCACTTCATGTGGTCAACGTTGACAAATCACAACACGAGTCACATATAGTCAAAGGGGGGTAACAATGGTTTGGGAACACTAGGTATTAACTAGAAAGCACAAATACCTTCAATTTGTAGTGACACCGCGTGGTAACCATGTACAGTAAAAAACAAAAGTAGGCATATGTCACAAACCATGACGAAACGGATTTCACAGTGTGTGGTCAACGTTGAAAACTCATAACACGAGTCACAAATGGTCAGTTGGGGAAACCATGGGTTGGGAACACTAGTTATCAACTAGCAAGTAGAAAAATTCTCAACAAGTAGTGGCATGGTGTGGCTAGCGTGCACAGTGACCAACCAAAGGATGCATATGTCACTGACTATGACCGAAGAAGTCCACTATGTGTAGTAAACATTGACAACTCATACCACGAGTCGCAAATGGTCCGAGGGAGAGACAATGGTTTGGGAACCCTATGTTTTGACTAGAAAGGACAAAGAACTTCAATACGTAGTGGCGCGGTGTGACTACTATGGACACCAAACAACCAAACTAGGCATATGTCACTGACCATGACCAGAGAATTTCAACATGGGTGGTCATTATTCTCCAACCATAACACGAGTCACAAATGGTCAGAGGGGGAAACAATGGTCTGGGAATATCAGTTCTCAACTAGCAAGTACAGAGAACTTCAATCAGTAGAAGCACGGTGTGGCTACCATGCACAATGACCGACCAAAGTAGGCATATGTACTGCCTTTGACCAAAGAAATCCTCCGTGTGTGGTCAACGTTGACAACTCATAACAAGAGTCACAAATGTTGAGAGGGGGAGACAATGGTTTGGGAACACTAGGTATTAGCTAACAAGCACAAGGACCTTCAATGCGTTGTGGCACGGTGTGGATACCATGCACGATGACAAACCAAAGTAGGCATATGGCACAGACCATGACCAAATAATGTCACTAAGTGTGGTAAACTTTGACGATTCATAACACGAGTCACGAATGGTCAGAATGGAAGACAATGGGTTGTGCATACTAGTTATCAAGTAGCAAGTACAAATACCTTCAATATGTGGTGGCAGAGTGATTACCATGTATAGTGACCAACCAAAGTATGCATGTGTCAATCACCATGACCAACAAATTTCACTTCATGTGGTCAGCGTTGACAGCTCACAACACGAGCACAGATAGTCAAAGGGGGGTAACAATGGTTTGGGAACACTAGCTATTAACTAAAAAGCACAAATACCTTCAATATGTAGTGACACCGCGTGGTAACCATGTATAGGGAGAAACCAAAGTAGGCATATTTAACTAACCATGACCAAACGGATTTCACAGTGTGTGGTCAATGTCGAAAACTCATGACACGAGTCAATAATGGTCAGTGGGGGAAACCTTGGGTTGGGAACACTAGTTATCAACTAGCAAGTAGAAAGATTTTCAACAAGTAGTGGCACGGTGTGGCTAGTGTGCACAGTGACCAACCAAAGGATGCATATGTCAGTGACTATGGCCGAAGAAGCCCACTATGTGTGGTCAACATTGACAACTCATAACATGAGTCACAAATGGTCAGAGGGAGATACAATGGTTTGGGAACCCTATGTATCTACTAGAAAGGACAAATAACTTCAATACGTAGTGGCATGGTGTGGCTAATATGCACACCAAACAACCAAACTAGGCATATGTCACTGACCATGACCAGAGAATTTTAAGATGGGTGGTCAACGTTGACCAACCATAACACGAGTCACAAACGGTCAGGGGAGGAAAACATTCGATGGAAATATCAGTTCTCAAGTAGCAAGTACAACGACCTTTAGTTTGTAGTAGCACGGTGTGGCTACCATGCAGAATGACAGACCAAAGTAGGCATATCTACTACCTTTGACCAAAGAAATCCGCTGTGTGTGGTCAACGCTGACAACTCGTAATACAAGTCACAAATGGTCAGAGGGGGAAACAATGGTTTGGGTACACCAAGTATCAAATAGCAAGCACACGGAGCTTCAATACGTTGTGGCACGGTGTGGATACCATTCACGATGACCAACCAAAGTAGGCATATGTCACTGACCATGACCAAATAATGTCACTAAGTGTGGTTAACTTTGACAACTCATAAAACGAGTCACAAATGGTCAGGGTGGAATATGATGGTTTGTGAATACTAGTTATCGACTAGCAAGTACAAATACCTTCAATATGTAGTGGCACAGTGTGGCTACAATGCACAGTGACCAACCAAAGTATGCATATGTCACTGACCATGAACAGAGAATTTCCCTTCATGTGGTCAATACTTCCAACACACATCACGAGTCACAGATAGTCGGAGGGGGCTAGCAATGGTTTGGGAATACCAGCTTTCAACACGAAAGCACAAATACCTTTGATACGTAATGACACGGCGTAGTAACCATGTACAATGACAAACCAAAGTAGGCATATGTGAGAAACCATCACCAAACGGATTTCACTGTGCGTGGTCAACGTCGAAAACTCATAACACGAGTCACAAATGGTCAGTGGGGGAAACCATGGGTTGGGAACACTAGTTATCAACTAGCAAGTAGAAATATTTTCAACAAGTAGTAGCACGGTGTGGCTAGCGTGCACAGAGACCAACCAAAGGATGTACATGTCACTGACTATGACCGAAGAAGTCCACTATGTATGGTCAACATTGACAACTCAAAACACGAGTCACAAATGATCAGAGGGAGAGACAATTGTTTGGGAACCGTATGTATCGACTATAAAGGACAAAGAACTTCAATACGAAGTGGCGCGGTGTAGCTACTATGCACAGCAAACAACCAAACTAGGCATATGTCACTGACCATGACCAAAGAATTTCAATATGGGTGGTCAACATTCACCAACCATAACACAAGTCACAAATGGTCAGAGGGGGAAACACTGGTCTGGGAATATCGGTTCTCAACTAGCAAGTATAGAGAACTTCAATCAGTAGAAGCACGGTGTGGCTACCATGCACAATGACCGACCAAAGTAGGCATGTGTACTACCTTTGACCAAAGAAATCCGCTGTGTGTAGTCAGCGTTGACAACTCATAATTGGAGTTACAAATGGTCAGAGGGGGAGACAATGGTTTGGGAACACCAGGTATCAACTAGCAAGCAGAAGGACCTTCAATAAGTTGTAGCACGCTGTGGATACCATGCACGATGACCAACCAAAGTAGGCATATGTCACTGACCATGACCAAATAATGTCACTAAGTGTGGTAAACATTGACAACTCATAACACGAGTCACAAATGGTCAGAGTGGAAGACAATGGTTTGTGAATACTAGACATCAAGTAGCAAGTACAAATACCTTAAATATGTAGTGGCACAGCGTGGCTACCATGCACAGTGACCAACCAAGGCATGCATATGTCACTGACCATGACCAAATAATGTCACTAAGTGTGGTAAACATTGACAACTCATAACACGAGTCACAAATGGTCAGAGTGGAAGACAATGGTTTGTGAATACTAGACATCAAGTAGCAAGTACAAATACCTTAAATATGTAGTGGCACAGCGTGGCTACCATGCACAGTGACCAACCAAGGCATGCATATGTCACTGACCATGACCAAAGAATGTCACCCTGTGTGGTAAACTTTGTCAGCTCATAACACGAGTCACAAATGGTCACAGTGCAAGATAATGGTTTCTAAATACTAGTTATCGACTAGAAAGTACAAATACCTTCAATATGTAGTGGCACAGTGTGGCTACAATGCACAGTGACCAGCCAAAGTACGTATGTGTCATTGACCATGAACAAATAATTTCACTTCATGTGGTCAGTGTTGACAACTCACAACACGAGTCACAGATATTCAGAGGGGGGTAACAATGGTTCGGGAACACTAGCTATCAACAAGAAAGCACATAGACCTTCATTACGTAGTGACACGGCGTAGTAACCATGCACAGTGACAAACAAAAGTAGGCATATGTCACTAACCATGATCAAACGGATTTCACACAGTGTGGTCAGTGTTGAAAACTCATAACACGAGTCACAAACGGTCAGTGGGGGAAACTATGGGTTGGGAACACTAGTTATCAACTAGCGGGTAGAAAGGTTTTCAACAAGTAATGGCACAGTGTGGCTAGCGTGCACAGTGACCAACCAAAGGATGCATATGTCACTGAATATGACCGAAGAAGTCCACTATGTGTGGTCAACATTGACAACTCATAACACGAGTCACAAATGGTCGGAGGGAGAAACAATGGTTTGGGAACCCTATGTATCGACTAGAAAGGACAAAGAACTTCAATACGTAGTGGCACGGTGTGGCTACTATGCACACCAAACAACCAAAGTAGGCAGATGTCACTGACCATGACCAAAGAATTTCAATATGGGTGGTCAACATTCACCAACCATAAAACAAGTCACAAACAGTCAGAGGGGGAAACAATGGTCTCGGAATATGAGTTATCAACTAGCAAGTACAGCAACCTTAAATCAATATAAGCACAGTGTGGTTACCATGCACAATGACCAACCAAAGAAGGCATATGTACTGCCTTTGACCAAAGAATTCCGCTGTGTGTGGACAGCGTTAACAACTCATAATACGAATCACAAATGTTCAGAGGGGGTAAACAATGGTCTGGGAACATCAGGTATCAACTAGAAAGCACAAGGACCTTCAACAAATTGTGGCACGGTGTTGATACCATGCACGATGACCAACCAAAGTATGCATATGTCACTGACCATGACCAAATAATGTCACTAAGTGTGGTAAACGTTGACAGCTCATAACACGAGTCCAAATAGGTCATAGTGGAAGACAATGGTTTGTGGATACTAGTTATCGAGTACCAAGTACAAATACCTTCAATAGGTAGTGGCACAGTGTGGCTACCATGCATAGTGATCAACCAAAGTATGCATATGTCACTGACCATGGCCAACGAATTTCACTTCATGTGGTCAGCGTTGACAACTCACAACACGAGTCACAGATAGTCAAAGGGAGCTAACGATGGTTTGGGAACACTAGCT
Organism: Penium margaritaceum; assembly: GCA_023375785.1. Lineage (NCBI taxonomy): Eukaryota > Viridiplantae > Streptophyta > Zygnematophyceae > Desmidiales > Peniaceae > Penium > Penium margaritaceum. Next base: position 37,741 of record SZWC01000044.1, on the reverse strand, counting down.
AATAACTATAAAGCACAAATACCTTTAAAATGGAGTGACACGGCGTGGTAACCATGTACAGTGACAAACCAAAGTAGGCATATGTCACTAACAATGACCAAACGAATTTAATAGCGTGTGGTCAATATTGAAAACTCATAACACAAGTCACAAATGGTCAGAGTGGGAAACAATGGGTTGGGAACACTAGTTGTCAACAAGCACGTACGAAGATCTTCATCAAGTGGTGGCGCGGTCTGGCTAGCGTGCACAGTGACCAACCAAAGGATGAATACGTCACTGACTATGCCCGAAGAAATCCAGTATGCGTGGTCAACATTGACAACTCATAACACAAGTCACGAATGGTCAATAGAGATACAATGGTTCGGGAACCCTATGCATGGACTAGAAAGGACAAAAAACTTCAATACGTAGTGGCACGGTGTGGCTACTATGTATACCAAACAACCAAACAAGGCATATGTCACTGACCATGACCAAAGAATTTCAATATGGGTGGTCAACGTTCACTAACCATAACAGGAGTCACAAACGGTCAGAGGGGGAAACAATGGTCCGGGATTATCCGTTCTCAACTAGCAAGTATAACGCCCGTCAATCAGTAGTAGCACGCTGTGGCTACCATGCACAATGACCGACCAAAGTAGGCATATGTACAGCCTTTGACCAAAGAAATCCGCTGTGTGTGGTCAACGTTGACAGCTCATAATACGAGTCACAAATAGTCAGAGGGGGAAACAATTGTTCCAGAACACCAGGTATCAACTAGCAAGCACAATGACCTTCAACCCGTTGTGGCACGGTGTGGATACCATGCACGATGACCAACCAAGGTATGCATATGTCACTGACCATGACCAAAGAATGTTACCGTGTTTGGTAAACTTTGACAGCTCATAATACGAGTCACAAATGGTCACAGCGGAAGAGAATGGTTTCTAAATACTAGTTATTGACTAGCAAGTACAAATACTTTCAATATGTAGTGGCACTGTGTGGCTACAATGCACAGTGACCAACCAAAACATGCATATGTCACTGACCAAGACCAAACAATTTCACTTCATGTGGTCATTGTTAACAACTCACAGCACGAGTCACAGATATTCAGAGGGGCTAACAACGGTTTGGGAACACTAGCTATCAACTAGAAAGCACAAGGACCTTTGATGCGTAGTGACACGACGTGGTAACCATGTACAGGAACTAACCATTACCAGACCGGTTTCACAGTGTGTGGTCAACGTTGAAAACTCATAACACGAGTCACAAATGCTCAGTGGGGGAAACCATGGGTTGGGAACGATAGTTATCAACTAGCAAGTAGAAAGATTTTCAACACGTAGTGGCATGGTGTGGCTAGCGTGCACAGTGATAAACCAAAGGATGCACACGTCACTGACTATGACCGAGGAAGTTCACTATGTATGGTCAACATTGAAAACTCATAACACGAGTCACAAAAGGTCAGAGGGAGAGACAATGGTTTGGGAACCCTATGTATTGACTAGAAAGGACAAAGAACTTCAATATGTAGTGGCACGGTGTGGCTACTGTGCACAGCAAACAACAAAACTAGGCATATGTCACCGACCATGATGAAGGAATTTCAATATGGGTGGTCAACATTCACCAACCATAACACGAGTCACAAACGTTCAGAGGGGGAAATAGTGGTCTGTGAATATCAGTTATCAACTAGCAAGTACAGCGACCTTCAATCAGTATTAGCACAATGTGGCTACCATGCGCAATGACCGACCAAAGTAGGCATATGTACTACCTTTGACCGAAGAAATCCGTTGTGTGTGGTCGCCGTTGACAACTCATACTAGGAGTCACAAATGGTCAGAGGGGGAGACAATGGTTTGGGAACACCAGGTATCAACTAGCAAGCACAATGACCTTCAATGCGTTGTGGCACGGTGTGGATACCATGCACGATGACCAGCCAAAGTAGGCATATGTCACTGACCATGACCAAATAATGTCACTAAGTGTGGTAAACTTTGACAACTCATAACACAAGTCACAAATGGTCAGGGTGGAATATGATGGTTTGTGAATACTACTTATCGACTAGCAAGTACAAAAACCTTCAATATGTAGTGGCACAGCGTGGCTACCATGCACAGTGATCAACCAAAGTATGCATATGTCACTGACCATGAACAACGAATGTCACTTCATGGGGTCAACATTTACGACTCACAACACGAGTCACAGATAGTCAGAGGGTGCTAACAATGGTCAACAAACACTAGCTGTTAGCAAGAGAGCACAAAGACCTTTGATACGTAATGACACGGAGTGGTTACCATGTACAGTGACAAACCAAAGTAGGCATATGTCACAAACCATGACCAAACGGACTTCACAGAGTGTGGTTAATGTTGAAAACTCATAACACGAGTCATAAATGGTCAGTGGGGGAAACCATGGATTTGGAACACTAGTTATCAACTAGCAAGTAGAAATATTTTCAACAAGTTGTGGCACAGTGCGGCTAGCTTGCACAGTGACCAACCAAAGGATGCACACGTCACTGACTATGACCGAAGAAGTCCACTATGTATGGACAACATTGACAACTCATAACACGAGTCACTAATGGTCAGAGGGCGAGACAATGGTTTGGGAACCATATGTATCGACTAGAAAGGACAAAGAACTTCAATATGTAGTGGCACGGTGTGGCTAGTATGCATACCAAACAACCAAACAAAGCATATGTCACTGACCATGATCAAAGAATTTCAATATGGGTGGTCAACATTCACCAACCATAACACGAGTCACAAACGGTCAGAGGGGGAGCAATGTTCTGTAAATGTCAGTTTTCAACTAGCCAGTACAGCGACCGTCAATCAGTATAAGCACGGTGTGGCTACCATGCACAACGACCGACCAAAGTAGGCATATGTACTACCTTTGATCAAAGAAATCTGCTGTGTGTGGTCAGAGTTGACAACTCATAATAGGAGTCACATATGGTCAGAGGGGGAGACAATGGTTTGGGAACACCAGGTATCAACTAGCAAGGACAAGGACCCTCAATAAGTTGTGGCACGGTGTGCATGCCATGCACGATGACCAACCAAAGTAGGCATATGTCACTAACCATGACCAAATAATGTCACCAAGTGTGGTAAACTTTGACAACTCATAACAAGAGTCACAAATGGTCAGTGTGGAAGATAATGGTTTGTGAATACTAGTTATCGACTAGCAAGTACAAATACCTTCAATATGTAGTGGCACAGCGTGGCTACCATGCACAGTGACCAACCAACGTATGCATATGTCACTGACCATGACCAACGAATTTCACTTCATGTGGTCAGCATTGACAACTCACAACACGAGTCACTGACAGTCAGACGGGGGTAACAATGGTTTGGGAACACCAGGTATCAACTAGCAAGCACAATGACCTTCAATGCGTTGTGGCACGGTGTGGATACCATGCACGATGACCAGCCAAAGTAGGCATATGTCACTGACCATGACCAAATAATGTCACTAAGTGTGGTAAACTTTGACAACTCATAACAAGAGTCACGAATGGTCAGTGTGGAAGATAATGGTTTGTGAATACTAGTTATCGACTAGCAAGTACAAATACCTTCAATATGTAGTGGCACAGCGTGGCTACCATGCACAGTGACCAACCAACGTATGCATATGTCACTGACCATGACCAACGAATTTCACTTCATGTGGTCAGCATTGACAACTCACAACACGAGTCACTGACAGTCAGACGGGGGTAACAATGGTTTGGGAACACTAGCTATTAACTAGAAAGCACAAAGACCTTCAATACGTAGTGATACGGCGTGGTAACCACATACAGTGACAAACCAAGCTAGGCATGTGTCACTAACCATGACCAAAAAATTTCAATATGGGTGGTCAACATTCACAACCCATAACATGAGTCACAAATGGTCAGAGGGGGGAAACATGGTTTCAAAACACTATGTATCTTCTAGCAAGAACAAGGAGTTTTTTTATGTATTGGCACGGTGTGGCTTCCGTGCACAATGACCTACCCAAGTAGGTATACATCACTGCTCATGACCAAAGAAGTTTCGTGTGTGTGGTCAACGTTCACAACTCATAATACCAGTAGAAAAAGGGTAGAGGGAGAAACAATGGTTTGGGAATACTCGGTATCTACTAGCAAGTAAAAGTACCTTCGATAAGTGGTGTCACGGTGTGGCTACCATGCACAATGACCAGCCAAAGTATGCTTGTGTCACTGGATATCATAAAAAGAGTTTCACCGTGTGTAGTCAATTTTCCTTCTTACGGCTGGTCAATCGGATCAATGGTTGAGAGGTTATGAAAGCTCGAAGTCGCAAAACGTGTAATTCCATTTGCGTCAATTTTTTATGATTAGACTAACTTTGTTATCATTCATACTTTTGAAAACTATCCTCTAATCTTATACCCCCTTATTTCATGCCCTTTACCCATAGGAACCCTCATAATGTCATTTGGACATCATATGAACACCATGTGAGTTGGCTTAGTGCTTATAGAGATGCATTTCTGAGCGGTAGGTCCTTGGTTTGAATCCTCGTATGTGCAATATGGGTGGTCAACATTCACCAACCATAACACGAGTCACAAACGGTCAGAGGGGGAAACAATGGTCTGTGAATATCAGTCCTCAACTAGTATGTACAGCGACCTTCAGTCAGTAGTAGCACGGTGTGGCTAGCATGCACAATGACCGACCAAAGTAGGCATATGTACTGCCTTTGACCAATGAAATCCACCGTGTGTGGTCAACGTTGACAACTCATAATACGAGTCACAAATGGTCAAAGGGGGAAACAATGGTTTGGGAACACCAAGTATCAAATAGCAAGCACAGGGAGCTTCAATACGTTGTCGCACGGTGTGGATACCATGCACGATGACCAGCCAAAGTAGGCATATGTCAATGACCATGACCAAATAATGTCATTAAGTGTGGTAAACATTGACAACTCATAACACGAGTCACAAATGGTCAGGGTGGAAGATAATGGTTGGTGAATACTGGTTATCGACTAGCAAGTACAAATACCTTCAATATGGAATGGCACAGTGTGGCTAAAATTCACTGTGACCAACCAAAGTATGCATGTGTCACTACCCATGAACAAAGAATTTCACTTCATGTGGTCAACATTTACAACTCACAACACGGGTCACAGATAGTCAGATGGGGCTAGCAATGGTTTGGGAACACTAGGTGTCAACAAGGAAGCACAAAGACCTTCAATGCGTAATCACACGGCAAGGTAACCATGTACAATGACAAACCAAAGTAGGCATATATCACAAACCATGACCAAATGGATTTCACAGTGTGTGGTCAACGTTGAAAACTCATCACACGAGTCACAAACTGTCAGAGGGGAAAACAATGGGTTAGGAACACTAGTTATCAACTAGAAAGTACGAAGAAATTCAACAAGTGGTGGCACGGTGTGGCTAGCGTACACAGTGACCAACCAAAGGATGAATACATCACTGACTGTGACCGAAGAAGTCCACTATGTGTGGTCAACATTGACAACTTATAACACGAGGCATGAATGGTCAGAGGGAGAGACAATGGCTTGGGAACCCTATGCATGGACTAGAAAGGATAAACAAATTCAATGAGTAGTGGCACGGTCTGGCTAATATGCACACCAAACATCCAAACTAGGCATATGTCACTGACCATAACCAGAGAGTTTCAATATGGGTGGTCAACGTTGACCAACCACAACACGAGTCACAAATGGTCAGTGGAGGAAACAATGGTTTGGGAATATCAGTTCTCAACTAGCAAGTACAACCACCTTCAGTGAGTAGTAGCACGGTGTGGCTACCATGCACAATGACAGACCAAAGTAAGCATATGTACTGCCTTTGACGAAAGAAATCCGTTGTGTCTGGTCAACGTCGACACCTCATAATACGAGTCACAAATGGTCAGAGGGGGAAACGATTGTTTGGGAACACCAATTATCAAATAGCATGCACAAGGAGCTACAATACGTTGTGGCACGGTGTGGATACCATGCACGATGACCAACCAAGGTATGCATATGTAACTGACCATGACCATAGAATATCACCATGTGTGGTAAACTTTGACAACTCATAACACGACTCACAAATTGGCAGAGGGGGAAACAATGGTTTGGGAAAACCAAGCATCAAATAGCAAGCACAATGAGCTACAATACGTTGTGGCACAGTGTGGAGACCATGCACGATGACCAACAAAGTAGGCATATGTCACTGACCATGACCAAATGATGTCACTAAGTGTGGTAAACTTTGACAACTCATAACACAAGTCACAAATGGTCAGGGTGGAAGATAATGGTTTGTGAAAACTAGTTACCGACTAGCAAGTACAAATACCTTCAATATGTAGTGGCACAGTGTGGCTACAATGCACAGTGACCAACCAAAGTATGCATATGTCATTGACCATGAACAAAGGATTTCACTTCATATGGTCAACATTTACAACTCACAACACGAGTCACAGATATTTAGAGGGGGCTAACAATGGTTTGGGAACACTAGCTGTCAACAAGAAAGTACAAAGACCTTTGATACGTAATGACGGGGCGTGGTAACCATGTACAGTGACAAACCAAAGTAGCATATGTCACGAACCATGACCAAACGGATTTTACAGTGTGTGGTCAACGTTGAAAACTTATAACACGAGTCACAAATGGTCAGTGGGGGAAACCATGGGTTGGGAATGCTAGTTATCAACTAGCAAGTAGAAAGATTTTCAACAAGTAGTGGCACGGTGTGGCCAGGGTGCACAGTGACCAATCAAAGGATACACACTTTACTGACTATGACCGAAGAAGTCTACTATGTATGGTCAACATTGACAACTCATAACACGAGTCACACATGGTCAGAGGGAGAGACAATGGTTTGGGAACCCTATGTATCGACTAGAAAGGACAACAAACTTCAATACGTAGTGGCACTCTGTGGCTACTATGCACACCAAACAGCCAAACTAGGCATATGTTACTGACCATGATGAAAGAATCTCAATATAAGTGGTCAGCATTTACCAACTATAACACGAGTCACAAACGGTTAGAGGGGGAAACAATGGTCTGTGAAAATCAGCTCTCAACTAGCAAGTACAGCAACCTTCAATCAGTATAAGCACGGTGTGGCTACCATGCACAATGACCGACCAAAGTAGGCACATATACTACCTTTGACCAAAGAAATTTGATGTGTGTGATCAGCTTTGACAACTCATAATAGGTGTCATAAACAGTCAGAGGGGGAAACAATGGTTTGGGAACACCAGGTATCAGCTAAGATGCACAAGGACCTTCAATACGATGTGGCACAGTGTGGATACCATGCACGATGACCAACCAAAGTAGGCATATGTCACTGACCATGACCAAATAATGTCACTATGTGTGGTAAACTTTGACAACTCATAAGACGAGTCACAAATGGTCAGAGTGGAAGACAATGGTTGGTGAATACTAGTCATAAAGTAGCAAGTACAAATACCTTCAATATGTAGTGGCACAGCGTGGCTACCATGCACAGTGACCAACCAAAGTATGCATATGTCACTGACCATGACCAACGAATTTCACTTCATGTGGATAGCGTTAAAAACTCACAACATGAGTCACAGATAGTCAAAGGGGAGAAACATTGGTTTGGGAACACTAGCTATTGAATAGAAAGCATAAATACCTTCAATACGTAGTGACACTGCGTGGTAACCATGTACAGTGAAAAACCAAAGTAGGCATATGTCACTAACCACGACCAAACGAATTTGACAGTGTGTGGTCAACGTTGAAAAGTCATCACACGAGTCACAAATGGTCATAGGGGGAAATAATGGTTAGGGAACACCAAGTATCAAATAGCAACCACAAGGAGCTACAATACGTTGTGGCATGGTGTGGATACCATGCACGATGACCAACCAAAGTAGGCATATGTCACTGACCATGACCACCTAATGTCACTAAGTGTGGTAAACTTTGACAACTCATAACACAAGTCACAAATGGTCAGGGTGGAAGATAATGGTTTGTGAATACTGGTTACCGACTAGCAAGTACAAATACCTTCAATATGTAGTGGCACAGTGTGGCTACAATGCACAGTGACCAACCAAAGAATGCATATGTCACTGACCATGAACAAAGAATTTCACTTCATGTGGTCAACACTTACAACTCACAACACGAGTCCCAGATAGTCAGTGGGGGCTAACAATGGTTTGGGAACACTAGCTGTNCATGACCAAATAATGTCACTAAGTGTGGTAAACTTTGACAACTCATAACACAAGTCACAAATGGTCAGGGTGGAAGATAATGGTTTGTGAATACTGGTTACCGACTAGCAAGTACAAATACCTTCAATATGTAGTGGCACAGTGTGGCTACAATGCACAGTGACCAACCAAAGAATGCATATGTCACTGACCATGAACAAAGAATTTCACTTCATGTGGTCAACACTTACAACTCACAACACGAGTCCCAGATAGTCAGTGGGGGCTAACAATGGTTTGGGAACACTAGCTGTCAACAAGAAAGTACAAAGACCTTGGATACGTAATGACACGGCGTGGTAACCATGTACAGTGACAAACCAAAGTAGGCATATGTCACAAACCATGACCAAACGGATTTCACAGTATGTGGTCAACATTGAAAACTCATAACACGAGTCACAAATGGTCAGTGGGTGAAACCATGGGTTGGGAACGCTACTTATCAACTAGCAAGTAGAAATATTTTCAACAAGTAGTGGCACGGTGGAGCTTGGGTGCACAATGACCAACCAAAGGATACACACGTCACTCACTATGACCGAAGAAGTCTACTATGTATGGTCAACATTGACAACTCATAACACGAGTCACAAATGGTCAGAGGGAGTGACAATGGTTTGGGAACCCTATGTATTGACTAGAAAGGACAAAGAACTTCAATACGTAGTGGCACGGTCTGGCTACAATGCACACCAAACAACCAAACTAAGCATATGTCACTGACCATGACGAACGAATTTCAATATGGGTGGTCAACATTTACCAACCATAACACGAGTCACAAATGGTCAGTGGGGGAAACAATGGACTGGGAATATCAGTTCTCAACTAGCAAGTACAGCGACCTTCAATCAGTATAGGCATGGTGTGGCTACCATGCACAATGAATGACCAAAGTTGGCATATGTACTGCCTTTGACCAAAGAAATTCGCTGTGTGTGGTTAATGTTGACAACTCATAATAGTAGTCACAAATGGTCAGAGGGGGAGACAATGGTTTGGGAACACCCGGTAGTAACTAGCAAGCACAAGGACCTTCAATACGTTGTGGTACGGTGTGGATACTATGCACGATGACCAACCAAAGTAGGCATATGTCACTGACCATGACCAAATAATGTCACTAAGTGTTGTAAACTTTGACGATTCATAACACGAGTCACGAATGGTCAGAGTGGAAGACAATGGTTTGTGAATACTAGTTATTGAGTAGCATGTACAAATACCTTCAATATGTAGCGGCACAGCGTGGCCACCATGTTTAGTGACCAACCAAAGTATGCATGTATCACTGACCATGACCAACAAATTTCACTTCATTTGGTCAGCGTTGACAACTCAAAACACGAGTCACAGATAGTCAAAGGGGGGTAACAATGGTTTGGGAACACTAGGTATTAACTAGAAAGCACAAATACCTTCAATATGTAGTGACACGGCATGGTAACCATGTACAGTGACAAACCAAAGTAGGCATATGTCACTAACCATAACCAAACGGATTTCACAGTGTGTGGTCAACATTGAAAACTCATAACACGGGTCAAAAATGGTCAGTGGGTGAAACCATGGGTTGGGAACACTGATTATCAACTAGCAAGTAGAAAGATTTTCAAAAATTAGTTGCACCGTGTGGCTAGCGTGCACAATGACCAACCAAAGGATGCATATGTTACTGACTATGACCGAAGAAGTCCACTGTGTGTGGTCAACATTGTCAACTCATAACACGAGTCCCAAATGGTCAGAGGGATAGACAATGGTCTGGGAACCCCATGTATCGACTAGAAAGGACAAAGAACTTCAATACGTAGTGGCACGGTGTGGCTAATATGCACACCAAACAACCAAACTAGGCATATGTCACTGACCATGACCAGAGAATTAAAGTTTGGGTTGTCAACGTTGACCGACCATAACACGAGTCACAAACGGTCAGGGGAGGAAACAATGCCATGGGAATATTAGTTCTCAGCTAGCAAGTACAACGACCTTCAGTCAGTAGTAGCACGGTGTGGCTACCATGCACAATGACCGACCAAAGTAGGCATATGTACTGCCTTTGACCAAAGAAAGCCGCTGTGTGTCGTCAACGTTGACAACTCATAATACGAGTCAAAAATGGTCATATGGGGAAACAATGGTTTGGGAACACCAAGTATCAAATAGCAAGCACAAGGAGCTTCAATACGTTGTGGCACGGTGTGGATACCATGCACGATGACCAACCAAAGTAGGCATATGGCACTGACCATGACCAAAAAATGTCACTAAGTATGGTAAGCTTTGACAACTCATAACACGAGTCACAAATGGTCAGGGTGGAAGATAATGGTTTGTGAATCATAGTTATGGACTAGCAAGTACAAATACCTTAAATATGTAGTGGAACAGTGTGGCTACAATGCACAGTGACCAACCAAAGTATGCATATGTCAGTGACCATGAACAAAGAATTTCACTTCATGTGGTAAGCGTTGAAAACTCACAACACGAGTCACATATAGTCAAAAGGGGTAACATTCATCTGGGAACACTAGCTATTGACAATAAAGCACATATACATTTAGTACGTAGTGACACAGCGTGGTAACCATGTACAATGACAAACCAAAGTAGGCATATGTCACTAACCATGACCAAACGAATTTCACAGTGTGTGGTCAACGTTGAAAAGTCATCACACGAGTCTCAAATGGCCAGAGGGGGAAACAATGGGTTAGGAACACTACTTATCAACTAAAAAGTACGAAGAACTTCAACAAGTAGTGGCACGGTGTGGCTAGCGTGCACAGTGACCAACCAAAGGATGAATACATCAATGACTATGACCGAAGAAGTCCACTATGTGTGGTCAACATTGACAACTCATAACACAAGTCACGAATGGTCAGAGGGAGAGACAATGGTTTGGGAACCCTGTGAATGGACTACAAAGGTGACTCGTGTGACTCGTGTCGTGAGTTTTCAACGCTGACCACATGAAGTGAAATTTGTTGGTTAGAGGGGGGAACAATGGGTTAGGAACACTAGTTATCAACTAGCATGTATGAAGAACTTCAACAAGTAGTGGCACGGTGTGGCTAGCATGCACAGTGGCCAACCAAAGGATGAATATGCCACTGACTATGACCGAAGATGTTCACTATGTGTGGTCAACATTGACAACTCATAACCAGAGTCACAAATGGTCAGAGGGAGAGACAATGGTTTGAGAACCCGTTGCATGGACAAGAAATGACAAATAACTTCAAAAAGTAGTTGCACGGTGTGGCTAATATGCACACCAAACTTCCAAACTAGGCATATGTCACTGACCATGACCAGAGAATTTCAATATGGGTGGTCAACGTTGACCAGCCATAACATGAGTCACAAACGGTCAGGGGAGGAAACAATGGTTTGAAAACATCAGTTCTCACCTAGCAAGTACAACGACATTCAGTCAGAAGTAGCACGGTGTGGCTACCATGCATAATGACCGACCAAAGTAGGCATATGTACTGCCTTTCATGAAAGAAATCCGCTGTGTCTGGTCAACGTCGACAACTCATAATACGAGTCACAAATGGTCTGAGGGAGAAAGACAGGTTTGGGAACACCAAGTATCAAATAGAAAGCACAAGGAGCTACAATACGTTGTGGCACGGCGTGGATACCATGCACGATGACCAACCAAGGCATGCATATGTCACTGACCATGACCAAAGAATGTCACCATGCGTGGTAAACTTTGACAACTCATAACACGAGTCACAGATGGTCAGGGTGGAAGATAATGGTTTGTGAATACTGGTTATTGACTAGCAAGTACGAATACATTCAATATGTAGTGGCACAGTGTGGCTACAATGCACACTGACCAACCAAAGTATGCATGTGTCACTGACCATGAACAAAGAATTTCACTTCATGTGGTCAACATTTGCATCTCACAACACAAGTCACATATAGTCAAAGGGGACTAAGAATTGTTAGGGAACACTAGCTTTCAACAAGAAAGCACAAAGACCTTTGATACGTAATGAAACAGCGTGGTAACCATGTATAGTGACAAACCAAAGTAGGCATACGTCACAAACCATGACCAAACAGATTTCACAGTGTGTGGTCAACATTGAAAACTCATAACACGAGTCACAAATGGTCTGTGGGGGAAACCATGGGTGGGGAACACTAGTTATCAACTAGCAAGTAGAAAGATTTTCAACAAGTAGTGGCACGATGTGGCTAGCGTGCACAGTGACCAACCAAAGGATGCACACGTCACTGACTATGACCGAAGAAGTCCACTATGTATGGTCAACATTGAAAACTCATAACACGAGTCACAAATGGTCTGTGGGGGAAACCATGGGTGGGGAACACTAGTTATCAACTAGCAAGTAGAAAGATTTTCAACAAGTAGTGGCACGATGTGGCTAGCGTGCACAGTGACCAACCAAAGGATGCACACGTCACTGACTATGACCGAAGAAGTCCACTATGTATGGTCAACATTGAAAACTCATAACACGAGTCACAAATGGTCTGAGGGAGAGCCAATGGGTTAGGAACCCTATGTATTGACTAGAAAGGACAAAAAACTTCAATACGTAGTGGCATGGTGTGGCTACTATGCACAACAAACAACCATACTAGGCATATGTCACCGACCATGATGAAAGAATTTCAATATGGGTGATCAACATTAACCAACCATAACACGAGATACAAACGGTTAGAGGGGGAAACAATGGTCTGTGAATATCAGTTGTCAACTAGCAAGTACAGCGACCTTCAATCTGTATAAGCACGGTGTGGCTACCATGCACAATGAACGACCAAAGTAGGCATATGTACTACCTTTGACCAAAGAAATCCGCTGTGTGTGGTCAGCGTTGACAACTCATAATAGGAGTAAAAAATGGTCAGAGGGGGAGACAATGGTTTGGGAACATCAGGTATCAACTAGCAAGCACAAGGACCTTGAATAAGTTGTGGCACGGTGTGGATACCATGCACGATGACCAGCCATATTAGGCATATGTCACTGACCATGACCAAATAATTTCACTGAGTGTGGTCAACTTTGAGAACTCATAACACGAGTCACAAATGGTCAGGGTGGAAGATATTTGTTTGTGAATACTCGTTATCGACTAGCAAGTACAAATACCTTCAATATGTAGTGGCACAGCGTGGCTACCATGCACAGTGACCAACCAAGGTATGCATATGTCACTGACCATGACCAACAAATTTCACTTCATGTGGTCAGCATTGACAACTCACAACACGAGTCACTGATAGTCAGAGGGGGGTAACAATGGTTTGGGAACACTAGCTATTAACTAGAAAGCACAAAGACCTTCAATACGTAGGGACACGGCGTGGTAAACATGTACAGTGACAAACCAAACTAGGCATATGTCACTAACCATGACCAAAGAATTTCAATATTGGTGGTCAAAGTTTACAACCCATAACATGAGTCACAAATGGTTAGACGGTAAAAACATGGTTTCAAAACACTATGTTTCTTCTAGCAAGTGAAAAGATTTTTTGTATGTATTGGCACGGTGTGGCTACCATGCACAATGACCTACCCAAGTAGGCATACATCACTGCTCATTACCAAAGACGTTTAGTGTGTGTAGTCAACGTTCACAACTCAAAATACAAGTCAAAACCGGACAGAGAGAAAAACAATGGTTTGGGAATACTCGGTATCGACTAGCAAGGACAAAGACCTTCGATAAGTGGTGGCACTGTGTGGCTACCATGTACAATGACCAACCAAAGTATGCTTGTGTCACTGAATGTCATAAAAAGAGTTTCGCTGTGTGTAGTCAACCTTCCTTCTTACGACTGGTCAATCAGAGCAATGGTTGAGAGGTTATTCAAGCTCGAAGTTGCAANGGACAGAGAGAAAAACAATGGTTTGGGAATACTCGGTATCGACTAGCAAGGACAAAGACCTTCGATAAGTGGTGGCACTGTGTGGCTACCATGTACAATGACCAACCAAAGTATGCTTGTGTCACTGAATGTCATAAAAAGAGTTTCGCTGTGTGTAGTCAACCTTCCTTCTTACGACTGGTCAATCAGAGCAATGGTTGAGAGGTTATTCAAGCTCGAAGTTGCAAATTTTGAAATTCTGTCTGCGTCAATTTTTTATGATGAAACTAACTTTGTTGTCATTCATACTATTGAAAACTACCCTCTAATCTTAAACCCCTTATTTTATGCCATTTACCCATAGGAACCCTTTTAATGTCATTTGGACATCATATGAACACCATGAGAGTTGGCTTAGTGCTTATAGAGTTAGGTTCTTGAGCGCTAGGTTCTGGGTTTCAATCCTCGTATGCGCAATATAGAATAGGCTTGCGACCTGGGGAGGGGGGCGGCCGTGTTGTGGTACATCAACTCTACCTTCGAGCCTAAGCCTTGGGGGACAGGGGGGGTGTCATAATGCGGTCGCAAATCTGTCCTCAAGGTTGTCCACCGAACATCCCTCTAGGGGGTTGGGAGGGAGTATTCCAGTGAAGGCACCTACGCGTAACAAATCAACAAAAACCGACCTGGTGTCAAAGGGAGAAACCATTTGCTATTTATTTACTAGCAAGTACAAAGACGTTCAACAAGTAGTGGAACGGTGTGGCTACCATACACAATGACCAACCAGATAAGGCATGTGCCATTTACCATGACCAAATAATTTTACTATGTGTGGTCAACGTTGACAACCCATAACATGTGTCACAAATTTTTAGAGGGGGAAAGAATGGTTTGGGAATACTAGATACCAACTAGCAAGTACAACGAACTTCAGTCAATAGTAGCACGGTGTGGCCAGCATGCACAATTACCGACCAAAGTAAACCTATGTACTGCCTTTGACCAAAGAAATCCGCCCTGTGTGGTCAGCGTTGTCAACTCATAATAGGAGTCACAAATGGTCAGAGGGGGAGACAGTGGATTGGGAACACCAAGTATCAACTAGCAAGAACAAGGACCTTCAGTATGTTGTGGCACGGTGTGGATACCATGCACAATGACCAACCAAAGAAGGCATATGTCACTGACCATGACCAAATAATGTCACTAAGTGTGGTTAACTTTGACAACTCATAACACGAGTCACAAATGGTCCAGGTGAAAGATAATGGTTTGTGAATACTAGTTATCAACTAGCAAGTACAAATACCTTCAATATGTAGTGGCACAGTGTGAGTACAATGCACAGTGACCAACCAAAGTATGCATATGTCACTGACCACGAACAAAGAATTTCACTTTATGTGGTCAACATTTACAATTCACGACACGAGTCACAGATAGTAAGAGGGGGCTAAAAATGGTTTGGGAACTCTAGCTGTCAACAAGAAAGCACAAAGACCTTCGATACGTAATGACACGGCGTGGTGACCATGTACAGTAACAAACCAAAGTGGGCATATTTCACAAACCATGACCAAAGAATTTCAACATGGGTTGTCAACGTTCACAACCCATAACATGAGTCACAAACGGTCAGAGGGGGAAAACATGGTTTCAAAATACTATGTATCTTCTAGCAAGTAGAAAGCTTTTTGGTATGTATTGGCACGGTGTAGCTACCGTGCACAATGACCTACCCAAGTAGGCATACATCACTGCTCATGACCAAAGAAGTTCAGTGTGTGTGGTCAGCGTTCACAACTCATAATACAAGTAAAAAATGGGCAGAGGGAGAAACAATGGTTTGGGAATACTCGGTATCGACTAGCGAGTACAAAGACCTTCGATAAGTGGTGGCACGGTGTGGCTACCATGCACAATGACCAACCAAAGTATGCTTGTGTCACTGAATATTATAAAAAGAGTTTCACTGTGTGTAGTCAACTTTCCTTCTTACGGCTGGTCAATCGGAGCAATGGTTGAGAGGTTATTAAAGCTCAAAGTTGCAAAATTTGAGATTCCGTCTGCATCAAGTTTTATGATTTAACTAACTTTGTTATCATTCATACTTTTGAAAACTACCCTACAATCTTACACCCCCTTATTTTTTGCCCTTTACCCATAGGAACCATTATAATGTCATTTGGACATCACATGAACACCATGTGAATTGGCTTAGTGCTTATAGAGTTAGATTCTGGAGCGGCAGATCCTGGGTTTGAATCCTCGTACGTGCAATATAGAATAGGGTTGCGACCTGGGGGGGGGGGGGGGGGGGGCAGCCGTGTTGTGGTACCTCATCTCTACCTTCGAGCCTAAGCCGTGGGCGGTAAGGGGGTGTCATAATGCGGTCACAAATCTGTCCTCCAGGTCGTCCACGGAACATCCCTCTAGAGGGGTGGAAGGGAGTATTTGAGTGAAGGCACATACTCGTAACAAATCAACAAAAACCAACCTGGTGTTAAAGGGAGAAACCTTTTGCTATTTATTGACTAGCAAGTAGAAATATTTTCAACAAGTAGTGGAACGGTGTGGCTACCATGCACAATGACCAACCAGATTAGGCATGTGCCACTTACCATGACCAAATAGTTTTACTATGTGTGGTCAACGTTGACAACCCATAATATGGGTCACAAACTGTCAGAGGGGGAAACAATGGTTTGGGAATACTAGATACCAACTAGCAAGTACAATGACATTCAGTCAGTAGTAGCACGGTGTGGCTACCATGCACAATGACGGACCAAAGTAAGCATATGTACTGCCTTTGAACAAAGAAATCCATTGTGTGTGGTCAACATTGACAACTCATAATACGAGGCACAAATGGTTAGAGGGAGAAACAATGGTTTGGGAACACCAAGTATCAAATAGCAATCACAAGGAACTTCAATACGTTGTGGCACAGTGTGGATACCATGCATGATGATCACCCAAAGTAGGCATATGTCACTGAACATGACCAAATAATGTCACTAAGTGTGGTAAACTTTGATAACTCATAACACTGGTCACAAATGGTCAGGGTGGAAGATAATGGTTTGTGAATACTAGTTATCGACTGGCAAGTACAAAAACCTTCAATATGTAGTGACACATTGTGGCTACAATGCACAGTGACCAACCAACGTATGCATATGTCACTGACCATGAATAAAGAATTTCACTTCATGTGGTCAACATTTACAACTCACAGCAGAGTCACAGATAGTCAGAGGGGGGCCAACAATGGTTTTGGAATACTAGCTGTCAACAAGAAAGCACAAATACCTTCAATACGCAATGACATGGCGTGGTAACCATGTAAAGGGACAAAACAAAGTAGGCATATGTCACAAAACATGACCAAAGTGATTTCACAGTGTGTGGTCAACGTTGAAAACTCATAACACGAGTCACAAATGGTCAGTGGGGGAAACCATAGGTTGGGAACATTAGTTATTGACTAGCAAGTAGAAATATTTTCAACAAGTAGTGGCACGATGTGGCTAGCGTGCGTCGTGACCAACCAAGGGATGCACACGTCACTGACTATGACCGAAGAAGTCCACTATGTATGGTCAACATTGACAACCCATAACACGAGTCAAAAATGGTCAGAGGGAGAGCAATGGTTTGGGAACCCTATGTATCAACTAGAAAGGACAAAGAACTTCAATACGTAGTGGCACGGTTTGGCTACTATGCACACCAAACAACCAAGCAAGGCATATGTCACTGACCATGATGAAAGACTTTCAATATGGGTGATCAACATTCACCAATCATAACACGAGTCACAAACGGCCAGAAGGGGAAACAATGGTCTGTGAATATCAGTTATCAGCTAGCAAGTACAGAGACCTTCAATCGTAATGAGCACGGTCTGGCTACCATGCACAGTGACCGACCAAAGTACGCATATGTACTACCTTTGACCAAAGAAATCCGCTGTGTGTGGTCAGCGTTGACAACTCATAAAAGGAGTCACAAATGGTCAGAGGGGGAGACAATGGTTTGGGAACACCAGGTATCAACTAGAAAGCACAATGACTTTATTAAATTGTGGCACGGTGTGGATACCATGCACGATGACAAACCAAAGTAGGCCTATGTCAGTGACCATGACCAAATAATGTCACTAAATGTGGTAATCTTTGACAACTCATAACATGAGTCACAAATGGTCAGATTGGAAGACAATAGTTTGTGAATACTAGTCATCGAGTAGCGAGTACCAATACCTTCAATATGTAATGGCACAGCGTGGCTACCATGCACGGTGACCAACCAAAGTATGCATATGTCACTGACCATGACCAACGAATTTCACTTCATGTGGTCAGCGTTGAAAACTCACAACACGAGTCATAGATAGTCAAAGGGGGGTAACATTGGTTTGGGAGCACTAGCTGGCACAACTCTGGCACAACTCTGGCATGACTCTTGCACACAACAATGGCACAACTCTGGCACAACTCTGGCACAACTCTGGCACAACTCTGGCACAACTCTGGCACAACTCTGTCACAACTCTGGCACAACTCTTGCAGAACTCTGGCACAACTCTGGCACAACTCTGGCACAACTCCAGCACAACTTTGGCACAACTGTGGCACAACTCTAGCACAACTCTGGAACAACGCAAGCACAATTTTGGCACAACTCTGGCACAACTCTGGCATAACTCTGCCACAACTTTGGCACAACTTTGGCACAACTCTGGCACAAATCTGGCACAACTCTGGCACAACTCTGGCATAACTCTGGCACAACCCTGGCCCAACTCTAGTACAACTCTAGCACAACTCTGGCACAGCTCTGGGGCGGCTCTGGCACAACTCTGGCAAAACTCTGGCACAACTCAGGCACAACTTTGGCACAACTCTGGCACAACTCTAGCACCACTCTGGCACAACTATGGCAAAACTATGGCATAAATGTGGCTCCTATCTGGCACAACTCTGCCACAACTCTGGCATAGCTCTGGCACAACTCTGGCACAACTCTGGCACAACTCTGGGACAACTCCGACACAACTCTGGAACAACTCTGGCACAGCTCTGGTACATCTCTGGCACAACTCAGGCCGAACTGTGGCACAACTCTGGCAAAACTCTGGCACAACTCTGGCACAACTCTGGCACAACTCTGGCACAATTCTGGCACAACTCTGGCACAACTCTGGCACAACTCTGGCACAACTCTGGCACAACTCTGGCACAACTCTGGCACAACACTGTCACAACTCTTGCACAACTCTTGCAGAACTCTGGCACAAGTCAGGCACAACTCTTGCACATCTCTAGCACAACTTTGATACAACTCTGGCACAACTCTAGCACAACTCTGGAACAACGCAGGCACAACTCTGGCACAACTCTGGCACAACTCTGTCACAACTTTGCCACAACTCTGCCACAACTTTGGCACAACTTTGGCACAACTCTGGCAAAAATCTGGCACAACTCTGGCACAACTCTGGCACTACTCCGGCACCAACTACGGCAAAACTGTGGCACAACTGTGGCTCCTATCTGGCACAACTCTGGCACAACTCTGGCATAATTCTGGTACAACGCTGGCAGAACTCTGGTACAGCTCTAGCACAACTCTGGCAAAGCTCTGGGACAGCTCTGGTACACCTCTGGCAAAACGCTGGCACAATTCAGGCACAACTCTGGCACACCTCTGGCACAACTCTGGCACTACTCTGGCACAACTCAGGCACAGCTTTCGCACAACTCTGGCACAACTCTGGCACAACTCTGTTACAACTCTTGCAGAACTTTGGCAGAACTCTGGCACCACTCTGGCACAACTCTGGCACAGCTCTGGCACAACTCTGGGACAACTCTGTCAAACCCCTGGATCAACTTTGGCACAGCGCTGGTACAACTCTGGCACAACTCTGCCAGAACTGTGGGACAACTCTGGCACAACTCTGGCACAACTCTGGCACAACTCTGGCACAACTCTGGCACAACTCTGGCACAACTCTGGCACAACTCTGGCACAACTCTGGCACAACTCTGGCACAACTCTCGTACAACTCTCGCACAAGTCTCGCACAACTCTGGCACAACTCTGGCAGAACTCTGGCACAACTCTGGCACAGCTCTGGCACAACTCTGGCACAACTCTCGTACAACTCTCGCACAAGTCTCGCACAACTCTGGCACAACTCTGGCAGAACTCTGGCACAACTCTGGCACAGCTCTGGCACAACTCTGGCACAACTCTCGTACAACTCTCGCACAAGTCTCGCACAACTCTGGCACAACTCTGGCAGAACTCTGGCACAACTCTGGCACAGCTCTGGCACAACTCTGGCACAACTCTCGTACAACTCTCGCACAAGTCTCGCACAACTCTGGCACAACTCTGGCAGAACTCTGGCACAACTCTGGCACAGCTCTGGCACAACTCTGGCACAACTCTCGTACAACTCTCGCACAAGTCTCGCACAACTCTGGCACAACTCTGGCAGAACTCTGGCACAACTCTGGCACAGCTCTGGCACAACTCTGGCACAACTCTCGTACAACTCTCGCACAAGTCTCGCACAACTCTGGCACAACTCTGGCAGAACTCTGGCACAACTCTGGCACAGCTCTGGCACAACTCTGGCACAACTCTCGTACAACTCTCGCACAAGTCTCGCACAACTCTGGCACAACTCTGGCAGAACTCTGGCACAACTCTGGCACAGCTCTGGCACAACTCTGGCACAACTCTCGTACAACTCTCGCACAAGTCTCGCACAACTCTGGCACAACTCTGGCAGAACTCTGGCACAACTCTGGCACAGCTCTGGCACAACTCTGGCACAACTCTCGTACAACTCTCGCACAAGTCTCGCACAACTCTGGCACAACTCTGGCAGAACTCTGGCACAACTCTGGCACAGCTCTGGCACAACTCTGGCACAACTCTCGTACAACTCTCGCACAAGTCTCGCACAACTCTGGCACAACTCTGGCAGAACTCTGGCACAACTCTGGCACAGCTCTGGCACAACTCTGGCACAACTCTCGTACAACTCTCGCACAAGTCTCGCACAACTCTGGCACAACTCTGGCAGAACTCTGGCACAACTCTGGCACAGCTCTGGCACAACTCTGGCACAACTCTCGTACAACTCTCGCACAAGTCTCGCACAACTCTGGCACAACTCTGGCAGAACTCTGGCACAACTCTGGCACAGCTCTGGCACAACTCTGGCACAACTCTCGTACAACTCTCGCACAAGTCTCGCACAACTCTGGCACAACTCTGGCAGAACTCTGGCACAACTCTGGCACAGCTCTGGCACAACTCTGGCACAACTCTCGTACAACTCTCGCACAAGTCTCGCACAACTCTGGCACAACTCTGGCAGAACTCTGGCACAACTCTGGCACAGCTCTGGCACAACTCTGGCACAACTCTCGTACAACTCTCGCACAAGTCTCGCACAACTCTGGCACAACTCTGGCAGAACTCTGGCACAACTCTGGCACAGCTCTGGCACAACTCTGGCACAACTCTCGTACAACTCTCGCACAAGTCTCGCACAACTCTGGCACAACTCTGGCAGAACTCTGGCACAACTCTGGCACAGCTCTGGCACAACTCTGGCACAACTCTCGTACAACTCTCGCACAAGTCTCGCACAACTCTGGCACAACTCTGGCATAATTCTGGCACGACTCTGGCACAACTCTGGTACAACTGTAGCACAACTCTGGCAAAGCTCTGGGACAGCTCTGGTACACCTCTGGCAAAACGCTGGCACAATTCTGGCACAACTCTGGCACATCTCTGGCACAACTCTGGCACTACTCCGGCAAAACTCTGGCACAACTTTGGCACAGCTCTGGCACAACTCTGGGACAACTCTGTCCTAACCCTGGATAAACTCTTGCACAGCGCTGGTACAACTCTGGCAGAATTCTGGCACAACTCTGGCACATCTCTGGCACACCTCTGGCACAACTCTGGCACAACTCTGGCACAACTGTGGCATAACTCGGGCACAACTCTGGCACAACTCTGGCACAGCTCTGGCAAAACTCTGGCACAACACTGTCACAACTCTTGCACATCTCTTACAGAACTCTGGCACAAGGCAGGCACGACTCTGGCACAACTCTAGCACTACTTTGGTACAACTCCGGCACAACTCCAGCACAACTCTGGAACAACGCAGGCACAACTCTGGCACAACTCTGGCACAACTCTGGCACAACTCTGGCACAACTCTGGCACAACTCTGGCACAACTCTGGCACAACTTTGGCACAACTTTGGCACAACTCTGGCACATATCTCGCACAACTCTGGCACACCCTGGCACTACTCTGGCACAACTATGGCAAACCTGTGGCACAACAATGGCTCCTATCTGGCACAACTCTGGCACAACTCTGGCATAATTCTGGCACAACTCTGGTACAACTCTGGTAAAACTCCAGCACAACTCTGGCAAAGCTCTGGGACAGCTCTGGTACACCTCTGGCAAAACGCTGGCGCAATTCTGGCACAACTCTGGCACAACTCTGGCACTACTCTGGCACAAATATGGCAAAACTGTGGCACAACTGTGGCTCCTCTCTGGCACAACTCTGGCAGAACTCTGGCAAAACTCGGGCACAACTCTGGCACAACTCTGGCAAAACTCTGGCACAACTCTGGCACAACTCTGGCACAACTCCGGCACAGCTCTGGCACAACCCTGACACAACTCTGGCACAACTCTGGCACAACTCTGCCACAACTCTGGCACAACTCTGCCACAACTCGGGCACTACTCTGCCACAACTTTGGCACAACTTTGGCACAACTCTGGCACAAATCTGGCACAACTCTGGCACAACTCTGGCATAACTCTGGCACAACTCTGGCACCATTCTGGCAAGACTCTAGCATTCCTCTGGAACAACTCTGGGACAGCTCTAGCGAAACTCTGGCACAACTCTGGCACAATTCTGGCACAACTCTGGCACAACTCTAGGACTACTCTTGCACAACTACGGCACAACTGTGTTACACCTCTGGCACCAATCTGGCACAACTCTGGCACAACTTTGACATAACTCTGGCACAACTCGTGCACAACTCTGGCTCAGCTCTGGCACAATTCTGGCACAACTGTGGCACAACTCTGGCATGACTCTGGCACAACTTTGGCACAACTCTGGCACAATTCTGGCACAACTCTGGCACAATTCTGGCACAACTCTGTCACAACTCTGACACAACTCTTGCACAACTGTGGCACAACTCTGCGATGACTCTGGCACAACTCTAGCACAACTTTGGCACAACTCTGGCACAACTCTAGCACAACTCTGGAACAGTGCTGGAACAACTGTGGCACAACTCTGGCATAACTCTAGCACAACTCTGCCACAACTTTGGCACAACTTTGGCACAACTCTGGCACAAATCAGGCACAACACTGGCACAGCTCTGGCACACCTCTGGCCCAATTCTGGCATAACTCTGGTACAACTCTAGCACAACTCTGGCACAGCTCCGGGACAGCTCTGGCACAACTCTGGCAAAAATCTGGAACAACTCTGGCACAACTCTGGCACAACTCTGGCACAACACTGTCACAACTCTTGCACAACTCTTGCAGAACTCTGGCACAAGTCAGGCACAACTCTGGCACAACTCTAGCACAACTTTGGTACAACTCCGGCACAACTCTAGCAAAACTCTGGAACAACACAGGCACAACTCTGGCACAACTCTGGCACAACTCTGGCTCAACTCTGGCACAACTCTGCCACAACTCTGGCACAACTTTGGCAAAACTCTGGCACAAATCTGGCACAACTCTGGCACAACTTTGGCACTACTCTGGCACAACTATGGCAAACCTGTGGCACAACAGTGGCTCCCATCTGGCAAAACTCTGGCACAACTCTGGCATAATTCTGGTACAACTCTGGCACAACTCTGGTCCAACTCTAGCACAACTCTGGCAAAGCTCTGGGACAGCTCTGGTACACCTCTGGCAAAACGCTGGCACAATTCTGGCAAAGCTCTGGCACAACTCTGGCACTACTCTGGCACAAATATGGCAAAACTGTGGCACAACTGTGGCTCCTATCTGGCACAACTCTGGCACAACTCTGGCAAAACTTGGGCACAACTCTGGCACAACTCTGGCACAACTCTGGCACAACTCTGGCACAACTCTGGCACAACTCTGGCACAACTCTGGCACAACTCTGGCACAACTCTGGCACAACTCTGGCACAACTCTGGCACGACTCTGGCACAACTATTGCACAACTCTCTCACAACTCTGGCACAACTCTCGCACAGCTCTGGCACAACTCTGGCACAACTTTGACACAACTGTGGCACACATTCTACCCAACTCTGACACAACTCTGGCACAACTCTGGCACACCTTCGACACAACTGTGGCACAAATTCGGCATAAATCTTGCACAACTCTGGCACAACTCTGGCACAACTCTGGCACAACTGTGGCGCAACTCTGGCACAACTCTGGCAGACCTCTCTCACAACTCTGGCACAACTCTGGCACAACTCTGGCACAACTTTGGCACATATCTTGCAAAACTCTGGCACAACTCTCGCACAACTCTCGAACAACTCTGGCACAACTCTGCCACAATCCTGGCACAACTCTGGCAATACTCTGGCACAACTCTGTTACAACGTTTACCCAACTCTGGCACAACTCTGGCGCGACTCTGGCACAACTCTGGCAGTACTCTGGCAAAACCCTGGCACATCTTTGGCCCGACTCTGGCAACTCTGGCACAACTCTAGCATATCTCTGGCACAACTCTAGCACAACTCTGGCACAACTTTGGCACAACTCTGGCACAACTCTGGCACAACTCTGGCACAATTCTGGAAAAACTATAGCACAACTCTGGCACAACTCTTGCACAACACTCGCACAACTCTGGCACAACTCTGGCACAACACTGGCACAACTCTGGAGCAACTATGGCACAACTATGGCACGACTCTAGCACAACTCTGGCACAACTCTGGCACAACTCTGGCACAACTCTGGCACAACTCTGGAACAACCCTGGCACAACTCTGGCGCAACTCTGGCACAACTCTAGCACAACTCTGGCACAAGTCTGGCACAACTCTGGCACAACTCTTGCACAACTCTGGCACAACTCTGGCACAGCTCTGGGACAACTATAGCACAACTCTGGCACAACTCTGGCACAACTCTGGTACAACTCTAGCACAACTCTGGCAAAGCTTTGGCAGAGTTCTGGCATATCTTTTGCACAAGTCTGGCAAGACTCTGGCACAACTCTGGCACAACTCTGGCACAACTCTGGCACAACTCTGGCACAACACTGGCACAACTTTGTCACAACTGTGGCACAAATTTTGCCCGACTGTGGAACAACTCTGGCACAACTCACGCACAACTCTGGCACAACTCTGGCACAACTCTGGAACAACTCTGGCACAACTGTGGCCCAACACTGGCACAACTCTGGAAAACCTCTGGCACATATCTTGCAAAACTCTGGCACAACTCTCGCACAACTCTGGCACAACTCTGGCACAACTCTGGCACAACTCTGGCACAACTCTGGCACAACTCTGGCACAACTCTGGCACAACTCTGGCACAACTATGGCACAACTCTGGCACAACTCTGGCACAATTCTGGCACAACTCTAGCACAACTCTGGCACAACTCTGGCACATCTCTTGCAAAACTCTGGCAAAACTCTGGCACAACTATGGCAAAACTATGGCACAACTCTCGCACAACTCTGGCACAAATCTCTCACAACTCTGGCACAACTCTGGCACAGCTTTGCCACAACTCTGGCACAATGCTGGCTCAACTTGATACAACTCTGGCACAACTCTAGCACAACTCTGGCACAACTCTGGCACAATTCTGGCACAACTCTAGCACAACTCTGGCACAACTCTGGCACATCTCTTGCACAACTCTGGCAAAACTCTGGCACAACTGTGGCAAAACTATGGCACAACTCTCGCACAACTCTGGCACAAATCTCTCACAACTCTGGCACAACTCTGGCACAGCTTTGCTACAACTCTGGCACAATTCTGGCTCAACTTGATACAACTCTGGCACAACTCTGGCACAGCTCTGGCACAGTTCTGGCACATCTCTTGCACAACTCTGGCACAACTCTGGCCCAACTCTGGCACAACCCTGGCACAACTCTGGCACAACTTTGGCAGAACTATGGCACAACTCTGGCACAGCTCTGGCACAACTCTGGTGCAACTCTGGCACAACTCTGGCACAACTCTGGCACTACTCTGGAACAACTCCGGCAGAACTCTGGCACAACCCTAGCACAACTCTCGAACAACTCTGGCACAACTCTGGCACAACTCTGGCACAACTCTGGTACAACTCTGGCACAACTCTGGCACAGCTCTCGAACAACTCTGGTACAACTCTGGCACATCTCTGGCACAACTCTAGCACAACTCTCGAACAACTCTGGCACAACTCTGGCACAGCTCTCGAACAACTCTGGTACAACTCTGGCACATCTCTGGCACAACTCTAGCACAACTCTCGAACAACTCTGGCACAACTCTGGCACAGCTCTCGAACAACTCTGGTACAACTCTGGCACATCTCTGGCACAACTCTAGCACAACTCTCGAACAACTCTGGCACAACTCTGGCACAGCTCTCGAACAACTCTGGTACAACTCTGGCACATCTCTGGCACAACTCTAGCACAACTCTCGAACAACTCTGGCACAACTCTGGCACAGCTCTCGAACAACTCTGGTACAACTCTGGCACATCTCTGGCACAACTCTAGCACAACTCTCGAACAACTCTGGCACAACTCTGGCACAGCTCTCGAACAACTCTGGTACAACTCTGGCACATCTCTGGCACAACTCTAGCACAACTCTCGAACAACTCTGGCACAACTCTGGCACAGCTCTCGAACAACTCTGGTACAACTCTGGCACATCTCTGGCACAACTCTAGCACAACTCTCGAACAACTCTGGCACAACTCTGGCACATCTCTGGTACAACTCTGGCACAACTCAGGCACAATTCTGGCACAACTCTGGCACAACTCTGGCACAACTCATGCACAACTGTGGCAAAGATCTGGCACAACACTGGCACAACTCTGCAAAACCTCTGGCACATATCTTGCAAAACTCTGGCACAACTCTCGCACAACTCTGGCACAACTCAGGCACAACTCTGCCACAACTCTGGCAAAACTCTGACAGAACTCTGGCACAACTCTGGCACAACTCTGGCACAACTCTGTTACAACTCTGGCTCAACTCTAGCAAAACTCTGGCACAACTGTGGCACAACTCTGGCACAACTCTTGCACAACTCTCTCACGACTTTGGCACAACTCTCGCACAGCTCTGGCACAGCTCTGGCACAACTCTGGCACGACCCTGGCACAACTCTCGCACAACTCTGGCACAACTCTGGCACACCATTTGCACAACTCTGGCACAACTCTGGCACAACTCTGGCACAACTATGGCACGACTCTGGCACAACTCTGGCACAAATCTGGCAAACCTCTGGCACAACTCTGCTACAACTCGGGCACAACACTGGCTCAACTATGTCACAACTGTGGCACAACTCTGCCACAACTCTAGCACAACACTGGCACAACTCTGGCACAACTCTGGCACAACTCTGGCACAACTATGGCACGACTCTAGCACATCTCTGGCACAACTATGGCACAACTCTAGCACAACTCTGGCACAACTCTGCCACAACTCTGGAAGAACTCTAGCACAACTCCGGCACAACTCTGGCACAACTCTGGCACAACTCTCGCACTACTCTGGCACAACTCTGGCACAACTCTGGCACAGCTCTGGCAGAGTACTGGCACATCTCTGGCACAACTCTAGCAAAACTCTGGCACAACTCTGGCGCAACTCTGGCACAACTCTGACACAACTCTGGCACAACTCTGACACAACTCTGGCACAACTCTGACACAACTCTGGCACAACTCTGACACAACTCTGGCACAACTCTGACACAACTCTGGCACAACTCTGACACAACTCTGGCACAACTCTGACACAACTCTGGCACAACTCTGACACAACTCTGGCACAACTCTGACACAACTCTGGCACAACTCTGACACAACTCTGGCACAACTCTGACACAACTCTGGCACAACTCTGACACAACTCTGGCACAACTCTGACACAACTCTGGCACAACTCTGACACAACTCTGGCACAACTCTGACACAACTCTGGCACAACTCTGACACAACTCTGGCACAACTCTGACACAACTCTGGCACAACTCTGACACAACTCTGGCACAACTCTGACACAACTCTGGCACAACTCTGACACAACTCTGGCACAACTCTGACACAACTCTGGCACAACTCTGACACAACTCTGGCACAACTCTGACACAACTCTGGCACAACTCTGACACAACTCTGGCACAACTCTGACACAACTCTGGCACAACTCTGACACAACTCTGGCACAACTCTGACACAACTCTGGCACAACTCTGACACAACTCTGGCACAACTCTGACACAACTCTGGCACAACTCTGACACAACTCTGGCACAACTCTGACACAACTCTGGCACAACTCTGACACAACTCTGGCACAACTCTGACACAACTCTGGCACAACTCTGACACAACTCTGGCACAACTCTGACACAACTCTGGCACAACTCTGACACAACTCTGGCACAACTCTGACACAACTCTGGCACAACTCTGACACAACTCTGGCACAACTCTGACACAACTCTGGCACAACTCTGACACAACTCTGGCACAACTCTGACACAACTCTGGCACAACTCTGACACAACTCTGGCACAACTCTGACACAACTCTGGCACAACTCTGACACAACTCTGGCACAACTCTGACACAACTCTGGCACAACTCTGACACAACTCTGGCACAACTCTGACACAACTCTGGCACAACTCTGACACAACTCTGGCACAACTCTGACACAACTCTGGCACAACTCTGACACAACTCTGGCACAACTCTGACACAACTCTGGCACAACTCTGACACAACTCTGGCACAACTCTGACACAACTCTGGCACAACTCTGACACAACTCTGGCACAACTCTGACACAACTCTGGCACAACTCTGACACAACTCTGGCACAACTCTGACACAACTCTGGCACAACTCTGACACAACTCTGGCACAACTCTGACACAACTCTGGCACAACTCTGACACAACTCTGGCACAACTCTGACACAACTCTGGCACAACTCTGACACAACTCTGGCACAACTCTGACACAACTCTGGCACAACTCTGACACAACTCTGGCACAACTCTGACACAACTCTGGCACAACTCTGACACAACTCTGGCACAACTCTGACACAACTCTGGCACAACTCTGACACAACTCTGGCACAACTCTGACACAACTCTGGCACAACTCTGACACAACTCTGGCACAACTCTGACACAACTCTGGCACAACTCTGACACAACTCTGGCACAACTCTGACACAACTCTGGCACAACTCTGACACAACTCTGGCACAACTCTGACACAACTCTGGCACAACTCTGACACAACTCTGGCACAACTCTGACACAACTCTGGCACAACTCTGACACAACTCTGGCACAACTCTGACACAACTCTGGCACAACTCTGACACAACTCTGGCACAACTCTGACACAACTCTGGCACAACTCTGACACAACTCTGGCACAACTCTGACACAACTCTGGCACAACTCTGACACAACTCTGGCACAACTCTGACACAACTCTGGCACAACTCTGACACAACTCTGGCACAACTCTGACACAACTCTGGCACAACTCTGACACAACTCTGGCACAACTCTGACACAACTCTGGCACAACTCTGACACAACTCTGGCACAACTCTGACACAACTCTGGCACAACTCTGACACAACTCTGGCACAACTCTGACACAACTCTGGCACAACTCTGACACAACTCTGGCACAACTCTGACACAACTCTGGCACAACTCTGACACAACTCTGGCACAACTCTGACACAACTCTGGCACAACTCTGACACAACTCTGGCACAACTCTGACACAACTCTGGCACAACTCTGACACAACTCTGGCACAACTCTGACACAACTCTGGCACAACTCTGACACAACTCTGGCACAACTCTGACACAACTCTGGCACAACTCTGACACAACTCTGGCACAACTCTGACACAACTCTGGCACAACTCTGACACAACTCTGGCACAACTCTGACACAACTCTGGCACAACTCTGACACAACTCTGGCACAACTCTGACACAACTCTGGCACAACTCTGACACAACTCTGGCACAACTCTGACACAACTCTGGCACAACTCTGACACAACTCTGGCACAACTCTGACACAACTCTGGCACAACTCTGACACAACTCTGGCACAACTCTGACACAACTCTGGCACAACTCTGACACAACTCTGGCACAACTCTGACACAACTCTGGCACAACTCTGACACAACTCTGGCACAACTCTGACACAACTCTGGCACAACTCTGACACAACTCTGGCACAACTCTGACACAACTCTGGCACAACTCTGACACAACTCTGGCACAACTCTGACACAACTCTGGCACAACTCTGACACAACTCTGGCACAACTCTGACACAACTCTGGCACAACTCTGACACAACTCTGGCACAACTCTGACACAACTCTGGCACAACTCTGACACAACTCTGGCACAACTCTGACACAACTCTGGCACAACTCTGACACAACTCTGGCACAACTCTGACACAACTCTGGCACAACTCTGACACAACTCTGGCACAACTCTGACACAACTCTGGCACAACTCTGACACAACTCTGGCACAACTCTGACACAACTCTGGCACAACTCTGACACAACTCTGGCACAACTCTGACACAACTCTGGCACAACTCTGACACAACTCTGGCACAACTCTGACACAACTCTGGCACAACTCTGACACAACTCTGGCACAACTCTGACACAACTCTGGCACAACTCTGACACAACTCTGGCACAACTCTGACACAACTCTGGCACAACTCTGACACAACTCTGGCACAACTCTGACACAACTCTGGCACAACTCTGACACAACTCTGGCACAACTCTGACACAACTCTGGCACAACTCTGACACAACTCTGGCACAACTCTGACACAACTCTGGCACAACTCTGACACAACTCTGGCACAACTCTGACACAACTCTGGCACAACTCTGACACAACTCTGGCACAACTCTGACACAACTCTGGCACAACTCTGACACAACTCTGGCACAACTCTGACACAACTCTGGCACAACTCTGACACAACTCTGGCACAACTCTGACACAACTCTGGCACAACTCTGACACAACTCTGGCACAACTCTGACACAACTCTGGCACAACTCTGACACAACTCTGGCACAACTCTGACACAACTCTGGCACAACTCTGACACAACTCTGGCACAACTCTGACACAACTCTGGCACAACTCTGACACAACTCTGGCACAACTCTGACACAACTCTGGCACAACTCTGACACAACTCTGGCACAACTCTGACACAACTCTGGCACAACTCTGACACAACTCTGGCACAACTCTGACACAACTCTGGCACAACTCTGACACAACTCTGGCACAACTCTGACACAACTCTGGCACAACTCTGACACAACTCTGGCACAACTCTGACACAACTCTGGCACAACTCTGACACAACTCTGGCACAACTCTGACACAACTCTGGCACAACTCTGACACAACTCTGGCACAACTCTGACACAACTCTGGCACAACTCTGACACAACTCTGGCACAACTCTGACACAACTCTGGCACAACTCTGACACAACTCTGGCACAACTCTGACACAACTCTGGCACAACTCTGACACAACTCTGGCACAACTCTGACACAACTCTGGCACAACTCTGACACAACTCTGGCACAACTCTGACACAACTCTGGCACAACTCTGACACAACTCTGGCACAACTCTGACACAACTCTGGCACAACTCTGACACAACTCTGGCACAACTCTGACACAACTCTGGCACAACTCTGGCACAACTCTGGCACAACTCTGGCACAGCTCTGGCACAACTGTGGCAGAACTGTGGCACAGCGCTGGCACAACTCTGGCACAACTCTGGCACAACTCTGGCACAACTCTGGCGCAACTCTGGCACAACTCTGGCACAACTCTTGAACGACTCTGGCACAATCCTGGCACAACTCTGGTACAACTCTGCCACAACTCTTGCACAACTATGGCACGATTCTAGCACAACTCTGGCACAACTCGGGCACAACTCTGGCACATCTCTGGCACAAGTCTGGCACAACTCTGGCACAACTCTGGCACAACCCTGGCACAATACTGGCACAACGCTGGCACAAATCTAGCACCATTCTGGCACAACTCTGGCATAACTCTGGCACAACTCTGGCACAGCTCTGGAACAAATCTGGGACACCTTTGATGCAACTGTGGCACAAATTCGGCATTACTCTGGCACAATTCTCGCACTACTCTTGCACAACTCTGGCACAAATCTCACACAACTTTGGCGCTTTGGCACAACTCTGGCACGACTCTGGCACTACTCGGGCACTTCTCTGGCACAACTCTGGAACAACTCTGGCACGACACTGGCACAACTCTGGCACAACTCTGGCACAACTCTGGCACTACTCTGGAACAACTCTGGCATAAATCTTGCACAACTCTGGCACACCTCTGGCACAACCCTTGCACAACTCTGGCACACCTCTGGCACAACCCTTGCACAACTCTGGCACACCTCTGGCACAACCCTTGCACAACTCTGGCACACCTCTGGCACAACCCTTGCACAACTCTGGCACACCTCTGGCACAACCCTTGCACAACTCTGGCACACCTCTGGCACAACCCTTGCACAACTCTGGCACACCTCTGGCACAACCCTTGCACAACTCTGGCACACCTCTGGCACAACCCTTGCACAACTCTGGCACACCTCTGGCACAACCCTTGCACAACTCTGGCACACCTCTGGCACAACCCTTGCACAACTCTGGCACACCTCTGGCACAACCCTTGCACAACTCTGGCACACCTCTGGCACAACCCTTGCACAACTCTGGCACACCTCTGGCACAACCCTTGCACAACTCTGGCACACCTCTGGCACAACCCTTGCACAACTCTGGCACACCTCTGGCACAACCCTTGCACAACTCTGGCACACCTCTGGCACAACCCTTGCACAACTCTGGCACACCTCTGGCACAACCCTTGCACAACTCTGGCACACCTCTGGCACAACCCTTGCACAACTCTGGCACACCTCTGGCACAACCCTTGCACAACTCTGGCACACCTCTGGCACAACCCTTGCACAACTCTGGCACACCTCTGGCACAACCCTTGCACAACTCTGGCACACCTCTGGCACAACCCTTGCACAACTCTGGCACACCTCTGGCACAACCCTTGCACAACTCTGGCACACCTCTGGCACAACCCTTGCACAACTCTGGCACACCTCTGGCACAACCCTTGCACAACTCTGGCACACCTCTGGCACAACCCTTGCACAACTCTGGCACACCTCTGGCACAACCCTTGCACAACTCTGGCACACCTCTGGCACAACCCTTGCACAACTCTGGCACACCTCTGGCACAACCCTTGCACAACTCTGGCACACCTCTGGCACAACCCTTGCACAACTCTGGCACACCTCTGGCACAACCCTTGCACAACTCTGGCACACCTCTGGCACAACCCTTGCACAACTCTGGCACACCTCTGGCACAACCCTTGCACAACTCTGGCACACCTCTGGCACAACCCTTGCACAACTCTGGCACACCTCTGGCACAACCCTTGCACAACTCTGGCACACCTCTGGCACAACCCTTGCACAACTCTGGCACACCTCTGGCACAACCCTTGCACAACTCTGGCACACCTCTGGCACAACCCTTGCACAACTCTGGCACACCTCTGGCACAACCCTTGCACAACTCTGGCACACCTCTGGCACAACCCTTGCACAACTCTGGCACACCTCTGGCACAACCCTTGCACAACTCTGGCACACCTCTGGCACAACCCTTGCACAACTCTGGCACACCTCTGGCACAACCCTTGCACAACTCTGGCACACCTCTGGCACAACCCTTGCACAACTCTGGCACACCTCTGGCACAACCCTTGCACAACTCTGGCACACCTCTGGCACAACCCTTGCACAACTCTGGCACACCTCTGGCACAACCCTTGCACAACTCTGGCACACCTCTGGCACAACCCTTGCACAACTCTGGCACACCTCTGGCACAACCCTTGCACAACTCTGGCACACCTCTGGCACAACCCTTGCACAACTCTGGCACACCTCTGGCACAACCCTTGCACAACTCTGGCACACCTCTGGCACAACCCTTGCACAACTCTGGCACACCTCTGGCACAACCCTTGCACAACTCTGGCACACCTCTGGCACAACCCTTGCACAACTCTGGCACACCTCTGGCACAACCCTTGCACAACTCTGGCACACCTCTGGCACAACCCTTGCACAACTCTGGCACACCTTCCATACAACTGTGGCACAAATTCGGCATAAATCTTGCACAACTCTGGCACAACTCTGGCACAACTCTGGCACAACTCTGGCACAACTGTGGCGCAACTCTGGCACAACTCTGGCAGACCTCTCGCACAAATCTGCCACAACTTTGGCACAACTCTGGCACAACTTTGGCACATATCTTGCAAACCTCTGGCACAACTCTCGCACAACTCTGGAACAACTCTGGCACAACTCTGCCACAACTCTGGCAATACTCTGGCACAACTCTGTTACAACGTTTACCCAACTCTGGCACAACTCTGGCACAACTCTGGCACAACTCTGGCACAACTTTGGCCCAACTCTGGCACAACTCTGGCAGTACTCTGGCAAAACCCTGGCACAACTTTGGCCCAACTCTGGCAACTCTGGCACAACTCTAGCATATCTCTGGCAACTCTAGCACAACTCTGGCACAACTGTGGCACAACTTTGGCACAACTCTGGCACATCTCTGGCACAAGCCTCGCACAACTCTGGCACAACTCTGGCACGACTCTGGCACAACTCTGGCACAACTGTGGCACAACTTTGGCACAACTCTGGCACATCTCTGGCACAAGCCTCGCACAACTCTGGCACAACTCTGGCACGACTCTGGCACAACTCTGGCACAACTGTGGCACAACTTTGGCACAACTCTGGCACATCTCTGGCACAAGCCTCGCACAACTCTGGCACAACTCTGGCACGACTCTGGCACAACTCTGGCACAACTGTGGCACAACTTTGGCACAACTCTGGCACATCTCTGGCACAAGCCTCGCACAACTCTGGCACAACTCTGGCACGACTCTGGCACAACTCTGGCACAACTGTGGCACAACTTTGGCACAACTCTGGCACATCTCTGGCACAAGCCTCGCACAACTCTGGCACAACTCTGGCACGACTCTGGCACAACTCTGGCACAACTGTGGCACAACTTTGGCACAACTCTGGCACATCTCTGGCACAAGCCTCGCACAACTCTGGCACAACTCTGGCACGACTCTGGCACAACTCTGGCACAACTGTGGCACAACTTTGGCACAACTCTGGCACATCTCTGGCACAAGCCTCGCACAACTCTGGCACAACTCTGGCACGACTCTGGCACAACTCTGGCACAACTGTGGCACAACTTTGGCACAACTCTGGCACATCTCTGGCACAAGCCTCGCACAACTCTGGCACAACTCTGGCACGACTCTGGCACAACTCTGGCACAACTGTGGCACAACTTTGGCACAACTCTGGCACATCTCTGGCACAAGCCTCGCACAACTCTGGCACAACTCTGGCACGACTCTGGCACAACTCTGGCACAACTGTGGCACAACTTTGGCACAACTCTGGCACATCTCTGGCACAAGCCTCGCACAACTCTGGCACAACTCTGGCACGACTCTGGCACAACTCTGGCACAACTGTGGCACAACTTTGGCACAACTCTGGCACATCTCTGGCACAAGCCTCGCACAACTCTGGCACAACTCTGGCACGACTCTGGCACAACTCTGGCACAACTGTGGCACAACTTTGGCACAACTCTGGCACATCTCTGGCACAAGCCTCGCACAACTCTGGCACAACTCTGGCACGACTCTGGCACAACTCTGGCACAACTGTGGCACAACTTTGGCACAACTCTGGCACATCTCTGGCACAAGCCTCGCACAACTCTGGCACAACTCTGGCACGACTCTGGCACAACTCTGGCACAACTGTGGCACAACTTTGGCACAACTCTGGCACATCTCTGGCACAAGCCTCGCACAACTCTGGCACAACTCTGGCACGACTCTGGCACAACTCTGGCACAACTGTGGCACAACTTTGGCACAACTCTGGCACATCTCTGGCACAAGCCTCGCACAACTCTGGCACAACTCTGGCACGACTCTGGCACAACTCTGGCACAACTGTGGCACAACTTTGGCACAACTCTGGCACATCTCTGGCACAAGCCTCGCACAACTCTGGCACAACTCTGGCACGACTCTGGCACAACTCTGGCACAACTGTGGCACAACTTTGGCACAACTCTGGCACATCTCTGGCACAAGCCTCGCACAACTCTGGCACAACTCTGGCACGACTCTGGCACAACTCTGGCACAACTCTGGCACAATTCTGGCACAACTCTGGCACTACTCTGGAACAACTCTGGCACAACTCTGGCACAACCCTGGCACAACTCTGGCACAACTCTGGCACAACTCTGGCACAACTCTGGCACAACACTGGAAGGACTCTGGCACAACTCATGCACAAAATGTTGTCAACATCTGGCACAACACTGGCACAACTCTGCAAAACCTCTGGCACATATCTTGCAAAACTCTGGCACAACTCTTGCACAACTCTGGCACAACTCTGGCAAAACTATGGCACAACTTTGGCACAACTCTGGCACAACTCTGGCACAACTCTTGCACAACTCTCTCACGACTCTGGCACAACTCTCGCACAGCTCTGGTACAACTCTGGCACAACATTGGCACAACTGTGGCACAAACTCTGGCACAACTCTGGCACAACTCCGGCACACCTTCGATACAACTGTGGCACAAATTTGGCATAACTCTTGCCCATCTCTGGCACAACTCTTGCACATCTGTGGCGCAAATCTGGCGCAACTCTGGCAGAACTCTGGCTCCACTCTGGCACAACTCTGGCACAACTCTGCCACAATCCTGGCACAACTCTGGCACTACTCTGGCACAACTCTGGCACAACTCTGGCACAACTTTGGCCCAACTCTAGCACAACTCTGACAGTACTCTGGCAAAACTCTAGCACAACTTTGGCCCAAC
>SZWC01000043.1:728043-765543 GCA_023375785.1 Penium margaritaceum | reverse complement strand
CTGCCTTCTGCAACCATAGCACATGATGCCTGTTGTATCATTATGCTATTGCTTGAGCATCACTCCCACCTCTACAGAAATTCCCTGTTTGACCTACAGGTAGGGCATGCAGATCAAGCCATCCTCCTTCTCCAATATCCCACATTCCTGGTGCACACACACTGTCGGGCACGTAGGAACACGGTTTTCGTACACCATGGACAGCTACCTTTTCGGGGTGTCTTATCCCTCGCCCGCTCCCTGCGTACAGGCATCCGTCCTACACCTCCCCCTTCTCCTGCAATGCTCCCCATCCGTATGTTTTCCCCGACTCTAGTTGGCGCGCTTCCAGTCCACTTGCTCTTTCTAGTTCCCTCTCAAGCTACAGGCTTTCCTGTTCCCCTTCTCCCTGACCGTATTGCCGATGTAGCGTCTTCGGTCCATGGGCTTCCTCCGGCACCTGCTTTAGCTCCTGCTACCTCCCTTTGTAATCATGTGGACATCCTCGGCGACCCTCCTTGTGCTATTTCATGTGGTGATGAGGGGTAATGTCCGCCCCTTACCGATTCTCACGTCCGCACAACGTCGTGCACTGATCCTATCATCGTGTCGATGCATCATCGACCAAAGCATTGGTCTGTCGTGGTGTTCCCAGATGCCCAAAAACTATCACCCCTTGCACAACCTTAGTCCTTTGTGCATGATGCATCCTTCCTAGTGCACTCGACATGTTGGTGAGCCGCAGAGGTTGATCATCCACCAAAGGTGGGTGAGGATGAGGTTGCGTCTCCAATTCTTCCAGGGCTGATGGCCATGGGGCTGAGTAGCCGCGGTTTGCTGCTCTTCCCTCAGGAGGTACCGTTTGGACGTCATGCTCAACACTCGCTTAATTATCGCCATCACTTTGCTCTTGACGTCGGGTACATCCCTGATCCTCAGCGTCCTCATGGCCAACAGTGCATTGCGAGCCGCCACCCCTTCTGGTCCAGGCAAAGCCACAGTGTTGTGGTGGAGCTGCTCCACCGGGTGAGTATCCACGTATGACAGTGGCGCCGCCTCCTCATTTGCCCCCTGCCTGTCTTTCACCTCCTGCTGCTTCTTCTCCTGTGCTCGGGCTTCAAGGACCTGTAGCTTCCCTGCACACCTGTCGCAATTATGCCCCACCCCTGGTAACACCTGCCCACATGGCCGATAGAGCGGCTGGTAACATCCTTTACACCATTCAGTGGCATTATCGTTACCACAGTCCATGTAGTAGAATTGCCAATCCTTTCCTGCCGCTTGTCTGCGTTCTCCTCCTAACATCTTCTTCTCCCTCCGCACTCTTTCCTTCAACTATAATACATAGGCTGGACAGACATGCACTACCTTCTGCTTCAATACGTCCTCTTCGCAGCGAATGTAGTTGAGATCCATCTTACACGTGAAGTAGTGCTTCTCTTGCATTCTCACCGGCCGTTCACACTTCCCACATGTCTCCGTCTCCTACACCCCGAGGACGTTAACCGTTGATCCGATAGCACGTCAGCTTTTTTTGTCCATGTCCTGCTCCTGTTCAACCAAAGCTCGGATGCAGGCCCCGTAGTGCGGCCCTATTCCCGGGGTCTCAGACCCACACTTGCTGTAGAGAAGTGGTTTACACTCGCAATACCATGTGGCCTCCATGGGGTCTTCCGATTGGCGACAGGTCTCACATCTCTCGATCCAACGTTTGGGTGCATGCTTGTTCTTCATCTTCTCCTCCTTGTCTGCCTTTGCCAACATGGCCCGTTCGCATTTCTTACAGCCTATCAACTTCCGACACGTCCGTACCTTCGAGTTTTGGCAGGCTGCATGCACTAGATCACTGCACATGAAGCATCAGAACAGGGCAGTGGCATTCATTGGCTCCTCACAGTTACCGTAGGGTTTCTGCTCGTCATGTGGTACACTCGACTTCCATGCCACAACCTTATTCTTTAAGCGGAGTCTCTCTGTCATTTCCTCTTTCTACAGCTCCTCACCTTCCACCCCTATGCTCTCCTTCAGGTTCACTATACAGACCTCGCATATCATGATGTCATGCATGACCTCCTGGTCCTCATCGCCACGTTCAACTTGCAAGCTGGCCTAACAACCTTCACACAATACTCTGCCCGACATTACCTCGGAGATTGCTTCGAGGGGTGCATCCACTGAGAAAATAAAGAGTGATAGCACAGGGTCATCTCTGAAGCTTCAAGACCAAAATCTGAACAGTCTCACGACCGACAATTGTGCAAGCTTCGCCAAGACCAAGCTAACGAATTCGTGCAAGAACTACTAGACGAATGCACCTATGAAGATCGTACCTGCACACGTCACTACTCTATGCGTACGGTTAACAAAGCCGAACCGTGGACTCGAGACGCTCTCACTCTCTCACTCAATCGAGCCGCCACCTCCCTTCTGTGCCCGCTCGACTAAGCATGCTAGTATAAAACTTTTCCTGTTTGAATTGCTTGTTTCCTAGTCAATAATTAATCCATTGGATTCCTCTTCAGGCTCGCCCTCTAGGCCGTCTCTAGTCTCTTTGCTCATTTGCATCTTAGCGCCCGTACTCTTGTACTACGCACTCGCCTACTTGCCAACATCACTCATACATCAACAACGCCCGCACCTTTGAGGAAGCTTCTATCCTTCTCTCCAAAGTGTTGCATCCACTCTTCTAAAGCAACTCCACAATGATGACACTTTGGGTGCTGCGCCCACAATTCATGCCGTCACTTTCTATCCATTTCTGTTTCCATTTCAGCTTGTGTCGTCGTTCACGCTTTGCTTTTACTCGTGCTTCTGCCCTGATGTACAACGCTTATCCCTGTGACCACAACCACGCAACGGTAGCACCTACAATCTTGTGACATGGTATGAGAGTGCAAGTAACACACCGGGCTCTTTCGTGCTCGCCACTCGACCAAACCCACTTCCATCAAGCTTCAAAATTCTCTGTCTCGAAGAACTTTGGTCTTCAAAATAACTCTGATGGCAGCACAGCTTGTGACAAAGGTGTTGTGGTAGCACCATTCAAGTTCTTCTTGGTATTTGCGTGTACAAGGTTTCGCCCCTGCGTCCACTCCTCATCAGCAATAGTCCCCATTCCTCCGCCATCTCAACCATTTACGCACATAGTTGTGCCCCTGCACCTGTCCCATCTCAACCGTAACAGCTTCCACTCTGAACCGCTATTTCGGCTACTTACACGCATGAGGTCTTGCCCCTACACTCAACCATCTGGCAGCCATCATTGCTTCCGCTCATCATCATATGCTGCCTCGACTTTGTCTCGTGCCGCCACCTCACGCCGCTATCTCGAGTCGCCTATCTCATGATCATCAGCTCGTTGCTACCTCCTCATCGTCTCCATCATGGCCTCTGCTCTCACTCTGTTTGGTCTTGCCAAGCTCACTGCGAAACCAAATGGGACCAACTATAAGCTGTGGAGCAACTCGATGTCTCTCTTCTTCGGGACGCAAAAGGTTGAGGGAGTCATCCTCAGTCATTTTCTCACCAAAACTGACACCTGGATGGAGCCACCTTACGCCGCCGCTTTCCCCTCAACCACCACCACCGCAGCCGTCTCAAGAGGAGACCCCCCTGGGCGGATCTGTATCGAATCTTGCTTAAACCGCCTCCTCATCCTCCGCTCCTGCCACTGGTATCGCAGCTGCTGCATCCACCATCAGCCACGCCTCCTTAGAAATCGCCAACAGCATCACTCTCATGACCATCATGACAACCTCCTCTCCCGAGCTGCATGAAGATACCTGCATCCTCAACTCCATGACCCACGAGGTCTGTAAAGCACTTGAAGATCATTTTAGGAACAAAACCTCTACCTCTACTGTGGTATAAAGATCATGTCGTTCTTCTCAATGTCTTTTGCCGCTCACACCAACATAGGTAGTTACATCGATGCTGTCACTACCATCACCCGCAACCTTAAGGAAACAAAAATTGATCTTCCGCTTGCTGTCATTTGCACCGACATCATTTCCGGCCTTCCGGGTCAGTATGACATCATTCACCAAATCCTGTTGCATCTACCTGTTGACCAGTTGACCATTACCGTCACCAACCCTAAGCTCATGGCAGCTGAACACGACTATGTCGCCAAGCAAGTACGCAAGACCACCATCACCACCAACACGTTTGAGACCATGGCCACCACTACTGAAAATCGCATGATCAATCGTTTCTCTGCATGCTCCTACACCATTTGCCACGGGCCTCTTAAAGGGAGCAAGTACAGTCTCCACAACCACCTGTCGCATGTCTGCGATCATGAGTGGCTAGACCAGAACCCTGGCAAGTCCTACGGGGAGCAACCGAAGTGGGCAAAAGAGCGCCGACAGCGCTACTACAACCGGATGGAGAGCTCAACCTGGCGTTCAGCCCCAGCCAACGTGGAAGCACTTCCCTCCCCTTTCATCCCTGATGCTGTGAACCCTGCTCGTAACAATGCTGTTATGTTAGGAGTAGTTGAACATGTCAGAGATTGGATCTGAGGAGTATGGTCTTGAGATGTACATCGTGTCCTCCTCCCCTCCTCTCTCCTCTCACCCCTCTCTCTATAGCTTTGACTCTCTACACATCGCACTCATTCAACCTCCATCATCATATTCTACTGCCCGCCACAGTCAATTCCTCTTCATTCATGACCAATCTTCTCAGCATTGCACTGTACTTTCTCTTCGCAAAATGGCTAGAGCAGTTCCTATACTGCACGACTCACTACGACAACAAACCAAGCACTTTCACAGACCGCCTTTCCTCATTCTCTACAACACTGCCCATGCGCCTCTCCAAAACGTTCTCATGGACTACTTCATGAAAAAAGAAACATTGTTTGCCACAGCACTCGTCCACGGCAAACACCTTGTCAACTGCTTACTGAAGGAAGCAAATTGCTTCATACAAACACATCACATGACTTCTCATATATTGACTGCTTGCCTTCGCAGAGTTGTCACTACTCACAACCTACGTTGACCCAAGTACGGCCTGAGTCCGAGGACGATATGGGTGTGTGACAGGAACCGCTCTGCTTCCTACTACCAACTTAAACAGACACACAGCATACCCATTCAACCTCTCTCCACACTACTAATAACCTTTGCATCACCCTCTGCCAACACCCCATCCTCCTCTGTACTCACTGCCTCTGCTCAGACATTGCTGCACCGCCCAGGTTTTCTCTCCCCCCTCTATGACCTGGTGCTGAGGCGTCCTCCATCTCCAAAACCTTGGAAGTTCCGTTTGTGCTTTGCCCTTATAGAAGCAGGACTCCCAGGGTGTACCTTTCAAGGCTTGCACCCCTCTCCCTTGTAAGGGAGGTGTCAGACATTCTCTCGGGGATCGCTTCAAAGGGTCAGCCACTGAGAAAATAAAATGTGACAGTGCAGGTTCATCTTCGGAGCCAGAAGACCAAAGTTTGAACAGTCTCATAACCAGGTTTCGTGCGAGCTTCGCCAATACCAAGCAAACAGATTCGTACAACAATGGCCTAGGCGAATGCAGCTATAGAGATTGTGACTGCGCACGTCACTTCTCTATGCGTACGGCTAGCAAAGCCGAACCGCGGACACGCGGTGCTCTTACTTTCTCATTCACACGAGCCGCCATCTCCCTTCTATGCCCG
This sequence comes from Penium margaritaceum, assembly GCA_023375785.1. Lineage (NCBI taxonomy): Eukaryota > Viridiplantae > Streptophyta > Zygnematophyceae > Desmidiales > Peniaceae > Penium > Penium margaritaceum. Next base: position 759,908 of record SZWC01000043.1, on the reverse strand, counting down.
CTCGACGAAGGGCGCTAAGATATAACTTTCCTATTTGTATTTTTTGTTTTCCAATCAATAATTAATCCATTAGGATCCTCTTTAGGCTCGCCCTCTGGGTCGCCTCCAGTCCTTTTACCCTCATTTGCCTCTCCGTGTCCGTGCTCTCAGACCGCGCCCTCTCCTACTTGCCAATTTCACTCATACATCGGCAATGCTTGCACCTTCGAGAGAGCTTTCGTCCTTCTTTCCAAAGTACCGCATCTACTTTTCTAGAGCAACTACTCAGTGATCACACCTTCAGTGATACGCCCACAATTCATGGCATCGATTTCCATCCATTTCCACTTCCATTCCATCTTCTATCATTGTTCTTGCTCTAATTCTACTCGTTCTTCTGCCCTAATCTGCAACGCTCGTCCTTGTGACCACGTCCACGCAACGGCAGCACCTGCAATATTATGACATACTCCCCCTTCTCCTTTGACCCCTCCTTACACGACGTACACAACTCTATGACATTCTCTTCTCCCCTTTCCTCCTCATCCCAATCTTCCGTATACATGCTCAACTCAGGCTCCTCGCCTTGCTGTTCCTCCTCTCCCTCTCCTTTCTCCCCTTCTATCGCCTCCTACCATCCCCGGTTTTGCTGTCTCTTCTGGCATGAGCTAGTTCACCACAAGGGTCTGTTGTGAGGTGGGAGAAGTTCCCACCCTGTGGAGGGTACATGCAGTAGGCTAAGAATTTCCAGCCTCACTGCCGGGACCTGCTCCACCTAAAGGGCTCTTGTGACCTGTTTCCCTTTGTTCCCAGCGACATATTCATTCGCCTCCAATTGCCATGCAGTTATGTTGAAATATTGATGTCAACACTTACATAGACCCCTCGGATAATTGGAGATCTCAACAAGGTTCAGGTTCATCACCGAACCACTAGGAACTACCTTGCCAACAGATTGTCGTTCACAGTTGAGGACCCACAGGCGAGCCGCCCCTAATGAACTTCGACCACATTACAAACGCGTCCGGCTAGTGGAAAGAAGCTGTTGCTTTTGCTTCTGTACTGTCCTCTGATATGTTACCAAGGATATTCATTCCCTCAAAATTAACCAGAACAGTTCTCTTCATATTTTTCCTTTGGTTCCACGGCTTCATCGCAGTGTTCTCGCTCTACCGGTTTCTCGCTCCTGCCTTTGCCAACCATTCCCAGCACATCACTCTTCGCTCTATCATCCTTCACCTAGCACTCATCATCTGTCACTCGCCTTGCTCTTGCGTTCTCTCATTGACTTTTATCTACCTTGCACCTCTAGTGCCTCGCCACCCTTCAAGCTTTGCGACTAACTCCTCAGGACTGCTCGCACCTTCTGCACCTGTCATTCAGCTGACAAACCCGTGTATGTCCCGTAGTTTCTGCTTATATCTGCTCTTGCTGTCTCTACTCGTCGCATTCTTCTGACATGGTGTCAGAGTATCAGGCAACATCACTTGTTTTCCCGTGACCCATTCATTGCTCTGCTGCCACCATTACTTCATCTCTCTCATTTGCATTCTTCTGCCGCCACCGCCACCTCATGTGTCTCCGCTCCGCCAGCAGCTGACATCAGGAGCACCGTTTGAAGTGCTCCTCGCGCTGAAGAAACGTCTCGTCATCTTGAGAAGGCCCTACGCCCATCCCGCGCCCGTAGTTGACAACTGGCGACTTGTCATAGGCAACACACGCAAGCAGCTCTTGAGCCACCACCTTTCATAATCTTCTTGGAAGCTTTCTGTCGTTCCCCACCTGCCGCTATCCATCATCTCAGCTTCTACAAATGCTTCTGCCTTTCTCACCCCCTTTATTAGCATCTTCTGCTCCATCCGCATTGGAACCTCAGTTCTCTCATATCCATCGCCTCGAGCCACTCTCTCGCGCTGCCTCTGCTTGTCGTCAGCAACGGCAGACCGTCTTTCGCCACCAAGATATCAGACACCACCAGTCTTCCTGCCCATCGGTCTCAGGTCAACTGAAGAACAAGTCGTCACTCCTGATCCACGGACCGGCATCACGACATACCTCACAACTTGCCCTATAGCAGCCAAATTCATCTAGGTGTCAAGACATTGGACACCATCAGTCTTCCTGCCCGACGGTCTCGGGCCAACAGGGGAACAAGCTGTCACCCTCTTGACAACAAAGAAACTGGTTGTCTCGCTGTGCGCCCATTGCTGTTTCCGCCCGCTCTATCATCCGCCCTTCACTACCACTTCTCCTAGTGCATCATCGCCATCTTCATTAGCCTCCTTATATCCCCCTCATCATCGCTGCCTTCTCCGTCTCCTCTCGTGTCACCCTCCTCTTAGCTTCCTTTACCTCTTCTGAATTGCCTCCACATCAGTCTCAGCTTCTTACTCATGAGCATTACTCCGTAGCGCACGTGGTTTCATCCCTACGCCCACTCAATCAGCAATTATTCCTTCACTTTCTGCATCGCACTCTGCTCGGTACAAGGATCCTCCCGATTGCATCGCCCGTTCCGTGACGACATGCGCCCACGCTGAAACTTCTGCAGCGCATTTGGTTTCGCCCTTGCGCCCACTTCCTCATCATTAGCTTCCGCCTCATCAAGCAATCATGAGCATCTACTGCCAGCCCAAGGATCTGCACGAGCCAGCTGTCCATTTTACAACAGCCTACACCCACGCCGGCAACAGATTTCTCGTGGCGTGTTGGCCCTCGCCTTCCCTTTGCCGCATTCTATGCCTCTATTTTCGTAGCGCACATGGTCTAGCCCCTGCACCCACTCGTTCTTTCATCATCCCTCCGCCATCATCCGCCTTCATGGTTCGCTCGGCAACAAGAAGTTGCCCGACCAAACTGCTAGCCTTGTGGTGGCCTGCACCCACGCTGATTCTTCTGTAGTGCACGTGGTTCCACCCCTGCACTCAAACTCCTACATGAAAGTGTTCTTCTCTCTGTTCTTCTCCTCACAGCAACTCGAATCCTCACCATCTCCCAGCAGCTACAAGTACTTTCCTTCTCGCCAAAGCATCTAACACCACCAGCCATACTGCTCGTCGGCTGAAGCAGAACTAGTGCATAAGCCGTCACTCCTTCAGCAAAAGTAAACGCTCGTGCTCCTCACGAACCTTCCTCTTGTACACATGAGTACAACACCAACATCTTGAGCACATGCATTTATAGCAGAACCTAGTCAACTAGGACATTGTCAACACGTCACAGGAACCGGACACCACCCATCTCCTTGCTTGATCAAGCTAACCGGTGGATCTAGCTGTTGTATCCGTGACCTGACTACCCGACTCTCTGTGTTCCTCTATATTCCTCTAGACTCGTAAAGCTCGGTGTGGCAGAGCACTCTTTAAGTGTGGTGTTGTGGTAGCGCCCTCCATTCTCTGTATCTACAACACCCATCACCACCACCATCTCTATCATAACCTCTCTAAGAGATCATACCAAGGAGAATGAGTTCTCGGCGGTATCCCATTGGAAGAGCATCCTCCTCATCAAGGCCAGGTCATCAAATGGCCTTGATGAATCAACGGTTCCTCTCGGCACTCCCTTTACTGGATCATACCAGAAGCAACAACACGGTCACTGTCCCTTCTTGTGTTCAACCCTCAAGGAAGCAAATTTACTTCATTAACTGCTCCACACATAGCAGAGCGCTGACCGATGTTGTTGCTCATCTTTCAAAGTGCCTACATGACTCCCCCAACCGTATAAGAAAAGAGATGGTTCCACAAACTACCATCAATGCAGGATTGAACTGCTTCTAAATCTATGGAAATTTTAATTCTGTAAGTTCAATCTTTGACAGGTGCTCATTGGTCTTCTGTACTCAATAACCCTTCTTGGTACGGACTGGTTCGAAGCACTCCTAACGGAGGCGCTCATCCTCTACACTCATCACTCCCTTCACTCACTCATCCGGCAACCACACGAAGGATTCTCTGAGACCTGGTGAGCCTTGTATCTGACCTGTGTATCACATTCTCCTCATTGTTGACTTCGAGGGATAGTTGGAATATTGAAGTCAAAAGAAACAAAAACCCCTCAGATAATCTGATACCTCAACAAGGTTCAGGTTCAGCACGCAACCACTAGAAACCACCTCGCCAACGGATTATCAGTCACGGTCGAGAACCCAAAGGCAAGCCGCCCCAAAAAAACTGCGGCCACATTGCAATCGCGTCCGGCTAGCGAAAAGAAGCCATTTTTTTGCTTTTGTACTATTCTGCGATATATTGCCGAGGATATTCATTCTCTGACAATTAACAAGAACAATTCTCTTCATTCTGTTCCCTTTCGTTTCACGGCTCGCCGCCGTGTTCTCGCTCTACTCGTTTCTTACTCTTCTCGTGTCTTGCTCTATCTGTCTTCGTCAACCATTCCCAGCACATCGCTCTTTGCTCCGTCATGCTTCATCCAACACTCATCGTCTGTCACTCACCTCGCTCTTGCATTCTCTCATCGACTTCCGTTTACCTCAAAACTCTAGTACCTTGTCTGCCTTCAAGCTTTGTGACTAACTCCTCAGAACTGCTCGCACCTCCCTGCTCCCCTCGTTCAGCTGACGAACCTGTGCATGTCCCATTGTTTTTGCATGCTTTTGCTCTTGTCATCTCCACTCAACGCATTCTTCTGAGACACTCGTCTTGCCAAGCCGGGTGACACCTCCGCAAGCAATGACATCCCCAAATTCGACGTCCCTGATCTGCACGCAGGTGACACGGGTCTAATGCATGCGGCGCCATAGGCACTCATCACTGTAAGAGACGTCCCCTCTTGATGTGATCTCTCCGCTACTGTTATTGTCACCGGTGCTGGCGTCTCGGGCACCGCTATAGGTATAATTACTATAAGGGGTCATTTCTTCCACCGCCATCCTCTTGCTGCTCCCTTCGGGGGTGCCGGTGCTTCAAGCGCTACGCTGGGTGCAACTGTTGTAATGGACGGTACCATATGTTTTCGTTGTCCTGCTGCTCATACGAGTGGCATTGGCGCCTTGAGCGCCGCGCCGCCACCAACTACAATGGACAGCACCGCCTGTTCTTGTTGCTCTACTGCTGCTGCTGGTGGTACTGGCGCCTCTTGCGCCGCGCCAAGTGTAGCTGCTGCAATGGGCTACACCACCTGTTCCCGTTGCCTTGCTGCTACTACTGGTGGCGTTGGCGCCTCGTGCACCGCATTGCGTGCAGATGCTATAACTGGCAGCACCGCCTATTCCTGCTGCTCCGTTGCTACTTTAGGTGGCGCTGGCGCTTTGAGAGCTGCGCCAGGTGCAGCTGCTGCAAAGGGCAGTACCGCCTGTTCCCGCTCCCTTGCTACTGCTACTGGTCGTGCTGGCGCCTTGAACTCCACGCCAGGTGCAGCTGTTGCAATGGGCAGCACCACTTGATCCCATTATTCTACTTCAGCTGTTGGTCGCGCTTTGAGCGCCGCGCCAGGTGTAGCTATTACAATGAGCAGCACCGTCTATTCCCCATGCTCTACTAGTGCTGGTGGCACTGGGGCCTCGAGTGTCGCACCGTGTGTAATTGTTGCAATGGACAGCACCACTTGGTCTTGTGCACTACATGGCCTCAAACCTGATAAGGCTGTCGCGAGTAGCAATAGGCCCACTGCTTGCTCCTCGGTTGTCATTGGTGGTGTAGATGCATCATCCGCCAGACCAGGCACAGTATGTCAAAAGATAAAAGAGACAATGCTACAAGACTTGGGGTAAACGAGAAACGATTACCGGAATAGCCCTCAAGACCGTGATACGAGTCCAAAAATAAACAACTGAGAACCAGATCAACTCCAAGAACCTGGTCGGAGACTTCACCAAACACCGAGAAGCTACGAACAATGAATCGCGCTCGTCTGTCAAGATCACCGTGCGGCTCGGTCCTCATATCATGACACGTCGCGTTGCCCCAAGATCACGTACGCTCCCTGCACCTCCATTAACGGGGTACGTGAGCCTAGAAACCCTTAGCGCGCAGATTGCTACCTGTAAAACCTCTCGACCTCACGGCTCCGCTTCCCACCAAGAATCCTCCCTAAGTAATCGTAGTGACTCCACCAAGAGCACTAGAATAATGGTCACTAGCTAAGGATATACATAACATTATCATTGTATTCCTTGTATTCTTCTCAACTAAGTCATTTCCTTTCGTTGCTCGCTCCGCGTCGTGGCACACCTTGCCCTTCTGCTGGCCGCTCTTTGTTGTGACACACCTCATCCGTTGCCGTTGCCTGCTGCTTGGCTGAGGCATACCCTCATTGCAACTCTACCTTGATCACCGTCAAGATATTCATGGTCTCCTCATCTTGCAACTGTGTGTATCAACTTCCGTAAGCTTCCCACAGTGTGGATCTTGGCGCTGAGACCTTCAGCCCGCACCTTGGTCCTGTGGCTACATCCATCATCCCTCGTCCTCACTGCGCTTCTGCTTCTAGTCAGCTAACCATATTCTAGACATCATCACCCCTGCATACACTTACATCCAAGTCACCATCGGTGTCACCAGTAAGTATGCCAAAGACCTCTATATTACCATCTCCGTTAGTTCTCTCATCGCCATTCCATTATCTCAGTGACGTCATTGCCTCGTCAGTCTCCTACGCCTTCTCGAAAGCTTCCATCTGACCGGATTCCATTAACTCAAGCCTCTGTAGACCGTCACAGCTGCATGCAAAATCCAGACATGGTATCAGAGCCCCGCAAAAGAACCTGCATCTTCTTTCGGTCGCCTCCGCACATTGGACGCCGGAACTGCCATGTCGAGTTGCGCCGTCCCCTTCAACCAACCGAATCGCCATCACTCGCTTTCTCCGACTACTACCAAGCGGACGACACTGTGTATGGGTAATACTTCTAAAGCCTTCGCAGCAGCAACATCATCTCATCTTACAGACTGAACACTCACCACCGAAGCGCACCCCTGCCAATCCGTTGTCAATTGGTAGCAAAAGCAGCAACAATATCTCTCTTGCCGCCAGCCAGCATCATCCTACACCTCGGGAGTGAACAATCATCTGGAAACTTTGTATGGGCATAGTTTTGTAACGACAAGACATACCAAAAGGAGTAGTAGGAGCATTAGTCTCTTCTCGCGCTGCGCAACAGAGTACAAGGCATTTGTCTCTGCATCACTCCAGTCTCAAAGGAGTCCTTTCAACCTCTCCTTCGTCAACTCAATCTTCCGCCTTTCAGAACGATCTAGTTCGTCAAACATAGTCGTAGCGGAAGCAGCAGCAGCAAAACCGCACCACATCCCACTACTTGATTCCAGCTTAACATCATCATCCCTATCTCCATCCGCAACCATTATTCCATTCGCCCTCGGCTGTTTCACCACTGCTATTTGGAACCATGTTTGCCACCAACTCTAGCATGGCAGAAAGGGCATAATGCCTTCAACCATTCACGAGCCAACAAGCGCATTTCAAGTGTCAGAAGCTGCGTACCTCCCCTCACCTATCCCAGACGGTACTGACCCAACATCAGCACTTAGCTCCTCCCAATACATCCTCACCATTGACACAATCATAGAAGCATCCACCGTGACTCTCAATCCTCAATCCACCAATAGCTTCTCCAAATCACAACCTCAACCTCTCGCAGAAAGCATCATATCTCCAACCCTATTCATCAAACAAGACTCAACTGTTGTTGTCAACGCCTCTTCCCCATCACCCTCAATTCCAACTCATCAACTTCATCCTATGTGCACCACCACGTCTCCTTCCTCCTCTCACATGGTATCCTCTCACTAATTGTCACCAACACAAGTCCGCACAAGTCAACGCCCTTCTAATCGCTCGAGAAGTCAAGCACAAAGACACAGGCGCTGGCTCCTGTCCAAAGCCCTCAACCTTGATCATCTCCCTCCTCTGGGAGCAGCATACGTATCTCCTTCAACAGCTTCCTCCCCTGCCAAAGAGCCAGAAGGTGAAGGATTTAGCATGTGACAAAGAGCAGCAACCTCCTATGAGTGCTTACACCGACGTCACCAAGATACACGGCACCTTTCATAACTTGTGCCATTGAGGGCTGGTGTCAAAAAATAAAAGAGATAATGGCACAATACTTGGGGTAAATGAGAAAAGATTACCGGACTACCCCTCAAGGCCATGATACGAGATAAAAAAAGTGAGAACTAGCTCAACTCTAAGAACCTGGTCGGCAACTTCACCAAACACCGAGAAGCCACGACCAACGAATCTCGCTCGTCTGTCAAGATCACCGCGCGGCTCGATCCTCACGTCACGATACGTCGTGCTGCTCCTAGACCACATACGCTCCCCGCACCTCCAGTAACGAGCTACGTGAGCCCCAAAACCCTAAGCGCGCGGACCGCCACCTGTAAAACCTCTCGACCTCGAGGATCGCTTCCCACTAAGAGTCCTCCCTAACTAATCGTAGCGGCTCCACCAAGATCACTAGAGTAATGGTCATTAGCTAAGTATATACATAACATTATCATTGTGCTCCTTGCATTCTTTTAAACTAAGTCATTTCCTTCAGTTGCCCGCTCAGCGCCGTGGCACACCTTGCCCTTCCGCTACCCGTTCTTTGCTCTGGCACACATCATCCCTTACCGTTGCCCGCCGCTTGGCTAAGACACACCCTCATTGCAACTGTGCCTTGATCACTGTCAAGATATCCATGGTCTCCTCATCTTGCAGTTGTGTGTATCAACTCCCATAAGCTTCCCACAGTCTGGACCTCAGTGCTGAGACCTTCAGTCCGTGCCTTGGTCCTATGGCTACATCCGTCATCCGTCATCCTCACTACGCTTCTACTTCTAGTCAGCTAACCATATTCCAGACATCATCAGCCCTACATATAGTAACATCCATATTACCCTCTCTGTTACTTCTCGCATCGCCATTCCACTATCTCAATGACGTCATTCCCTTGTCAGACTCGAGTACCTTCTCCAAAGCTTCCATCTGACCGGATCCCATTAAGTCAAGCCTCTGTAGACCGTCACAGCTTCATGCAAAATCGCGACACGGTCCCCATACCGGGTAACGCCGCTTGCTATTTTTGTACCATTGTTGTTGATGACAGCAGGGGTACATCATTAGCCGCCCCAGGTGTAACTTCCGCATGAGGCAAGTCCTCCTCTTCCCGATGTTTGCTGCTGCTACGGGTGATACTGGAACCTCCTACGCCGCACCAGATGTAGCTGTTGCATGAGGTAGCTCCTCATGCTCTCGCTACTATGCTGATACTACTAGTGGTGCTGGCGCCTTCTGCAGTACACTAGATGAAGCTGCTACGTGAGGTAGCTCCTCCTGTTCCTGCTGCTCTGCTGCTACCGCTGGTGGTGTTGATGCCTCTCATGCTGCACTGGATGCAGCTGCTACGTGAGGCATCTCCTCTTCTTCCCACTACTCTGCTACTACTTCTTATGGTGCTGGCGGCTCCTGTGCCGCGCCAAGTGTATTTGTTGCATGAGGCAGCTCCTCCAGTTCCCGCTACTATGATGCTATTGCTGATGGTGTTGGCGCCTCCTGCACTGCACCGAGTGTCACTGTTGCACGAGGTAGCTCCTTTTGTTTCAGTTGCTCTATTGCTTCTGCTCGTGGTGCTCACGCCTCCCGCGCCACACCAGATTCAGTTGCTGCATGAGGAAACTTCTCTTGCTCTCGCTTCTCTATTGCTCCTAGTGGTGCTAGGGCCTCCTACGCTACACCAGATGTAGCTACTTCATACCCTCCACCTCATACCCTCCACCTCATACCCTCCACCTCATACCCTCCACTTCATACCCTCCACTTCATACCCTCCACTTCATACCCTCCACTTCATACCCTCCACTTCATACCCTCCACCTCATACCCTCCACTTCATACCCTCCACTTCATACCCTCCACTTCATACCCTCCACTTCATACCCTCCACTTCATACCCTCCACTTCATACCCTCCACCTCATACCCTCCACTTCATACCCTCCACTTCATACCCTCCACTTCATACCCTCCACTTCATACCCTCCACTTCATACCCTCCACCTCATACCCTCCACTTCATACCCTCCACTTCGCACCCTCCACTTCATCTACCCCCCCCCCCAATCCTCTGGCTCCATCTGGCCCCACTGCCAAGCCTGGCCTCGCTCTGCCTCTCCCCTCCCCCTCCCGCACCCTCTGTCTTGTGTGTGCACGCAACGCACAAGGGCATCCCCTCTTGTTCCCGTTGCGTTCTTCGTACTGCTGATGGTGCTAGCGCCTCCTGCGTCATGCCAACAGCAACTGGTCTGTTACGCAGTTCCTCTTGCTCTTGCTGCTTTGTTGCTACTACTGGTTGTACTGCCGTCTTTTGCACCGCACCAGATGCAACTGCTACATGAGGTAGCTCTTCCTATACCCACTGCTTTGCTGTTGTTATTGGTGGTGCTAGCGACTCTTGTACCGCACCAGATGCAGCTGCTGTGTGAGGTAGCTCCTCCTGTTCCCGCTGCTCTGCTCTTGCTACTAATGGTACTGGCGCCTCTTGTGCTACGCCAAGTGCAGCTGCTACATGAGGCAGCTCCTTCTGTTTTGGCTGCTCTGCTCCTGCTACTGGTAGTACTGGCGCCTCCAGCGCCGCACCAGATGTAGTTGCTACGTGAGGCAGCTTCTCCTGTTCCCACTGCTCTGCTACTACCATCGATGGTGTTGGCGCCTCCGGAACTGCACCAGATGCAGCTGCTACGTGAAGCAGCTCCTCCTATTCTTGCTGCTCTGTTACTACTACTGGTGGTGGTGGTGCCTCCTTTGTCACGCCGAGTGTAGTTGTTACATGAGGTAGCTCCGTCTATTTCCGTGTCACCTTGTCTTGTGCAGGTTCCGCCACCCGAGATCGTCGTGCAAGGAGTTTCTCTTTGTCGGCTCGGTGTCGTTGCATGATTGCCGCTCCACCTGCACGAGGTGTAGCTGTTATAGAGAGCAACGCATCTTGTTCTCATCGTTATGTTGCTGTTGTCGGTAGCATTGGAGCTGTACTTTCTTGTTGCTTTAGTGCTATGGCTGCAACTATCTTTTGGTCATTCTGTCTTCCCTCATCTTCACCTTAGGTAGATACACCGATACCCATCGACGCAAGCTGGATCCGCCAGGCTAGAGAGGGCTGTGGGCTATTACTGCCGCTGATGTGCGTATTTTGCGAGAGGAGGTTGCTGCTGTTGCTAAAGATGTGGGTAGCAGAGGTGGAGCAGGGTACACGGGATGGAGGGAAGTGGCTAGTGTTGCTGGCACATTGCCCGCGATCTCCTCGACATCCTCCTCCGTAGGCAGCTAGGTGGATGCGTGTGGGCTCCAATAGACTGCTAGTAGACCGATAATTTCTCAAAATGTTCACGTCGCACGACAATGTTGGAGGAATGCGTGTCGTCGAGCCATGTATACACTACATCCACAGCCCAGACTTGGTAGCATTTTGCCAGCAGCGAAACTTCATTGGCGTGCTACTTGTTGACGCCTTCCCGTTTCGGCCGGACCCCATCGCCGACCTGAAAGCCTTTAGACATGAGACGCATTCGCGCGGTCCACACCCTGCTGCGCTACGACCGATCCTCGAGTGTGCGCCTCATGCAGGCACCGTTGCAACCATTCTCCACGCTGCCTCATGAATTCTACCTTGTCAGCAACCGTAACGCCTTTTTCTTGTGGAGGCACATGTGCATCTGGCATGAGGGGTATGGTGGCCATGGTCCAATGTTGTTGACCATGGCCTAGCATGTAGGGAGAGAAGCTGGTGAATTAGTGTGGCATGATGTTGTACTCGTACAAGATGTCCTCCAACCGCTCATCCCATGGCGTCCCATCGTTGGATAGCTTACGGATGGTCTACGTTATTGCAACATGCATGCGTTCCACCTGGTCCTGCGCCTACCACCATAGGCGTGTGGCGTGCCATTGTCGATCTCAATGCCGAAGTACATGGCCACTTCGGCAAACACCCCATTGAAATTTGAGCCGTTGTTGCATTGAAGGACACGGCAACTTGTACCTCGATACATTAAGCCTACACACAGAAAATCCAAAACCGCGGTTTGGAACCGCAATTTTGGTTCTTGGTCTGGAAACGCGATTCTGGTCTTGTGGTGCGGAACCATCTTGGAACCGAGGACCGCTACTTCTCCCGTGGGGGGAGGGGGGAGGCAGGGGAGCAAAAAAACGTTGTAGCCGGTTCAACTCCGACATCTGCGACATACGTTAGCCCACTTCACCCCCTTCCCATCCATCGAAGGGTAGCAAGCCCCCACGATGAGCTAGGATTTCACCTGCCACCCTCGTCGTGTAAGTTCATTCTCATTCCGACATCGTGAACTTCACGACATGAAGCCGTTAGCATGCCGGGCAGTCAGTCGACTCTGAGTATCGGACATAGGTCCGGCACACCTCTCTCACCCTCACCGAATAGCACAGTGCAGCAGCTCCTGCAACCTGCGGACGGCACCCCGTAGAACGTTACCTCCGCTACAACGACACCTACAACTTCGACTTTGGTCTCGCCTCTTGACGCGCGCAAACGGAAGCCAAGTGTGACATGGACCATATTCTCCTACGTCATCGTGAACAGGGAGTCTCGTGCATCTTCCAACCTCTGTCCAAACAGTAAGGGGCTAAAAGCGACATTTGCAATGAACAGGAGTGCCACAAGTGGTATGTGGAAACACCTTCGCCTGTCCCACAATGCAAAGTGGAAGGATTTGAAGCAGTTGGAAGCTGCTCAAGCCCTTCAAGCTGCTGTTGTACGCGCCATGACCACTACCAACATTGTGGACGGCTCAAATTCTGTTGTGGGTGTGGGAATTTGCTTCAATAGAAAGTACTTGTTGTGCTGCTTATGGAAGCACGTTGTAGATAAGAAAACCTCGTTCTTGTCTATGGAATCAACATGGTTGCGTAGAGCAATTTTGCATTGTAACCCTCTTGCTTCTGTGCCCGGGTGCATGACCATTCCTCGGCTCATCCGCTACGGTGCTGTGGTCTTTCAGAAGAGGCTGATGAAGATGTTAGGAGATGTTCAGTACGACAGTTCCTTTACCACAGATGGATGTCAGTCACATGCCATTATGAAGTATTTAGGCATCATTGTACATTAGATTACCGAGTCGGAGATGAAGTTAGTGTGCATCTCTTTCCCAAATGCGAGCGACAATGTAACGGCCGAGAACATGTACGGGCTCTTTTCAGAGTCTTTGAGGTACTGGGGGGTATGGAGGAAGATTTTCTGCCTCACAGTGGTCAACAACACTATGAGTGACAACATGGTGGACTCTTACCTTACTGTTCAGATCGAGAACTTCATGAAAACAGGACACATACATTGGATGAGCCACTCCAAGAATCTTGCTATCTAGGATCTTCTTGACAAGAGTTCTTTGCTGGAACATTCGTGGCAGGCTCGAGAAATATGCACATGGGTCACCAAGAACACAAAGAGAGAGGAGTCCCTCTTGGCTACATGTGAAGCTACAGGTGTGCAGTACCTCCGACTGCATGCCTGCACTCCTACGCGTTAGAACAGCACCCTGGACATGTGCGACAGGGTGGTGCACATCAAGTTGGTCCTGGAAGCATGGCTGACAATGAATGTGCCATAGTTGAAGTCTATTGGTATCGGGTTGGAGCTCTTTGGACTCTTCACAACCATCATCAAGCCCTTCAAGGGCTTTACGAAGGATATATCGAGTCACAAATACCCTAATCTTTCCCTAGTCATTCCATTTTTTACAGTCATCATGGCAAAGATGCAATAGTGGTAGGTCAACACTGCAAACACGGAGAAGAATACGGAGGACACTTGACTCCACGGAGAAGCTCATCCTTGAAATGAAGCTTGTGTTCCAGGCTCTTGAGGCCCAGGTGTGCCTCCATGGAGAATCTCTTTCTTCATCCCTTTTCAGTTTTCTCGTGTTTCCATGGCTGTTGCTTCTTTCCATGGCTTGTCTATTTTGGAATCTGTTTCTGCGTCTTTTTATGAAGGTGGACAAGTACATCAGAAAGCTTACAGTGCAACGTGTTGGTCGCTATCCTGGATCCATGTTTCCGCTTTCGCTACTTCGAACGCTGCCATAAGTTGCTTGGTATCAGGTCTGCCGTGAAGATTACGCAGGAGCTAAGGTTATACTACACCTGAGTTGTCCTGCGCCGTGAGGAAGAGGCAATAATAGCAACACCTGCAGCAGCTGCTAATCCAACAGTTGCTAACACACACGAGGAGATTGGGGACTCAGGGACCCCTGCTGGTGGAGTGTTACAGTCGTGCATGTCTGTTGTTGTTGCTACTAACGTAGCGGGCCCAGTTGTAGCGGCCAAGAAGGGTCGGTCCAACAGGGGATAGACGTCGATGATAGAGACGTGGAAGAAGGAGCCCCATCTCAGACACAGGACCAGCGTTCTATACTATTTCAGGGACAATGGCAGGAAGTTCACCACTTTTGCACTCATTGTGCAGGTTCTTCTCGCCGTGCCTGCTACAAGCACGCCTTGTAAACGCGTATTTAGCTTAGGCGACCGTGTGCTTACTGACTTTAGGCACTCCCACTCAAACATGACTGTGCAAGACGTATTGACATTGAAGACGTGGTTCAATGATTCTGTCCTTGCTGATTTCCCTGTTACACCACATGGCTCTGTTGTATTGGAACTGCAGGAGATTGAGAACCTAGAGAAGGCAAGGAGCCGAGCTACAAGGCGCAAGGCAATTTGGAACTTGACAAATCCAAGTATAGTAGGAGAGGGGGATGAGAGCAACAGTGATGGAGAGAAAGCAAGTGAAGATGATGAAGATGAGGAGGATGACAATGATGAGGACGATGACAAAGACGCTGAGGATGGAGGGAATGTGGGCCTAGATGGTTTCAATACTTTCTCCTTGCATGATGAGGATGTAGTAGAGATGACATAAGTAGCATGTAGTGTGGATGTAGCATGTAGGACCCACGTGTGACACGACTTACTATTGGACGTTTTGACTTTATTGCATCGTAGTAAGAACAGTGGGGTAGGGAGGGGAAGGGCATGGTCACCATGACCCTGCCCCTATGACACGTATTTGTTCAAATGGTCAGTCTCTCTTCCTATAGCTGTTTACATGAATTCAAGCCATTCATCCAACCTTTACATGTCCAACAATCATTTCCATTGTATACTATTAATTATTTCATTAAGTCCACAACTTAACAAGAAATGATGTTGTAACATGTGTGTACAGTTTGAGCTCAAAACGCAACCAGTTTTGAAAGTGTCACCTATGAGGTGTGTGTTAGATGATGTTAGGTATTAGATGTATGATTGTCTAAGTCATTAACATAGGGAGAAAGTCACCTCACACAATATGGTGTGTGTGTCTGTCAGATGAGTATATCACCCTATGGATGAACTCACACCACAATGAAATGTCAATAATAAAATACTAGAAGTAATTTGCATCACACATGGTAGGAAGCACTTTCTATGTCCAGTGAAAAGTGCGCATAGCAATGTACCAGACTTGCGGTTCTTTTATAGAGGAGCCGCGGTTCACATGCGTCAGAATGGCAGTTCTCAGGAACCGCGGTTCCTCCGACGAGAACTACGGTTCCAGCTCCGGCTTGCTGAACCGTCTTGCGTGGTATGCATCCTTACGATAGATGACCTCCTCCTTAAGGAAGGCAGTGCGTGAGTAGCATCAGCTTTGGGGACACGCCTGGCCATTACCCACTTTGTTATGTGGTCAATGCGAAGGATCCAATAGACATGTTTGTGTTGGGTATGCTTCAGCGGTCCATGGAAATCAATGACCACCCGTTCCATAGGTGCACCCAGCCGGGCGCATACAAATCGAGACGGATTGATATGCTTGCGGGGGAAAATGAGGGTACAGGTACCACAAGTTGGTACAACGTTTGTGGCTTACTTCTTGAGGCCTACCCAGTAAACATGGAGAACCAGATTCCCGTTAATTGTAGCGGCCAGAGCGTTGACCCTGTCGTGCTCCTGCCGTATGAGTTGTTCGCGCACAGAAAGTGGTGGACACCATCGACGAAAAACAACGTCCTCTACGCGCTGATAAAGGCGCCCGTGCAGCCATTCATACTTGTCCAACGTGATCTTTGTGTCAGACCGTACATGGACGTCCGGATAAATTGTCGCCATGGTGCTAGTCCAAAGAGAACCTGAGCCCGAGCCTAGTGTGCCCACTCGTAGTTTTTGACCTGTGGTTCTGTCCGTCAAAGATCCAAGTCTTCGATAGGTCTAAGGGCCAAAAGACGGGTTTGCATCTTCTCAAAAGGTCTCTTGTGGTGGAGGTATCTGACCACTTGCGGAGTAAGCCTGGTGTTGGGCCTCCCCTTCCTTCGGCAAGATAGACCCACTCCGTGCACGGCGAGAAGAAGTGCCACTCGTGGTGGGCATCGCCGCGCCTGTGGATGTGGATCCAACTGGGCGGCACGCACAAGTAGACGTGCGTCTTGCAATGACGGGATGTGATGGTGGCGCATCAGTAAAAGATGGAGGGCCATTCATGGGAGGCGCCAGTGGATTTTGAAGTATGCCATTAGAGGAGGACGGATGATTCACTGCCACTCTACCGTCGGAGGTAGTTCCCAACCACGGGGCATCAGTTATTTGAAGGGATAGAGGAAGAAGGGATGGGAGGTCATAGAAGGAAACCAAGAACAGGCAGAGCAACCAGGTTCTTGCATTGCGTGTCAGGAGAGGATAAGTTGGTGAGAGAAGGGGTGGCCGACGGATGATCCGCCGAAGCCGAGGTGGTTGCAGATGACATTGGAGCGGCAGCGGCAGATGTTGAAGGGGCAACTACACTCAAAGCGACATCTTGGAAAGAAAACGATTCCGATGGATAACCCATCAACGATGGTACCAAGGGGGCTGCATCCTATGGAGCAGACAGGAGAATGAATGTTGCATGAGACGGTGCTTCTTGGGACGAGGACTGCTTCGGCGGATGATCCGCCGGAGGGAGGGTTACACATGGGGTTGAGGGGATGGCAGGATATTGGACGCCAAATACATGGGGTGAAATTGTGGTGTCAAATCCAGGTGGGGCGGAAGATGTCAGGGTTCTCTCTCGCCGACTATGGTCCCGTCAAAGCAGTACGCAGATTGTCATGGCCGTTCTTGCATGAGGAATCAGTACCGGGAAGATGGTGGCTAGCTCCACGTGTTCATGCCTGTGTGCGTCAACATAACAAGATGCTCCTTGGAGCACAAGCCCACGCTTGATAAAGGGGTTAAGATTTCAAATAAGATATCCCTACCGACAGTGTTGCACTGTCCACTCCAGGAGACGGCAAAAGGCACAAATGTCGCAGCTACAAGAGAGGTCCAGCGAGTAGAGAAAGCGGAGGAACTCCCCGTAACGTAAGCAGAAGCTGTAGGCCATGAATGAGAGGAGATTGGGTTGGGTCTGCTCTGTGCGCTTGTTAACCACTATGCAGTTGAGAAAACACTGAAAGGCTGTTGGGCCAGGATTGTTCCAAAACTCAAGACGATGCATATGTCGGAGATATTCGAGGTGGTCCTCCCACTTCGTCTCAAGGCCAGTCAAGGCCCATTCCAAGAAGGTGGTTGCAACATCGCGGGTAAGGTTTTGCTATTGCCGGCGCTCTTGCTCCACAATGAGCTCTTTTCCCCTATCAACTGGATTTCATTAGCCTGCGTGTTGTTTGGCCACATGGGCCTGAAGACCCAAAATGCTTGCCCTGGCCGGTGATAGCTCCTAAAGACGAGCACAGCCAACTTCCCAATCCGCCTCACATTGTGCTCGGAGCTGACGTAAGCCTAGCAGTTGTTTGTCAAGCTGCTGTAGCCGGGCAGATAGACATGAGATTTTTGTATAAGTCTGCCCTGCTCGGGACGTCGATCCATGAGGCGCAGTCCCTCTTCCACGTGTGGCTTGTCTCCTTCGTCAGCAGCTCTGTTCCAAGCTTCTTCTAGCCTCCGCACCTCTCGAAGGTCCGGTGTGATGGCATCGGCGTAAGCCTCCTGCGCCTGGATGCACTACAAACGTGTGGGGCAGGCCGTCATGCATGCATCAAGGGCATTCCCTGTGGTTGTCAGATTGTTTGCCGAGCGGCGCATGCCTTCTTCAAAGGTAGTCCCACGGCCGATGCTGCTCTCAGAGCCTTTTGACTATTCCTACCCAGCTGCAATTTCTGGTGATGGTGTCTACAAGGGTTAACCACATAGCCTCGTTGTTGTAGGTTTTTGGCATACTTGGCAATGTTGGTGTGGCCAGACACGGTTTGTCTGATCTAAGGTTTTGGAACATCGCTACAACATGTGCCATAGTGAGGGCGGCCGCCATGGCCCTAGCCTCGTAAGAAGGTACCTCGTCACGTTCGATGCCATGCCCAGTCACTGCGTACTCGTATTGGACCCAGTCTGGCAAGAACGCTCGCCTTCTCTCACTCAGGTCATCCACTCGTCAGTCTTATTGTGAGAGGTGTGCTCTGCGTGTTCCCTAATTATGAACAACAGGGAGCAGTGGATGTGAGCTCTTAGTCGCTGCGGAGGCTAGTCGTTGAGCAATCAAGCTAAGGATGTTCTATGAATGAGGTCATGTAGGCCACCGCTGTTGTCGTCGATGGCCCGCGGTGAGAATCCGTGGTGGCCGCGCGTTGCTAGTGTGGCGCCACGGACGTCGGAGGACTAGAGGTTGGTCCTGTGCATGGACCTGCTGATGCGTGAGAATTTCGCCGCTAGCCACTCGCGATCGTTCTGGGACGTATTATTGTACAAGCACGACGCCCCATATCCGTCGATGATTGCATGCGTTGTGAAAGATGGTCATGCACCACCACCAGATTTGGTGCATGATCCTCCGGAGAGCTGTTGTTGTCAGTTGATGATTCTGGTGCGTCAGCAATTACCTGTGTGAGTTGTGAGCCCGTTGATCGATAATCCGCATGTTCTAAGTCCATGGCACAGGTCGCTTGTTCTAAGGACAATCGATCTTCCTGCTGAGTTGGCACTTCACGTGTGTCAAATTGAAGCAAGACATACGAGGGTGTCCCATCATCATCGTGGAATGTCATGCATGTTTTCTTCAAGAAAAATTATGACATCGCACAATGTCAACAAGTCATTCGCCAGGGGAACTTTGTAGGTGGACTTTTTCCACACTTGTACCGGCAGGGTCCGGTGGATATTTTCTACCTGAATGGGACATAAGTAAATTTGCCCTTCCGATTGAGTGATTTATCATCCCGTAGTACCGAATCAAAATATTATCGATCCTCGTCCACGAGCTGGACAAGGGTCGATGAATTAAGCTGCCGGCTTACACGCATTGTGTTTGTTGTGTGTGTCGCCCCGGTATCCACGATGGCAATGAACTTCATACCCATGAAGACTTTGACTTCCGACTTTTGGGGATCAAGGCGGAGTTGCCAAGTCGATCAACGCCGATTTGGACATTGACTCAACTTGACCCCCGTTTTTTTGAATTAGGGTTCAAATGGTACACCATGTACACAACATGGTGGGCAAGCCTGTGTCCACGTTGACGACGAACGAAAAAAAGGGGTCGGGTCGAACCCCAAAAGGCCGACTTTTGGAGCGACCTCGTTAGCATCTCGTACAAGATGCATTTGGGCTGTTTGCGACGCCGTCACATGTGCTGTCCATGCATAAGGCACGCAGAATTGTCATGCTGGCTCCTCTCCAAAATAATGCATGCACGTTAACAGCCAACGACAATAGTGTTATTATCTGGCACATCCACGTAGTTAGCCTAGGTGGCATCCACATCACTAGACTAGATGCAATGAACAACAGTGCATGAGCCGCATAATCTAGGCCATAGATTTCGGATGGATGAATGGATTGTTGGCCCCCCCCCTCCCCTCTGGCCTTTGTGCCTCGTTCAGTAGGGCAAACGATTGTCCATTGTCTTGCTCTTCCCAACGTTCTGAGCTAAGGCCCTGTCGTCGAGGGCCTTTGCTTCACCTTGCAACACCATCATGGAGCTCTAGGCCGTCATACGTAGGTCTTTGTGAGGTCCACCAGCACCATTATGACTGGTCGATCTCGGACGACAACTGGTTGGACCTCCACCAGGTGCGGTAGCGTGAGAAGGCATGAGCAGCAGTTGGTGCGCAGCAGACGCCTGGTGAGCAGCAGGAGCAACAGTAGTAGCTGGACATTTCATAGTCGTTCAACACCCCTTATTTCAACTCAATCTTCACCGGCACTCCGGCCTCGGCAGCTTCTCACAGCTCAGCCACGTAGAGTTTGATGTCAGAGCATCTCGCAAACGCTACCAACTCGCAATGCCAGAAAACGATCATCAAAATAATGGCCAAGAACGCTTTACCCATCTCCTTCTGCCGGGACTCTTGCATGCTGGAGCTTGTGGAGGATTCACGAAAGACAACGGGGGGTTTCAGGTTGCCAAGCAAGGACAGAGTGAGGGAGGTGATTCTCCCTGCCCAGGATAGGGAGCTTGCTGAGATGGAGGCGCCACTACAGAGCGACTGGACATCTTCGGCATCTCTCTCGGGGTGGACGAGTGGAGAGACATCCAGATCTGCCCCATTTACTCGAGCATGGCCTCCAACGTCGAGGGGGTTGCTTGCCTCTTGAGTCGTGACGCGAGTGGCCTGGTCCGTGACGCTAACCATGTGGCTTGCGTGATTGACTAGGCCATCACTGAGGTGGGACTTGAGAAGGTAATCCTGGTGTTCACGGACAACGCAAGCACAAACAAGAAGGCGTATGAGGTTTTGTAATAGAAATACCCTATAGTATTTTTCACTCACTATGTTTGTCACACTCTTCAACTATGCCTGAAGGACTTGGGGAAGACGGAATGGGGACATTCATAAGCAAGTGTGAGAAAGTGGTGATGTTTTTAAGGAACAAGGACCACTTGAGGTCGTGGGTAAAGTCAGAGTCAAGGGACAGGGTGCTCTTTCTAGCAGTGGCCACACGTTTTGTATCTATCCACGGGATGCTGACCCGCCTCTTTGACATGAAGGATGTTTTGAAGAAGCTGGTGGCAAGTGAAAAATGGCAGCAGATGGAAGATGGCAAGGATGCTGGCTGGAAAGCAAAGAAGAAAGAAGTGCGCCGCATTATCAGGATGGGTGTGTTCATGCTCCAGGTGAAGGCATTGATGAAACTCATGATGCCATTCGTGCTTACATTGCGCAAGGCTAATGCTACTGGTGGTCATGTAGGCTGTGTCTACGAGACCCTGTTGGATACAAGAGAGGTTGTGCGCAAGCTTGGGCTTGTACGTGGACGCAAGCATGCACCGTGCAACCATGCTTGGGTCAAGTTTTCATTGGAGCGGTTGAGCAGGCGATGGGATAACCAGATGAACTGTCCTATTTTTGCTACTGCACGTCGTGTGCATCCGGTGCACTTTGGGCACAAATTTGACGGTGACGAGAAGATGATTGAGGCATGGAACGTGGTGGCTACAGCCCTTGTGCCTGAGAAGGACATTCAAGCTCTTGAGAGAGAGAGTTAGAGGGGTTTGAAAACGCACAGGTGACATACGACAATGACCCCTCTCGTGCCAAGGACATAGAGAAGGCAAAGGCAACAGTGCAGCAGGTGGTGGCTAGTGACATGCCAGCTTTCCGCTGGCGACATGCCAGCTTTCCGCTTGCATGCCAGGTTCATGACAAGTCTCCATGTTCTCTGTGTATTCTCCATGAGACTTCTTGCACAACCATGTACTTCCTCGGACAACGAACGTGTGTTCTTGAAGCACGAGCTGGTGCAGACAGCACGACGCAACAGGTTGAAGGTCAACACACTGGAGCTGCTGGTGAGGGTCAACGTCCGCCTCAACAAACTATACGACAAGAAGAAGGCACGCACCCTCACTGCCGACATCTTGAAAGCAACCAAGGACAAAGAAGCTAAGAGTGGGAGTGAAGAAGATGGAGAGATTGGTGATGCACACGACAAAGATGGAGAGGATTGGGTGTGGGACCCCCTCATTGTCGATGTCGGTGATGATGATGAAGTGTGGTTGGAAGAAATTGGTGCTAGTGACAAGGGTGCTGAAGTTGGAGCAGCAGCTGCTCGTGCTATTAGTGGAGATGACGTAGTTGGTGAGGGTGCTGAAGCTGTTGGTGCAGGAGAGGTGGCATCAGAGGAAGAGGATTTTGACAATGATGTTGAGGAGGAAATGGAGGGGGATGATGATGATAGTGAAGGAGCAGAGGAAGTAGAGGAGGCTGAGGAGGAGGAGATGACAGCTGAGAAGGAAGTTGGTAGGATTCTACAGCTTGGTGTGCGGAAGCGGAAGGATGTAGAGGTAGCTTTGAAGTTGGAGCAAGCTGCAACAACTCCTGGGGGCGACATTGGAAGTGCAGCAGCTACTAGTGCAGGTGGTGGGACTTCAACCATGTCAACTCCATCTACAATAGCAGCAATAACATCTGCAACTCGTTTTACTTTTTCCAGGGCCATAGGACAGCCCGACACATATGTCATGGCTGGTTCATCCAAGGGAGCTACTGCTAGTGCAGCTACTTTGAAGACATCTGTAGTAGCCAAGGCTGCTGCTGCAAAGGCTACGGCTGCCAAGGCCAGTGCTAACAAGGCTACCGCTACCAAGGCAACTAATACAAGGGCTAGCAAGAAAGCACGCAAGACCTGAGGATATGCCTAGTTTGTGAAAGTTCCAATGTAATCTTATTCTTCTCATTGTCTGGTTTCATTGCCTTACATTCAAGCATTTTCCACATTCATCTTTGTCCAATGATTGCAATGAATGAGAACAGAACCATATGATTTTATGGATGCTTAGATTGTAGGAAAGTACATAGAATGACCGAGGATATGTCAGGTGTAGGAGTTGAAATACAAGGGAAGAAGTGTATTGTACGTAGTATGTGATTCAACATGTAAGTCAAAAAACACCTGCAAAGTGACATGGTGAGAGTGATTAGGTGCAATTTTTGGCATGTTGGGTGCTGAAGGAAAATCGACTTGGACCGACTTTTACCAATATGGCGACGTCCGACTTTTGAATTATGACTTGGGGTCAACTTCGACTTGGAAAACTCATCATGGCTTCATACTGGCAATCCAGACGGAGCATGAGACTACCGTGCAGACATACTCAAGTTGAGATTGACGATACAGTCTTGCCGGCCGCCATGCAAGCACCCCTGCATCGAGGCCTTCATGGACGATCCGTGGAGTGTGATCAACATATTCACGCATCATGTAGTGTCCCAGAGATTTAAGCCAGCATTCCACACGCCATCCAGATGGGTCCGGGGCAGTATTAATCTCCACGAAGAAGGTTTCCAGCTGTGTAATTTGCCCCGGACGATGAGCAAGGATCTCAATCCAGGGTAGTGCGAGGTGGATACAGTCGAAGAACCGCCGGATAGCGCCTGCCACCGGTACGCGTGTCGCACCTCGTTGGCTCGGCATCATGACCAGTTGTGTGTGCGCTATGGGTGTTGGGATGGAGCCGTGGCATACTTCACGGAGCCAATCCCCATACTCTGTGTGAGTCCTTCCTGGCGAGTTTTTAAAGAGGTCTATACGTCGTCCCACATTGATGTGACCGACATCTAGGTCGTCCTGATGGAAACCGTCGAGTGGGCATGCTTAACTGTACTCTTCATTGGTAAGGTCACGCGCTTGGCCTTGCACAGGAACTGTTCCATCAGGAGGTGGTTCATCTAGAGGTGGCCCATCCCCATGTGGCGGTGGTTCATGCGACACCCACTCCTTCCATCCCTCACGTGACAACCGGCTAAGAGTATCTACGTTGCGATTAGCAAATGCGAGCTGGTACTTGATAGTGAGGTTATATCCTTGTAGAAGCAATGCCCACTTGCCGAGAATGCCCTCGTGATTCTATGGCGTATGTAGCCATTTCAGAGCCTGATGGTCTATGAACATGATAAAGGGTTTCTCATTCTTCACGTAGTGCCTAAAAAATTGATTAGGCTACAGGACTGCTAAGAACTCTCCTTTCACCGGGGGATACTTGGATTCTACATCGTTGAACGCTCAATTCCCATAGCACACGACCCTCGTCATGCCATCATCACCTTTTAAGGAAAAAATGGCGAAGATGCCTTCCTGGGAAAATTCTGTGGTCATGACAAATGGCAAGTTAAAGTTTGGGAATTCAAGCATGGGCACCGCGATGAGGCGATGTTTGATCTCGATCCACGCGAGTTGGCAGGCCTCCTTCCATTCGAAGGACTCATCTTGATGAGTGCTACGTTGTAAGGTACGCATGATTTTATTGTGATCACAAATGAACTTGCGATATGAACTGATGAATCCTAGGAAGATCTTGATCCCTGATGATGTGATAGGCCGCTTCCATTCGTAGACAGCCGCGATCTTGGCACGGTATGTGGAGATTCCTTGTGCGCTGATGATAAATCCCAGGAACTCCGTCCTGTCTGGCCCGATAACATACTTGGTTGTTTTCAACCAAAGGTTTGCAGACCTTATAGTGGAGAATACCGCATCCAGTGAGGCTATTAGCTCTTGGAAGCTGAATGCAGCGACCATGACGTCATCCACTTAGCAGCAAGCATTGGGGACATCAAGCAACACTTGAACCATGACACGTTGGAACGTACCATTGGCATTACGCAACCCGAAGGGCATGCGGGTGAAAGCATAAAGACCATCCCGAATGATGAAGGCCGACTTCAAGATGGAATTATTATCCATGGGCATGGTGTGGATGGCCGACTTGACATCAAGCTTTACAAATCAGCTCTTTTCTTGTTGTCGCTCCTAGATGTTGACGATGAGCAGCATGGGGTAGGAATCTTTGACCGTGACGTTGTTTAGGTCGCGGGAGTTGACACAAAAACTCTTCGTGCTGTCCGACTTTCCAATGATGACGAGGTTGGAGTGTAAAAGGTTTTCCACCTCAACGATCACACCCTGCTCCTTGAGTTCACGGAGTCCTTCATTAATGATGTCTTTTTGGTGTTGGAGCGATCGACGGGCCTTCTAGTTGTGAGCATGTGCATCTCCTATATTAATGGCGTGTACGGTGTCGACCGCTCCAACCTCATTTGAGTTGCCCGCAAAGACTTCCTCATGGTATGACAAGAACTCCCTCACTTCCCACGCCTGATCCTTTGTTACGCATTCATGGATCATGTGGTCCCACCGTTGGGAGTGTGGGACCATGGATGGTGGCGGGTCCTCATCCCCCACCAAGCCGACCCCTAGATTAGGGTCGGGGTCCCAGTAGTCCTGCACCTCGAGGTTGAAATTGTGCGAGCCTCCTCACGTGTTCGTAAGAGTCGTTACGTGGCACAAAGTCGGCTCGTCATCGAGGCACAACCAACCCACATTAATCATTGTTTCTTCATCTAAGCATCTAGAATCAACATCCTCGCAAAGAGCCATGTCCTCATCACACAAAAGCATCTCACCCTTGCGCTTGGCTGTAACAAGGTCATCGAGGATCATCGGTTTCTTAGCAAGTAACAAAGGTGGGCATGGCAAGGCCTTACGAATATGTGAAGCAGTGGATGGGATCCCTCTGTCATTATGGGATCGTGAAGTGGCGTATTTTGCACAAGTACGGGTACCTACACAGGAGATCCTGAGGAGAGCTTAGGTAGTGGGCCCACAGGAAGATGCGGTTGATCATCTATTGGAGCAGCTTGTCCTCGCTCAAGGCATGGTTGTCCGGATGGGAAGGTGGCACCCACAAGGTCCTCTTTCTTGTCTACGTCATGAGGGATAACAAGATGGACATCATGCCTTGAGAACACCATAATGAAATTTCTGGCAGCCTGATCCTCAGCACAGGCCTCCTCTAGTGAAAATGGGTGTCCAAACTATGTTGGCATTGAAGTCCATGGGTCGACAATAAGTTCGGCACATGTACCATACCCTGACCACGTCAGCTGCATGATCCCTTCAGCATAGAACAATGCCGCCTTTCGGGGAATGAGATAGTGTGTGCCAAGCAGGACGTCATAAGTGCGGGCCATAGTGACCTACACGCGCACGACTTTATGGATGAGGTGGACTTACAAGGGAAGACTGTCCACCACACAGTGGTCTACATCTGAGCCACCGGATGCATTAGTTTACACCTTAATGGTTGGGTGAATCTTGTACCGCCAGCCAACCTCCTGCGGAACTTGTAGGGTCACCGTGGTATGGGTAGTACCAAGGTCGATGATTGCCAAAAGCGTCGTACTGCATATCCACACGAAACAGCTCTCCACTTCGTGGTGTGGAGCCTACGCTCATGGTGGTGCAAGGGGCACTGGCTGCCATCCCCACTCTTCGGGTTCAAATAGGATCACCCTTCTGCTCAACCAATCGTGTGGAGTCTAGGTGCAGCTCAGGCAAATGCCGGCTGGCTGAACCTCCTCGGCATATTCTTGGAGGACTGTTGCCAACTCTGGAAGGCTTTCCGGATTTTGCTCAAGGTAGTCACCCAGTGACACGTGTAGGAAGGGGCGATGGAAGGAAGTTAATGCACCAACCGTGGGCTCTTTGGTTGGGGAAGGTGGAAAGGTCACCCTTTGGCGTTGTGGAGGTGTGGGACCCCTTGGAGATCGCATGCGTGGTTCAAATGGTGGCTTTGGAGGTGTAACTGAAATCTGGCATGGTAGTCGCACTGAGCGCGCCTCTACACATGTTTGTAGGTTTGTATAAGCCTATTCCTGCTATTCCTTGTACTTGCGCATGCGCTCATACATCTTCGCGATTGACCATCCTTCCACGCTTTGTGATTAAGCTGCTATGACCAGTTCCAGTTCCGCAGTTGTCGGTGGAGTCTCAGTTGTTTGTTCTCGAGCTTGAGGGAGACATAGCTTCACATTTCGTGCTATTGTTTCTGAGATAGAAAGTTGACCAGTAGCAGGTACTTCCTTCATCTCGCTTTGCCGGGCATATGCCTTCCATTGTGGCGGTCCATTCCTGGTTTTACTAGGGATGCGGGCAGTGATATTGGGTCCTACGGTTTGCTGTGCGTTGATGGGTCCAGATCTACCCGATCTGTGTCCATGATATTGGCCTCCTCTTGTTGTTACTCCGGGTACTGGGGTGGGGTTGGGACACTCCTGTCGTGTGTGTGTGAATTCTCCACACCCATAACAACTTCCGGGTGAGTAGTTGTGTGGATTCCTCGGGTTGGGGGTGGAAGCTCCTATAGGCATACCAATGGTCGATGCCACATGTTCTTTTGGAGGTAATTATTCCCATGTTGCTCGACGTTCAAGCTCCCTTTGTTGGTGCTCCACTTCCTCTTTAAGCGCATCCAAGGTATCAAAGCGTCGCAGGTCCAATGTATTAGCAATCGGCGGGACAAGGTAGTCACAATAATACTTCTTGATCATGCGCAAGGATATATCAATGCATCGCGTAGTGCTTTTGATGAACTTGTCATTGTATAGCTTGATATTCTCTCCGGCTTTCATACGAATGGTGCAAATGTGCAATTCACTTCTTCTAGGTTCATTGGGTCAAATCGCTTGGTCATCCCCTTTGCCAAGTCCTCGAAGTCATCAAAGGGGCGTTCCTTGTATTCTGCCATGAACCACTATAGGGCCTTCCCTTGCAGCGACATGTGTACTGTTCGGACAATGTAGTCAGGAGACAACAGCCCATAGTCAAGAAAATTGTCCAACTTAGACAGCCACATAGCCGGATCCTCCTCTAGTTCACCTTTGAAGACGTTGAGCTTTAGGAGGGCATAAGAAACTTTCGCCGCTGGGTTTGAAGTCAGTTCATGTGGGGGCACCACTTGTACCTGTGCCTAAGGCAGGCCCCCAAAGTGGGGTAGGTGTGCCTACGCCAGTATAACTGCCCTAGTAACAACCGACAAAGCCATTCCCACTCCATTTGACCACTTGTTCCTGCATTGGTCCTTCCTAGTTCAGAACTCCCCACGTATTGTCGTACTGAACCTGCTTGTACTCGCATGGTATACTGCTTGCCCACATGAGCCACTGATCCTTACCCGGGTCCAGTTGACCCAATAGTAGCTCGGGATTGCTGCTGGAGTCGCCCTGTAATAGAGGCGACTGTTGCCTTGCTTGCTTGACAGTGAAACAACGGTATGGCTGACATGATTGGCGATATGCTGTGTTTTGCCAAAGGAACCCCGGATGGGACTTCACTATGCAGAGATTCGTACTTGCCCTGTAGGTCCTATAGTGGATGAAACATTGACCCCCACATAAGAAAAGACCTCCCGGTGGCGTGATCCGACTGGAACAGGCAATGTCTTGTTGGATTAGTATGCTCGTGGAGGATTCCATCCTTGCAGCATCGTAGAATGCACAGTGCCTCGATGACGTGAGGTCATCCTGATTGTCCCCTCTTGTCGAGTTCCCGCAACCTGTTGTTCTATGGCCTCCATGATCTTTGTGGTATGTGGTGAGGGCAAACCATTTTCAGAAGCTGGTCATCGCGGATTAATGGTTGGATGAGACGGGGATCCCTGATGACAGAAAATGAGTGGTTGGTGTAGGGCGTGCAGAGCCTACATCGGAGGATGATCCAGTGGCACCTCATCCTCCTCATCTTGGTCATCTTGGGAATCATCTGGCTTCGCATACTCCCTTGCATGTGTGACGGAGGGGTCAGGAGAGGACCTTATTGGGGTTGAAAATCAAGACAGAGGGGGCAGGAGAGGACCTTCTTGAGATTGAAAAATCAAGGCGTCGCGACGCTTCCTGCATTGGCTTCATATCCACTGCTTCATATAAGGTTCTCCCATCTAGCGTCATGACATCATGGAGAAAGACAGGCTCGTCATCGTTTGCATGCTCCTGCTCTTTGTGTAAAACACAATCTTCCACTTGCACCGTGTCATGTTGTACGTCTATCCGGTCTGCTTCATCATCGTTTGCGTCATCGTGGGCCGCGTGTGTCAGGCGTGCATGTCAAATGGCCTTCCATTCATGGAGCTCCTCGAGACGCAGGAGATGGAACTGTTCCTCTTCCATGGAGTCCATATCCTTATCTTTGTTGTATAGTTGCGAGGACCGATCATTCACCGGATCCCATGCAAACTTGAGATCCAATCCTGGAGGGTCCTCGGGGCTTTTCTCATAGCATTCTATGGTACCGGCTCGCCTAATGTTGTGGCGCATGGAGCCTGGGTTCCTTCGATATGTGTCTACTTGCTTGAAGGTTGATGATAACGGTGAATGATTTACCGACGATGTGGGTCCTTGTGGCTGTCCGCAGGTTACCGTCAAGGTGTTACGTGTCGACTGGAAGGAACCTCGCTTCGATTCAATCTCAGGCGGTCGGATGATTGGCCGTAGTTATCCACTTGTCCGTTCGGTTGAAGGTCCGCTGGTTCCGTTCGCCGGAAACTCCTCCTTGAGTTATAGACCGATGTGAAGGTACCTGCCACACTCGTCACAAGAAACAAGCTAGTCCGTGCTCACCGCACCATTAACACTGTTACACCCTTTTTGGCCATCGGCCAAAGCCGGTTCTGACAGCATGCGAGGGTTCACTCTCCACTGCGGTTTGTACTGTGCTATCCCCGTAGGTCTATTGCGCGCCTTTTCTCAATCCAATATTGCATCCTCTTCGCTTTATTTATCGCACTGTGTCTAGTCCATCCAAGACCACTACCATTCACCAGAGGGCCATTCAGTTCGTTCTTCCTTTCTTTAGTAAATAATTGACTGAATCAACACAAGAGCATACATCACATGTGTCTCTCGACCTTGCCTGATACATTTTACTCCAAGCTCTGAAAAACACCGAAGCATCTAATGGGGTTCTTACGGTGATGATATTCATTCATACCACTCCAGACGGTCAATCATTCATAGGACGTAACATGGATATCTTCGAAACGGAACAGGCCTAGTAAAATGGATAGAGCATGTGAACAATCAATTTATGCTTCAATCAAATTTTAATAAGAGCACAAAAAACAGAGTGTCCCTAATCACCCCACTACTCCCCTAGATATCACCCAAAAAAGACA
Source organism: Penium margaritaceum (assembly GCA_023375785.1). NCBI lineage: Eukaryota > Viridiplantae > Streptophyta > Zygnematophyceae > Desmidiales > Peniaceae > Penium > Penium margaritaceum. Next base: position 729,995 of record SZWC01000043.1, on the reverse strand, counting down.
AGAAAAACCTAAAAATCCTCAATCGACGGATGATCTGCCGGCACAGGCCTCTACACAATCACAGAACGCCAGGCGATGAGTTACTCGGTTTCCCTCGATCGACACCACGGAGTTCCACTTGGCCGTACGCGCGATGACTCTCACGACAGCTGGCGCCTACCGGGTCTTCCTCTTGCAAGCGATGAAGCTCCTGCTGGTCCTATTGGTAAGCCAAGAACGCTTCGGCCCGTTCTTTGCCAACTTTCGCGGCCCGACGTGTCAAAAATTGACATCATAGGAACTCACTCTGGTCACTCAGTCAGTAAAATGTCAGTCTTTCTCAATAACGGTTCAGGCTCAAGTCCAAACCACCTCGGTCACCAACAGTAGGATCTCAGGACCGTTGAACCAACAGAGAACGAGTTATCCCATAATAAAGTGACACCTGTCACCCGGGTCCGGCTAGCGGAGAAAAGCAGTTGCTTTGTTATCCTGTTCTGCCCCTTTTTATACCGAGGATGTTCATTCCCTCGAGTTAACCAGAACAGTTCTTCCTATCCTGTTCCCCTTTGGTTCTGCGGCTTCGCCGCTGTGTCTTCGCTCTGCTCGCACCTCGCATTCCTTGTCTTCGCCAACCTCTCTCAGCTCTTCGCTCCGTCACTCCCGCTCCCTTCCTCAGCTCTCTTACTCCGCCAACCATCACTCATCTCGCTAGCACTCCCTCACATCAGCTTGTCTACCTCGACTACCTCACGTCTCAGCCTCTATCAACCTCCGCGGCTAACTCCTTTGGACCGCTCTCGCTTACGTCACTCTGCTAACGTACACTTACATGTCCCAACGCTTCTGCCTCCTTCACCTGCGGTCCTCATGCCTGCATTCTTCTAACACAATTTCCAACATCGCATGTGACCTCGAGCCAGGTCTCCACAGGCTGGGGCTCGTCGTCACATGGAACTCTCTACAACTCGGCTGCCAGAATTGCTCCACGGCCCTGCCAGCAAGGTGATGCAACCGTTGTATTGCACCTTATACCATGCGCATGCCTAGCCGATGAGGAGCATTGCAATACCAGCAGATGGCGTAGAAGACCACCAGTGATTCTTGCATAGTTCTCCTCGAGCGGGGTGCCTAGTGTACCAACGAAAACTCAGGGACAGGCCATGACGGCTCCGTGACGTGCTCCTCAGGAAGCGGCCTTCCCATCTGCGGTCGACTTCACACGCACACACACACACACGCATACATACAAACACACTCATGCTTCTATCTAGATTTCCTCCTCAAGCATGTCGTGAGACGGGACACGGGTCCCACTCACCGGTTTGGTTCGACCGAGGGGCAACAATCTCTGAGTCTAACTGATGACCACTAGGCACGTGGTCTCGCCCGCGAAATGAACACTTGTAACAATCTAGACCGGGATTGAGTCAGGCACGGTGCGGAATGCAACGTACGCCAATCGGTGAGTTTGAAGGTAGACAAAGGCAGTGAGAGCCTCGACCATCTTAGTCATCATAAGTCAGTAGTGAGCTCTCAGCTATCAGCCATCAGCTATCAGCAGCGCATTTTTCGTAAATTTCCCTCTCGTTTTCTCTGTCCGCGTCGCTTTCCATGCGCCCTTTCTCGTTGGTGTGTCCTGGCGCGGCTCGCAAATCAAAACACCTTTCAGATAAGACGCCTTGGGTACCACTCCTCTCCAAGGTTTGGTGCAACTCCGTTGCCATCAAGCCAGCCTCGTGAGATTTCCCTTCCTTCCCCGCAGGTCCAATCGGGCTACAATATCACACATATATATACACACACATATACATCCATACATACATACAGATATGCATACATACCGACATACATACATACATACATACATACATACATACATACATACATACATACATACTTACTTACTTACTTACTTACAGACATACATTCATACATACATACATAAATACATACATACATACATACATACA
>SZWC01000043.1:712671-717671 GCA_023375785.1 Penium margaritaceum | reverse complement strand
AGCGCGGGAAATATGCAGACTGGTTCAGAAGTGGTCATTTCCAGACAATCTACCGGGCGTACAAATCTCAGCCGTCCGCTTACGCTACGGTGCAGCATCTCAGACGTGCATTTAGGACCCCTGATGGCTATTGTGTTTTTGACCGTCTCGCTCCCAGTACTGTGTCTGGGTGGTTTTTAGAAGGGACAAAAATCCTGAAGAAGCAGTATGAGGGTGCTGTCATTGCTGTGACTGCATCTGTACCGTCCGCTCCTGTCAGTGGGAAAAAAAGAAAGCAGAGATGTAAAGGAAAGAGGGCCTGGCTTGCCGACCATCCAGCAATCATCCATGAGATCAAATCGACGCTCCAGGATGCACGTCGGGCGGGGCATGCGCTGAACTCTAAAGTCATCCGGCGGGAAATCCGCGGTGTTTTGGCGCGTCACGCGCCGGATCAGCTGGAGCTACTGGGAAACCGTGCGTTCGCACGCTCATGGGTGCGGAAGTTCGTCCACTGCGAGCTGGGGTGGAGTTGGCGCAGCGGAACAACTGCTGCAGAGAAGCTGCCGGCCGACTACGAGAACAAAATCTTGACCTTCCACCGGAGGGCAGCCTGCATGGTGTCGCTTTATGGTGTCCATCCCTTCCTCGTCATCAACGGCGATGACACCTCCATCCAACTGCTGCCAACTGCAGGCCACACGTACGCGCCAGCCGGCAGCGACGAGGTCAGCATCGTTGGCCTGGAGGACAAGCGGGCGATCACGGCCCTCGTGGCATCGTCGATGAACGGCGAGTTGCTGCCAATGCAGCTCATTTTTGGCGGTAAAACCGCCAGGTGCATCCCACGTGGTGACAAGGCCGGCAGGCCCCGCGAGGCCGGTTGGAACCTCACGTGTACGCCCTCTCATTGGGCGAACGCTGACACGACGAAGGAGTGGGTCCGCGAGATCGTTGTCCCGTACTACAAGAAGACGTGTCGCGCGCTCGGGGTCCGTGAGGGTGAGACTAATCTCCTGCTCATCCTCGACACGTGGCATCCGCACTGTAGTGCGTCGTTCCAACTGTGGCTGAAGGACAATTTCGGGTACATGCATACGGTGTACATTCCTGCAGGATGCACAAGCAAAGCGCAGCCAGCGGATGTTGGCATCATCCGCCCGCTGAAGAATAAGCTCGAGGAACTTTTCGCATCATGGGGTGCCGAGCGTAGTCGTGAGGGGGGGAGCATGACTATGGGAATGAAAGAGGTGAAAGAAGAGGCATGTGCATGGTTTTTGGGGGCATGGGAGTACATCAGGGATGAGGAGCCCATGGTTAAAAACGCATGGGCTCGCAGTGGGTTCACGCGTGTTTTCGATCTGGCATTCAGGCATGCCGCCGCACCGTTCGCGGCGGAACTTCTATTCCACGATGAGGAGGTGGAGGAGGAGGATGAGGTCATAGAGTAGGATGTATATGGTCATGTCATGTGTGTTCGAAAGTACTTTTTTTTTAACTCTCGATTCCAATGTTCAAACTTTTGCCTTGTCAATGTGTGCACGCTCGCATACACCGAGGTCGACACCGAACTTCGGCACCTATTTCCCACATATTTCTCACATCACTCACAGTGAACTTCAATACACAACAAAAACAACATGTGCGTACAACCCAGCAACCAAAATGCATGCACGTATCCTTAAATTCGATGAATGCGTTTTGAAAATAATTTGGTCGACTGTTGAATTCGACAAAACGAAAAAATTCGGCGAAATTCGACGGGTGAAAAAAACAATAATATCGAAATTAAGGATCAGTAGGGTATATTCTTAAAGTAAGCGATGTGCTGGATCCGACACAAGTTGAATTGCAATAATCGGCCTAGAAATGAGGGAGATATGGATTGTCAAAGTTGGGTGGTGCAGCCAGCCGGGTTTGGTCGGCTGACCACTCGTCCGTCTGAAAAATGGGTATGACGGTGAGGAGTTCGACTCCCAGCACGCAGACAAAGGCCAAGACGCCCCTTGGGGGATGTAAGAACAATTTCCCATGGTTCATTAGAGCCATGGATGCCTCTGAAAGGCGGCATGATGCTTTATTGGCGACCAGGGCGCTTCGGACGCCCGTCACTCATGCTTGTGGTGTGACAGGCGGCTGAGTTGGAATGATGCACATGGGAGAGCATAGTGGGCGCTACGCTGCTCCAAAATCGCGCACGGTTTGGTGCGTTGAAAAGCTTGTGACAAGCACTATAACTCATCAGATCATGTACTTGCCATTAAGTGACTCAGAATGACGTCATTTTCGTCCAACGTTTTCCTCATGTGTTCTGCCATGGCTCTGTTCATGTGACCTCTCACATTCGGTGCGGTGACCCAAAGCGCACCGTCAGTCAAAACCGCCCTTGCTCACCATGCCTCAAGCTCCCACTCATGTGAAAGCTGCGTGCCCGGTCGTGGACAGTGGGGAAGTGATTTCAGAAAAAGGGTTATGGGCCCACAAGGGTCACGACCGATGGCGACGCACGGCTTCCGCGAGCAACGTCATGACTGGAGCAGTCACCGCCATGGTACACGGTGTGCACAGCACGAGCAACAAGTGGAGTCTACGCTCGGCTCCGTGTGTGCTCAGGTGGCGGCAGAACGAGGAAGACGGCATGTGGCATGCCATTGAAGGGTCGGACGTAGCTGCAGTAAGTCCATGCAAGAAGGCAGGCGGCACAAAAAACGGTATGGTTGCTGAACCGCTTCTTGATGTGATGCAGCAACAGGCTTGGTTTAGCCATGCCATGAACTGCCTTGGGGTAGTGAGATGCGCAAAAATCAGCCATGGCTTCCGTTTCACAGCTGAAGTTGTCAACCTTAACATCGACTCGCCTCAAACCCTCCAAGGCATCGACAACATCACAGAGGAGCATTCGTAGCAGATTGAGTTGCACGCTCACCGCTTCGTGCGAGGAGGCGTGCCCCCTTGTTGCAACATGGTGCGACTGGTGGCTTTACTGAATGGCAAGGCTACTCCTCTCGGTACAACTGGAGCTTGGCAAACATAGTGCCGGACAACACGAGAGCAAGTGACTATGTCGTCCTCCGCGCACATCGCCCGTCACCACGCCGGAGGCGGGGACAACGGGAGCGAGACGCCTCCGCATGGCATCACTGGAGGTGATGCAATTTAGAGAGCCTGTGGGTATTGTCGCCGAAAGCTCGGGAGGAGGACGGCAGACCGTGTCCGCAGTCTACATGCACCGAGGCTCAATGCTCCTCCTCAAGGAGCTCCAGTCGCCGTTGATTGAGGGAAGCCACGTGACATGTCGGGGACATCCCAAACTCCACCAACAACCTGTATAGAGCAAGAGATGCAGAGCTTGTGGCAGCTGCCATTGGAAGGCTTTGGAGGCGAGGGTGGTGGAGCGAACACAAAGAAAAATGACGTAATAGGAGGGATAATTGATTGCTGTCAGCTTCAAGGGAGCAGAAGGTGGGGCTTCAAAGGAGTCGCTGCGGACGTGCTCATGGGAAATGTGACGGCATGGTGGGTGGTGTGCTGCTAGAAAGGAGGAGGAGGTGCATGCAAAATTCAAGGGCGGCCTCAGCCTCCAGGCTCCATGGTCGCGGCAGGTGCGTCGGCTTCGGGCACGGCGCCTCCTGGCCAAGAACAAGGGAGTGGAGCTGCATGAGCGAGGGATGCAGCAGTGCAGCAGTGCAAACTCACAACAGTCCAACAAAGTCGCAAGTCCCTTTGGAAGGGAGCAAGTGCATGCACCGGAGGACAGAATCAGGCCTGACAACCCCGAGTGGCAGCAGCTGGTCAGCCGCTGCGACGCCAGATTTGGCGGTGCAAAATTGCATCTGCGGTGGGCAGGAAGCAGCAGGTCTGTCAAGGAGGGGGAGCTGGTTCCATCTCCAAAAATGAAGGGGAGCTGCCGGTGCATCATCAACAAAAAAGGACTAAAAAACAGTGGTGGGTTGTCTCCAAGGTGCAGCAGGGTTGGAGCGCGCTACGAAGGTGATGGCGGGAGGCCAGCCCGGCGTGAGAACTCGCAACCGCAAGTACATGCGTTGGAAATGGGAGACATCAGGTCCAAGGGGCTAGCTTCAACACCATTGGAGGCAAGTGCTTGTAGCAGCAAGAGCGGCCGGTTGCGCCAAACAGGCGAGAAAGCACTCCACTTCGGGTGGATGTGGCTCGACTCACGTTGGGTCCAAGTGAAGGCGTTTCGAGGGTGCTAGAAGAAGAGAAAGGGGCCTGAGTGGAGCAATATGCATCCACAAGAAATGTCAAGCAACAGCAGCATCAAGCAACACATACGCTTGTAGCAGCAAGAGACGTCGGGTGCGCCATTTTGTGAGGAAGCAGTCAACTTCAGGTGGATGTGGCAGTCCTCACACTGGGTCCAAGTGAAGAAGTGTCCAAGGTGCTGGTTGTGTGCAGAAGAACCATGGTGGAGCATTTTGGTTCGACCTATAGCGGATGAAACAACAACAACAGTGCTGGCTTCTGGCTTCCGCTTGGATAAGAGACTCGCTGGAGGCGGGTGCTCTCAACGCCTCAAAACGGGAGGCAGGTTGCATCAGCACGCATCGGCAACTAGGCAGCAGCACCCGCCAGGTCGTCAAGACGCAGATGGATGGCAAAATGGCCATGCCACACGACATAATGGCTGCAAAGCTGATGGACCAAGAGGGGTGGCAAGTGCAAGTGGATGTACTAGGCTATATGGGCCAGTGGTCGCACAAGCACAGGGCTGCAGGGGTGGAGGATGCAAAGGCCATGCAACAAGCAATTGTAGACTCAAGACGCAAAAAGCAAGATGAGGAGTGTTGCACTTGAACGACAGGCAAGCCTTATGTGCACGAGCGGACCGGAGAGGCAGCTAAGGAGCTGCAGTCTCCAAGGTGCGGCTCGGCACGGGACAGAAGCAGCCGCAAACTCCGCCAGCAGCAAGGCAATGTGGCAGAGTGGTAGGAGGCCACACTCACGCTCGCAAGCAGCCGAGGAGCAGTGAAAGGTTCTACCAAGGAGCGCGTTAGTTTAGT